>CAXAMN010021374.1:1063463-1111802 GCA_963970005.1 Durusdinium trenchii
GTGTGACAGCAGCAGCTGAAGTCCATGACAGTGAGGTGGACTTGCTGTCAGGCATGATGACCTCATGCCAAGATGAAGCTGACTGCGTGGTCAACAATGGTGAGACGATCTTCGATGACATGAGTGCCCCTGTGAGGTACTCTTTGTCAAAGGAGATGCTCACAAAGGCTCCTGATGGCTTTGCGCTTATGAGCGCTGATGGCTTTGCGCTTATGAGCGCTGAGGAAGAAGTGAAGGAGATGCAGGCTATTTCATTTTTGACTGAGAATCGCTTCCCGCCAACTATTGCAATCCTGGACATTGGATGCACTAGAGCTATGGGATCAAGGCGAGCAGTCGACCATTTTTGCAACTATGTCGACAATCACCCAGATTGTGGATTATGGTACTCTTTTGAGTCTACCAAGAGCAAGTTTTACTTTGCCAATTCCCAGAAGGCTACTTGCTCTCAGAAACTGGCGATTTACGTGTATGATCGTGCATGGACGATCCACCAAACAGAGTTCGACATAGTGGAAGAAGGAGAAGTCCCTTTGCTTATGAGCTTGCCACAGATGAGGAACTTAGGCTTTGAACTCAGGCTGACACCTCGACATGCTTATCTGACATCGGTGCCTCTTGGTATCAAATTTTTGGAGTTGAAGGTTGCAGCCAGTACTCATCTTGTGTTGGACTTCCAAGATATTGCGTGGTATCTGTCTGACGTGCGTTGGCAGACTCAGCGTGAGAAGAGTTTTTACTCTCACCTCACTCACTATGAATATGGCCATATTTCTGTTGAACACAATAGTGATGAAGGTGAAGCTGAGCATGCATATCCTGTGGTTGATTTCTGGGAAGTAGATGTTCACAAGAGAGAACTGATACGTCACCACAAGGATTACAGGAAAATTCTTTTCCCAGCAACTAAGTCATGTCCTGTAGACACTGACTTGCTGGAAGACTTGCGACTGACAATCATCAAGAAGAAAACAGGAGGAGAAGAAATCAAGAAGACAGATGATTGGCGCAAGGCAAAATGGAAGGACCTACAACTTGGCTATGAATGGCGTGGTAGAACAATTTTTAAATTTAAGCCAGATGCCAAAATTCCAGATCTAAAGATCAGGAAGGCTGGCATTGAGCACCGTGGCATTGGTGATCCCGATGCAGTGGTGCGCTCCTCCTCAGAGAAGGTTCCCATTGCAAAGGACAGGGAACCAGGCTTCTCGTCAGAGAAGGAAGGTGCACCATCCAGTGCCGCGGAAAAGCCCGTGCCGCCAAAGTTCCGGTATACTTCCAAGGGTTTTGATCCATTTTGGAAAGGACACAAGTCAAAACCATCTGAGCCTCAGAATGATTTAAAGGGTGATGATCTTGAGGAGTATGCTCCTTCAGAACCACCTGAGAGGCCAGAAGGTGAATTTGTAGAAATTCCTAAAGCATCAAAAGGACCATCAAGTGATAAACATGAACCACTTGAACCAGGTGATGGCGCTCTTGAGCCTAGGCGGATTTCAATCCCATTACCTGGTAGTGAAGTTGTTGCAATGACACCGGCATATAGGAAGATGTTACAGAGACTGGAGGACAAGGTAGAGCTTTATAAGCTTCATGTGAAGCACTACCATATGAGTCCTACTCAGTTTCGTAGACGTGTTTCTATGTTGAAGCTTCCTGACTCTGTTTTAGAGAAGTATGAATCAGTTGTCAGGAACTGCCGTGTTTGTAACACTTCAGTGGCACCTCCGCCACGAGCCAGAGTCTCCGGTATTAGAGCTTCATGTTTTGGTGATGTTGTTTTTGCTGATCATTGTGAGGTTGAACTTCACAAGAACAAGTATATCATTCTACTTGTTCTTGATGGTGCCACAAATCTTCTCTGGGCTACGGCACAGAAAGACCTCATAGATCAAACCACCATCCAAGCATTGAGGCAATGGTCTGATGAGAACAACTGTGTTCCAAAGGCCATCGTAGGAGACGAAGCCTTTTTCACCGATGCTTTTGTTGAATACTACAGGTTCCATGGTATACAACAATGTCCTTGTGGGCCAAGAACTCCTTGGCCGAACCGAGCAGAGACAGCTGTACGTTTGTTCAAACGTATGTGGCATGTTATGAAGGTAGATCTGGATGACCCACGTTTTCGTGGTGTTACGGTCAGAGAAGTGGTCAAGAAGGTAGTTTGGGCAAGAAATTGTCAGTTGACTATCAGTGGATATTCACCAATAGAGATAGCAACTGGAAGACGTCCACCAGATCTTTTTGACCTTGAGACCGCAAGCCCTGAGCAATTGTCAGCTAATGCCGCCGCACAAGATCGTACAAATTTGGAACTACAACGTGTGGCTTTGAGAGCTCATCAAGAAGCACGACAAGCTCAGGACCTTCGAGCAGATCTTGCGAGAAGGACTATGCCAAGTGACGGTCCTTATTTCCAAGGAGAGAGGGTTTTTGTTTGGACTCAGGATTCATCAAAGTTCAAGGATAAAGGACGTTGGGTTCGTGCCACAGTACTTGGACAAGAAGGAGCTATGGTCCAAGCCAATACTGGTAAGGCAGTGATACGTGTGAATCAGTCAAAGGTTAGACGTGATCACGATGAGTGGCATGATGTTTCCATTCCGGCATTAGACGATGAGAATCCGGAGAACTTGCGTGAAGATCACGAACTGTATGTTGATGCCGAATTCGGAGAACAGTCCTTTTTCTTCTGTAATGATGATCATCCTGATGTTGTTGAGTTACTTCATGGAAACAGTGGATTATCTTGGTTCCTTTCAAAGAATGGTGTTAAAGTTGCATCTCCTATGGATTTCAAGGCAGGATACAACTTTTCCACTATGAAGGGTCAAGATGGTATTTGGCAGCAACTGGAGAGATTGCAGCCCCGCTGTATAGTGATCAACAACCCTTCTCCCAAACAGAACAGAGCTTCTATTTGGTTGCTATGTTGTAATGTGATCGAGTGGCAGTTGAGAAGGAAGAAGCATGTGTTTGTGACTGTTCCCAAAGGAAACAAGTTTTGTCTGTTTTGCAGAAGTTCATCTCTTCGTTGAGAAATCCGCTTTATAAGTTCGATGTGGATATGAACTGTTTTTGTTATTGTCCGAAGGGAATGAGTTACGTAACAGTCTTCCATTCCTATGCATCCTGCCAGGGATGTAAAGGTATTGGTGACTTTTCCTTCCAAGCTAAAACAGTGCAAGCCACTAGAAGCAACCAGTACTTTAAGGATCCTGACTGGAAGAAGTTTCCATTTTCATTTTGGTTGAGATGAATCGTTTCCTTCCTTATAGTGAGACTTCCGACAAGCGTCAGAGTTTCCTTATTGAAGATCTTCTGGAGAACTTTGACTCTGGAAGTTTGTGTGGAACAGCTCTCTTGTTAGAGAGAGAAGCTCATCAGTCAATTTTGTTGAATTCCGTAAGAACGGAAGAGACGACGGAAATTCCGGTTCCACTTCGACACATACTACCACAAAGGTTCACTACTACTGAACTGATCAGAACCTTGAGGCAGATAGATGCACTACCTCAGAGATCAGAGTTTGATGTGACAACATCCTCTGATTCTCGAATTGTGTCATTGATTCCAGGCCTGAAGGAGATTAGACGAAGAACCTTGCCACAGATGTATTTTGAGAGATGTAAGGTCTATCGTGGTACTTTTGGTAGAGTGCATCCTCTCTTCAACTCTGAGGATGATGCAGTGTTGATTATGTGGAAGCCAGGAAAATACCATCAGGTTTTCTTTATGTTTGTGTCACAACTGTCTCCTCATCATGAACAGTTTTTGGTAGATCATTGGAGTATGATAGTTTACGAAGCAGAGACGACAGGCGCCGTGAAGCGCATTGTGACTCCTGATGAAGTAGCTCTAGAGGATCCAAAGGATCAACCTCCAGACTACGGACCACCGATGGATGATGATATGGCTTATGAGCCGATTCCCGTCTCGGGGGAACAGCAGTATTTTGATCCTGATGATGAAGATATGAATCCGCCTGGTGATGGACCGGGTGGCAACCCTGATGATCACCAGGGTGGACAACCTCCGGGACCACCTCCGACAGGTTCCATAGCTGGTCCGAATCAGTTCGGAAATCCCGATGTTCCTTTGGAGCAACTCGGATATCCATCGAGCGATCCGGAAGAGGCAATGCCGGAGATTACGAGTGAATCCCGTCCGCCAGATGATCCGGGTCAACCACCAATAGGGTTTCCGAGTGACACGGATCCCGTTCATCCGTTCATACCGTCGCCAGATTCGAACACGCCGGAGCCAGAACCATATGTTCCGGAGAATCGTGAACGTCACAGTAAGCATATGCGGAAGCTTTCTGTGGACTCAACTGATGCTTTGCCAAAGGCGAAGGTGAAGTTTCAGATAAAACGTTCTAAGGTTCAGTTGCCGGGACATGACGAACCTATTCCGGCACCTCCGAAGTCAGTGCCAAGAAGTTTCTTTCCTGGACATTCGGAGAATCCGACAGCATCAAATTCGAATCAGCCACAAGCAGCCGACATTCCCGTGCCTACGAGCACAGTCGAAGACGATGACAATGAGACGATTGATACAAATGAAACAGATTCAGAACCTATTTTTGATGAAGAAGATGTGAAAGGTTTTGAGAAGGATCCAGACAAGGATCTGGACGATGAGAAAAATCTTTTTGTTAGTTTTGATGATATGGATTTTTGTGTCATAGGTCCGAACCAAGCTCCTCCGAGTTTTAACTCGTATGATCCGAAAGGTTTTTCACAGTTCTGCCAGTATCTTGCGAAGACAATGGCTAAGAAGACGCCAAAGGCAGAGAGTGTGATTACTCCGGAAGTTCTCCGGAAGTATGCGAAGGAGATCAAGCAAGCTAAACTAGAGGAGTTTCGCAGCTTTTTAGACTTTACTGCGATGAAGTATCGAGACCGAAGAAAGCATAAGATTGATAACTATGTTACTGGTCGATGGGTCCTGACCATCAAGATTGACAAAGATGGTAACTTTAAGAAGTTTAAGGCCAGATGGGTCTGTCGAGGCTTCCAAGATGCCCAGAAATGGGACCTCCAGACGGACTCGCCAACCGCGACCAGGTATGGTTTTCGCGTAGCATGTCAGCATGCAGCCTCTTCTTTCTGGGGCCTGTTACACATCGATTTGAAAACTGCCTTTCTTCAGGGGGAACTTTACGACCTCGAGCGACGCGTTATTCACGTTCAACTTCCGACCGACATCGGATTGCCTCCGTATCTTGTCGGATTGTGCACCCGTTCAGTGTACGGATTGAGTGATGCGCCTCGTCGCTGGTGGAATCGACTCGACAAGTTTTTGCACTCACTCGGATTAGTTCCGACTCGAGCCGATCGGTGCACGTACGTTTGCTACTCCGGATGTTTGAGGGTTCCGAAGGCTGTGAACTACTCATCAGAGGAGATGCCAGCCGAACCGGAACCGGTATCCTTCTACGTAGCAGGTGCGCCGCCAAACGAATTCCACGACACAGCGGAGGAAGTTCGTAGGTCTTTTCTCTGTGAAGAACGTCTGTTTTCGGTGTGTTACGGAAATAGGTCGGAGAAGACGGTGACGCGTAGCCTGCTTAAGGCAGAGGATGGAAAATGGACTCCTGTGGTAGATCAGGAACTCCAGAACTTCCTTGACTCTGTAGAGCACAAGGCAGGTTGGCATCAATATGCAAATGGCCATGCTCAAGTAGCTTATCGCGCTAAAGCTCTTCGTACTCCCGAACCTACGTATTCGCGTTCGCGTTTTTGTTTTCGGACTTCAATAGTTAAGCGTAAGGGTGTTTGGTGGCTTCTCGAGACAAACAAGGATATCAGAAACGAGAAGAATGCAGTGACGTTGGAGGAAGAAGCTGAAACGCTTGTCAGTCTTTTTCTTCCTGCAGAACATACGTATACTGTGACACAAACGCCTCAGCTTACACCTGAAGTTGTGGAAGAGTTGCTTGAGCATTTTATGGACCCTGTGCGTGGCAGTAATTCTAAGAATAGGTCACCCATTGGTATGTGTTGTTTACATGTTGATGATCTTTTTGTGACAGGTAATGATATCTTTTTGAAACAGTTCAAGGATATTGTGAAGTCACAGTTTAAGATTGGACATGAGGACACTAATGACCTGATGTTTACTGGACAACGTGTTGCTTGGAAGATGCAAGAGAAGACCAAGAAGAAGGAGTACATCTCAGTAGAGCAATCCCTTTGTGTTCAGGAATTGACTGAGATTATCATTCCAAAAGGTTTGAAGGATGAGGAAAAGTGTGACAAGGACATGCACACAGCCTTCAGATCACTTCTTGGCAGCATAAACTGGTTACAATCCAGAACACAATTCCAAGCATGCTACCAATTCTCGAGGTCAGCATCAGCATCAGCAGGACCTACAATAGGTGATTGCAAGGCCCTGAACAAGCTGTGCAACAAATCGTGACTGACCCTATGGAGTTACGTTTTTGGCCACTGGAAGGTAGTCCACGGTTAATTGCTATGCCAGATGCCGCATTCAGGAACAACAGTGACAAATCCTCTCAACGTGCGATGGTTATTTTTATGGGTGAGCAAAGGAAGGCAAAACAGAAGAACACTAAAGGCTCACTTATTTTCTTTGAATCTTCCAAGATCAAGAGAACAACCCTGTCCACAACTGTTGCAGAGTTGTATGCATTCATGAAGTGTTATGGCACTTGCCAAATGCTTAGAGGCTTGATCAAGGACATTACAGGCTACTCTACTGACATTCACATGCGCACTGATGCTAACAATCTTGTGACTACAGCTAGTACTACTCATGTTCCTGAACAACAGGAGACTATTCATATGATCCAAATGCTTAGGAAGGAAGCATGCTCTGGTGCAATTGCTGACTTGTCACATATACGCACTCAGTGGTGTCTCGCTGACTGTCTTACTAAGAAGTCTGCTAGTCCACAAGCTTTGATAGATGCAGTACGCAGCGGTTGTTTAAAGGAAGTTGATGCACATCCACCTTTTAGATCTCTTATTGAACACAAAGCATATTTGCGTGGATGGCTTCCTACAGTATGCACACATGTTGACTTTTCACATGATGTGTTTTATCTTGGAGATTCTTTGCACTGAGAGTGAGAGGAGAGAATTCAATGCATGTGCTTTTGTTTGAGAGAAATTTGAATTTCTTTCATGAATTTGTGCCTGCGGCTCAAATTAGCTTGGCAAGATCAGCACTTTTCTTTCGAAGACTATTGCCTTGCATCGTTGACTACCTGTCATTTCTACAACTTAGGACACTGGCCTCTGACCGGTGTACTTTGTATCAATAGAGATGGCCGGTCAGGGAGCGTCCAGCAGAGGTCCGCTAAATCTCTTTGAGTATGCTCAAAACTGGTCGCGCAAGGTTCCTTGGGGGAAATCTGAGAACTGGGCAAATCGTTTGAGGCGCCCACGCACACTGGTTGAGTTCCAAAGGAACTCAGAGCATGATGATTTGATCATAGCGGACATTCTAGCAATGTGTCTGACACCTGGGAACCGGGATAGTTTCGATTTTCGAGTACGATGGTTCTCAGATATTGCCAGATGTGCTCTTGGCTATGTCACCCAAGAGGAAGAGGATGACTATGAGAAGAGAAGACAGTTCGTGGCAACAAGAGTCCAGTGGAGGCACAATGAATTTGGACAGATTAGCACGGGGCTCAACTATATGCTACGACATGATCGCTCTCTCGACAGGTTGATGGACAGTAGGGCAATGATAGAGCTTATGCCTCTGATTATAGAGGGAACTGCTCGTATGCCATCACCCTTCGGTATTCATCCTTTTTCATTCTTTGCGATATTGCATAGCGATGAGAAGCAAAGATTTCATTTGGTGATTCGCTTGGACAAGAACGTTTGGCGCAACACAGGCAATCAATACGATATGCCCTTCTCCATGCGTTTGGGAGTGAACCAAGGGCATACAGGACTCATGCAAAACATCAGTCCAGAGAAGTTGAATCATAGATTGACTTCTGTTGAGGCAAGATGTTTAGGACATGTTTTTCATGTTACCAGGAAGGAGAACTGGGCCAGCATTGAGAAGTATGGTTTGATGAGAGATCCACAAAGTTGGAATAGAAGGAATAGAGGTGAAGGAAGAGATTATGTTCATTTTATGTACAGCAATCCACAAACTTCGCTTTACATTCCTTTAGGCCCAGGTACAGTGGTTCCAAGAGATTATGGACAGCCTTTGTATGTGAAGCTTAATGTGATTCGTTGGCTTCAGGCTGGACGTCCTCTGTATTTCAGCAACAATGGAGTGGTGCTTGCACATTGTGATGTAGAGCCCACATACTTGGACATTTGTGTGGATGAACCACGACCAGAAGATGCTTCAGAGCCAGCTAAGGAGTTGATTAACTCTTTGCCAGCAGAAAAGATAATGGAGAAGATCAACAGAGAGAAGGAGCAACAAGATAGATTGAGATCCTTGTTCACAAGACTCTCACAGGACCCGGCATTTGCACATGAAACTCTCAGGAGGATTAATGCTTTTGAGCCTGGGGTGGAACAAGCAAGGAGGCATACGCTTCTTTGGTTAAATGAGCTGACTTATGATGCCATTGTGAGATTTTTCAGCTCTGACAATGATCCCAGACGTGAGTACAATCGTTCACGATTGAGGTCACGTCAGGTGATGCCTGAAGGCCATTATCAGATGCCACCTGGATGGTCTTTAATTCCACCTAAAGAGATTGATGATCGTGATCCTTGGAGCATCTTAGGCTATAGTACTCCAAGGTTGATTGTCGATGGAGATGGTGTTACCTCAAGGTCCTTGTTTATGGTACACCCATTAGTTCTGAGCAAGGATCAGCAAAATCTGGTGAAGGCTGATGAGGAAGTGATTCGTTTTGACCACCTATGGAGAGACATAACTTCAAGGAGAACAACAGCCAGGACTTCTGGAGAACCTCAACAAGATGAAGAAGATGACTCTGCTCATGTTGCTGAGCGTGAGATGACATGGTTCATTCAGAATGTCAACAACCTGGTTCTCAACCCATGGATGGTATATGACATTGGCATGGTATCACTCCATGATCGTGTAGGGACACGTGTACTCCAGAGCACTGGAGAAGACGTGATCCTCGTGAGGGATTGGGACAGGTTGACAAGGCACCAGAGAGAATATTTTTGTAGAAGATACAAGTTGCTACGTCCAAGTGTTTATGGAACAGAGGAAGACCCCAAGACGTATGCACCGAGTTTTGAACCCGGAATTTCTCAGTGGATGGAGTTGGCACAAACTGGATACCAACAGTTTTTCTTCATCCGTGCTTGGGAGAATGGACGCCGCTGGGCTGAAATTCTGACAGACCATGGCATTGCTTCTGTAGAGCTTTCAAGCTTCTTGGATATGTGCAGAGATCCCAAATTGCTGGGTTGGAACTTTGGTATTCCAGAACCTCAGTGGGATAACTTTGGCAACACAGTGGAGGAAGCCTTTAACAGTCCCTTGTTTGCCAAATTGCACTATCGTTTCAAGCAGGAGGAAGAGATTGGCCGTGTCATGCACCTTTTGTCTGAACTTGTTTGTGACTTTTTCATCAAGGTGCTTCCCAAGTGGGTTCTTAACCACTCGATCTTGTGGGAAGATTTTATGATCTTGGATCCACACACAAAACTTCCTGTTTACAAGACTTCAGAGGCCGCTTTACAAGCAGAAGGGAATCCAGAGAAGTATCATACACATTTTGCTATGAACTTCAAGAAATTCCGTTTTTCTGCAAGGATTGTGTGGTATTTGATTGACCGTGACAGGAATCATTTGGAGAGTTTTCTTCACAACTCCAACAGTAGATTTGTGCAACATGCATGCTATCAACTTCGTGATTATGTTCAGGCGCGTGTTGCAGTTTCTGATCCCTTGTATGAGATGATCAAGAAGGAAGAGTTTGAACGCCAATACAATTCCAAGTTTTTGGAGGCGATTTCTTGCTCTCGTGTTGTAGTTGAGCCTGTAAGTTCAGGGACGTATGAGCCATCATCGAAGCTGAACTTAAAGGTACTACAAGACATCCTGAAGGGTATCTTCAAGATCCAGAAGGATGAGGAGCTTGCCAAAGAACGTGATGAAGAAGAAGAACAGGCAGCTCAAAACATCTCATACCTGTTGGCAGATGATATGGAGCTTGATTTTGATGATGATGATGTTCCAGTATGGCGCTCCATTGTCGACAAGTATAGAGGAGGTGATCAGGTGCTACAGGGAGAAGCTGTGAAGATTACTCACCTGTTCAGGGATCAAAAGGACAATGAGAAGGCGACAGAAGCTTTCAGTTCAGAGAGGACAGATTTTTATGAGACCTCAGGACCTCTTCCAAGAACCGAGGGAGAAAATCTTGTAGAGGACTTGCTCACCAAGGATGTTGCAGAACAAGCTTTTGAAGTAGGTGAAGAAGTTCCTCCATATACAAGAGTCTCCACTATCGCTGGTGAAGTTTATACTGGCAGTATGACACTCCTGGAAGATGAGGATATGGAAGAGGAAGTTCCTGAAGAAGATCCTGCAGTTGAACCTGGAAAGGAACAAGAAATATTTAATGAAGATGCAGGTGTTTTTCCTTCAGAGGAACCAAAGATGGAAGTTGACCAGGAGGAAGCCAAGGAAGAGTCAACACCACGCTTTCTGTCAAGAGAGATAGGTGAAGACTCAACTGCATCGCACTTACCATCAGGTGAGATGGATGCTAACCTTGAGGATACTTCAGGTCAGCGGAAATCTAAGAAAAGCCGCCTGAATAAGATTCCTGATCCTCATTTTCATGAAGAAGTTCAGGATGATGCAACCATGGAAGAGAAGAAAGAGGCGGTGGAGAAAATAAAAGAGGTCAGAGAGGATGATGGAGAGAAGAAATTGGAGGCTGAAGTCCAAGAATCTTTTCCATCTGAAGTAGTTGTTGAAAAGGATACAACAAAAGCTGACAATACCTATGAGTTGCATACTTCACCTTTGAAGTTGCTTGGAGAGCTTACAGGAGATCCAGGTATTGGCTTTTATCAACTACGCTTCAGGGAAACTCATGCAAGATTGCTGAATCATGTTTGTTTCAGAAAAGGTGAGATTTCCCATCCTCATTATCAGTCAAGGATCAACGAGAATGATTTTGTTCGATCCATTCGAAATGTCTGTCCAGTACCTCCACCTGTTTGTTATGAACATGAACGAGGGCATGATTTGAAGAGATTCTTCATCAATGATGACCGCATCATTTATTTGGATGGCAGGTATCAGGTCGATCCAAAGGCCCTTGAAAGGGCAGGTCGTGCTCGAGAAGAATTGGAGGATACGAAAAAGGAACTCAAGAAGGAACTGGAATCATATGGTCCCAAGGGACCCAGTTGGGACTTTGTCACCTTCTATGAAGAGCTGTGCAGAAGGTTCCTCAAGGGAAGAATAGAAGAACCATATGGAACTAATTTATTGGCCAGCTCAGAGTCCTTGAAATTTTTATCCTGGAACTATGGCAACATGGTTCGTGGTCAGAAGTACACCACACCAAGGTTTCTCCAAGGACTTGATGGTGCAATGAAGCCACGCAAACAGAGCGCCATGTCACTTCAGAATGAGCAATTTGAGAACAACCTTTTCTTCAACATGCTCTTCTTTCTACGTGCACATGTCGTGATTCTCCAGGAAGCTCATCTTCTTGTTCCTGCCAAGGAATTTATTGAGCAAAAGAATTGGACAGTTTGTTTCAATGATTGGGAGAATCTTGCAGTGATGGCTAGATTGGCACCAGGTGGATATGTCAAGATCATTGCTGGACATGACCAAGATCTTGGTCACTGTGAACAGCGTGATGTAACTTGGGCTATCTACGAGATTTGTTTTGGAGAAACAAGGCCTCGTCAAGATTTCAAGGATGCAGACTTTGAATTTGATGACTATGGTTCTGAGGACAAGCGTGTTCCACTTACTCGAGCGAACATGCATACCATCAGAGTCTGTAATTATCATGTTGATACACACCGTGCTGTGGATGCCCACCTACTGACAGGAGAACAGACAGCATTGATGCTTTATGAGTGTTTTGTCTATGAGGTGGACATCATTTCTGGTGATGCAAATAGTTTGGCCTACAGAATGTCTGGGTACAAAAGGCAGCCAATGGCTAACTACTATTACAGCACCATGCAGCATTGGATCCGCAGGTTTTCAGAAGCTCGTGTCAAAGCAGATCCTGGTATCAAAGCACCTATTCCCAGAACATTTTATAGTTCAACTTCACAAGTCCTCAAGAAGTGTGAAGATTACTTTGACAAACTCTGGGAAGAATACTCTACTGTTGAAAAGGAAGAATACCAAGGATCAAGGCTTGGCGATACATGTTTGTCTACCATTGTTGAATGGGGTCATTCAATGAGTGAAGAGGAATATGAAAATTCCACAGTGAGCACGAAGGAGTTCATCTGTAATTTTTCAGAGAACTTTGCTATGATTGACACAGAGGTTATGTGCTCAAGGCCCACTGACGAGGACAGTCATGGTCCAATGTTTATTTCACTCAGACCAGCTTCCCTTTCATCTGGAGACAGAAGACAGTATCGCATGGCAGCAACGCTTCAAGAGGCGAACGTGCGGAGGAAGGAGAGACAAAAGCAGAATAGAAAGAAAGGAAGGCCGCCAACTTCTGATCAAGCAACTTCATCGTTTGCAGCGGCATAATTCCTGAGCGAAGGCTGAAATTTAAATGATGGCTAGGAAGTGAAGATACTTCTGGTTACAGTTGATACTTTGCTTCCAGGCTTGACTTTAAGTTGCCAGGCTAAAGTTCTAATGAACTCTGGTTTGCAACCAGGAGAAACTTTTTATCAAGGAAGATACTCCTGCATTCCAGGTTTATACGCTTTAGCATGTAGATAGGTATGGACAGTTTTACAGAACTGATGATATCTATCACAGCCGCTTTTTCTGAGATGACCTCTAATGGACAACCATTCATGGTTGATGATTAAGTCATTTCATGATTTGCAATTGTAGTGCAAGATTTTTGTACATACATTTGCCGGTATCTCCTTCTTGTGTTTTTGATGTGAATGTGAAAGAGAGTCCTTTTGATGCAGCTTATTTTGTCTGTGAATGAAAGCGGTCGAGACCACGTCACGAGAAGATTATTCCTCGGACCGTACGCTCCTTGCATTTTGCAAGGCATCTTAATTCATTGCAATTTGTGCGGTCTTGAATTTTTAGTTCTTTGTTACGCGAGTGTCGTTTGATTCTTTTATAGGTCTCTGTAGAGAAAAAGCCGCTTTCCCTTTTTAGTTTGATTTAGCTCAGGCCATAAAGAGCTAGTGAGCGCCGGTACATGGTATTTCCGCCTGCGAAAAGTACAGTCTCCAGCCGAGGTACATTATCGCTTTGATTTTGTACTTGAGGTGAGTCAGCTATTGCTCCCTCACTGTATTTAGTAGCTATGAGATTACCTTCTCTGAAGTGTGAAACACACTGGATTAGGTAAGTACATGGCACCGTAGTTTTCTTTTAAGTTGTCAGAGCTAGCTGGACTGTTTTAGCCTTGCAGTAGAAAAAGAGTATGCGACATACGCAATCAGCTAGAAGTGGACATGAATCTTGTGCCTGCTGAAAAGTAGAGCCTACCTGTACAGGGTTCCACTCCAACAGCTGATATAGTGTGTCCATGCTTGACTGCTTCAAGGCTCAAGAGAAGGTCAATGGACCTAAGGATAAGACTCTGCGTGAGCAAAAGACACTAGCGGTCTGCACCTCTACCGTGTACGCCCTAGTCACTCTTTCACCCCCCCCCCCCACGAACAGAATCAACTCTTACAGGACCAAATTCAATGCACAATCCCAACTCCTGATTGTAATACATTTTTGCTAAAGCAAGGAGAACTCAGGTAGCTCAAGCTACCTTTCGTGAGTAGCAGGAAGAAGAAGAAGAAGAAGAAGCTACTACCTCCCCCTTCAACAGGCCAGGCCACTTTGACCTGTTCCTTCAGGCTCTGGTCGTCTTCACCTTCAACAAGACAGTTATCGACTGTGCTCCAAATGAGGATACCCACTGTTTCTTGCCTCTGTAGAACTTATTGTATATTGAAATCCTTGACTGATTCGTTCTGTGCAGAACGCGCGCGGCTGTGCAGGCCAAGAAGCAAATGCCTCGACCACTGCAGGTGCCATTGCCCAACCTTCCTTGGATCGACCCAAGATCAAAACTCGATGTATGCACTGGCTTCACTGAAAGTGCTGTGGCCTTGAAAGCTCGTGTCTGACTTGTTCCTTGCTAGTTCCGCTGGTCACCCTCCTTTCGTGTGTGGCCCGATCGCCGATCGCCGAGAGGCCAGGACATGCGCGGCACACAAAACCTGGATAGTCGCTCAACTTGTCGCTGAAGTCGGTGAAGAAGCCTCCAAATCGATCGAAATCTACCTCTTTGAAGCAACTAAACGATGAATTCGCTCACAAAAACAGAAGGATGGAGGTGTACACCATGGAAGCCTCTTGATCAAAACATTGACATGGTAGATGAAAGAACACTACGTCTGCTTGCTGAATTGAGGTCCTCGGGCTCCTCGGTGGTGAGCCAAACCCTCACCATTCAAAAAAAAAAACTTGGACCATCTTGGACCTCATTGCCAAGGTACTTTCAGTGCACTGAGAGCAGTCTGGCCCAGCATAGCCCAGCATGCAGGAGCACTTCCCAGTATTCTTGGCACAAACGCCTCAATCAAACAGCCGACCAAATACGGTTTACATGAACACCTTGCAACTTATGAATGCTAATGACATGTTATATAATGTATACATCATCCTAAAGGAGTTTTTCGAAAGATAGTTACTGTACACTGTACAGCTAGAGATGCTTGGCTGCCTCGGAGACCCAACCTCTGTTGTTGCAAGAATTGGGTAGCGCGCACCAGGCTGTCTCAAAGAACCTCACACGACAGATGGCAGTTTGTGCTGTTGCACTTCAGAATTAGACTGCACGAGCGCAGTATCAGTGGCAGCTGTAACATGGCACAGAAGTGAAATCACCGGCTTGCTGTGACCAAATGACAAACTCAACCGTTAGCTGTGCATCTCACAGTTCTCCACTTGGTGCCTCAACTTTTTGTTGCCCCATTCAGCTACAAGTAGTTCCTTCCGGCCATCTCCGTAAAGGTCCAGCGGCAAGTAGCCTGGCAACCAGCAGCCACTAGTCTCTAGGATGACGTCCAAAATAAGAACCATCAAATCAAACGTGACATGTAGTGACACCCTCTGCTTGGACATCCTTCGGATCAACTAAAGACGCGCCCGGGCTCTAAGCAAATCAAGTTAGCAACATATAGCAACTGGTGGAGGCGTTACCATCATCTTCATTTCAGTCGTCGCCATGATCCTGCCTGAGACATTGGCATCTGAGAATGCAGAGCCAAAGCTAAGTCCGTAGAATGGACCTCAGGCGGCGTTCAGCTCGCAGGGCCTTGCCAGTCCTCTACTTTTTTCTCTCCTGGCCATGTACTTTAAGCTGGTAAAGAACAATTCTTCTTCAATGGCAGTGTTCTACTTGGTGCACGACCCCTATTCCGCCGTGGCACAAAATGAGCATTGTCTTCGGCAAAATGCTAATGGTGGTGTAGCGCCGTGCATATTTTGCCTTGAAATTATACGTTTTTGAAAATAGCAAAACCTTATTTTTTCGGATGGTAAGTACAGTCATTCTTTTCATCTCCTCCTTCAGCGACTCTTCTCCGCGATTTTGCACAGCTCATTCAACAATTCTCTTGGCGATTCCCATGGTCCGAGGAATCTCCGCCACATCTACTGCATCACCCAGTTACGGAGCTCTAGATGTGCTTCCGTTTCCATGACCATGACTATGGCAAAAAAGAAGTCGCACAGTGTAGCGTAGCGTAAAAGAGTTTCTAATGCATAGGTGCGCACTTAGAAGCGAACGTTACCATCCCCACCCAGCGCACCCCACTCAAAGCCAGTCACGTAGTGTAGCGTTGCATAGAAGAGTTGCTAATGTACGGGATCTGCATTTCGACAGCATGAAAAGACGTGTGAAAAGAGAAACATCTCGTCATACTGCCAACGCCACCAAAAAAAAACAAAAAAAAGCTCAGAAAACCACCATCGAGCTGTTTCCGTGGCGGTCGTGGCTTCCCAACCGAAACAGGTCGACTGAGCTTCGCACTCTCGGTGCCCAGGTCGGTCAAGTTCCCGTTGACGTTCTCCTCGAGAAAGTATAAAACACACGGCACGGCACGAGTTCGGCAGCGAGTTGGAAAGCAAGCGCCTCAAACATCATGAGTTTTGAGTTCTTGTGTACGTTGTAGATTAGAGAAGCAACATTTGGTAAGCAAAGGCCCAAAGAGAGTTTGGACATGTTTGGACTTGGATCAAATCCTCAAGTGACTCTAATCTGGATATCCTCCAATTAGGAAGCCTGATGAGCTACAAACATGCATATTATGGCTAGCAGCCAGCACCTTTTTGGTGATTATCCTCCAAAAACATCTAAAAGCTTAGTTGCTAAGCAAAACACAGCAAGTATGGGTCTTCATCAAGTTTTCTACTGATTATATAGTGTCATAGATCGCATATAGTGTCTATGTTGTGGCCGCAGGTGGCTCAAATGTGGCTGGCCACTGGGCTGGCCCATTTGGTTGCAAGCCTTGTAGTCGATGGTGCCGTTGTGATAAATGGTCAACCTCAGGATTGGTTGGAGCTCATTGGAAACACACAGCACTATTACTTGTAAGCTTACTTTTCTTAGCCGTTCCACACAAGGCCAAGGTTAAAACTAGTCAATCCTCAAAACCCCTCGCAAGTCATCATCACAAGCAAACACCCCCAAGCCGCCACCCTTGCTAAGTTGGTTCGCTTGCCAAGCCAAGACAAGTTCTGATCATTCACCAAGAATAATATGGTCTCGATCAGACTCCATACGATCCGACAAGAAGTCACCGCTCGCATTCGTCGTCCTTTCTCTGGCCTGTCATTCTCGCCATCCCCATTCCAATCCATGATCAAGGTCCTCCCTGAGAGCAGGGCATTCGTCGTCTCCAGCTTTCAGATGACATTCTCAGGGGAGTTTGCTATACAAGAACTGCGTCTGAGGGGAAACATGGGGAACCTATAACTATTGCCTTCCCTTGACATGTCCACATTCAGACCGCTGGGGGAGGGAAACCCCGTGTCTGCGGTCTGAAGCGTCTTCGAGCCGCAGGAAGAAGATGTCTGGCCATTCGAAGATGTCGGGCCCGGCCGCCCGCCTGCTTGCAACCATACTGCGTATTGAGCCTCCCTCGGAGGCCTGTGCCTTGTGACGTTTTCGAAACCTGACAGGACTTCGGGCCGCTGTGATTAAGAAAAGGATAGAAAAGGTGAGAAAAGGTTTCGAAGAAGGAACGGCAATATGATTCCTGTGCTGGGAAAAGTGTCTGGGTACAATCAAAAAACTGATGAATGACCAACAAACTTTAAGTAACCACACTGTATGGACCGTTATGGACCCGCTTTTTGTACAGTATTCCCTTGCTTTGTTTCAGCCAACCACTCTGAGGAGCTGCCATCCTCCAAGCGTTTGAAGAGCTGTACGCGTGCGACGGTGTCGTTGGTGACTTTTTCTTGGGTCTCTTGAAACCTGGCGCCAGCTGCAGTGTCATCCATCTGGATGCACTAAGCATGAAACTTTGAACCAAGGAGTGATTTGAGAATCTTTGAGGAGTCCTCTACCATGTATTGTTTGCAGCAAATTTGGCTGAGGATGCCAAAGTGCTCGCCACACCAGTTGTTTTGATAACCCTATTCGCTCTGTTTTGTGGAATCTGAAGTGCTAAAGCTGCTTGCGAAGGTGAGGAAACATGCGACTATTTTAGGTCATGCGGGCCATGCGCGTGTGTGGGGTAAACTATCCACTGCACGTTGTGCATGCATTTGCAGAAACTTGTATATTTGGGGCATTGTGCCGCTGTGGCACAAAAAAATGGCGGAAGATCCATGTTCTGAAATTGACGATGTGTCCTTGGCACTTCGTTTGTTCAGCACACATCAAGCGAAACATGCCGGAGGAAGAAAGCTGGGTGTTGTACGCTGACGCTTCTTCACTCCGGGAGTGAGCTAACAGCTGCGGTTCGTCCAGGAAACTGAATGAAACATTCAGCAACAGCTTCAGTTTCAAACCAAGCCAGGCGCACATGAAGTACAAGGCTCCGGTTTCGTCCCTCATTGGCGCCGCTGGGACCGCGTTGCGTAGGATGCCTCGGCCAAAGTTGCAAGGAAAGGTGTCACAGCACAAACGGAAGAGCTACCAACAGCACAACACACTACATTATGAAAGTTGTATCATAAGCCCCAGCGTTCCATTGTGCTGGGTACAGTACAGTTCAATTAGGAAACTGGGAACCTGGCAGGGTTTTTAGGAACAATGCCATTCTCGAGCCGCACTCTTCAACCATTGTTCAACCAATGAGCCGAAGGGGCACTCACGGGGTTGCAAGTTCGTTGCTGGGTGACGTCATTGCACCACGACAACTCACAGAAGCCCTGGTTTCTGGTGGAAGACTGCAGAAGTGGCCACGATGTAAGCTGAGGCATATGCAATCACATGGTTGCGGCTCAACAATTAAGGCACCCAAAACCTGCTTGTCAAGAAGAAGCAAACCAAGACCTCCGGGATTCGTTTTTTTCTTTTTGAGCCACTCCCAACAAACGCGGGTTCTGGGCGTTCGGTTTGAAAACCCATTCCCCCCCTGGCCCACTCCGTCCTCGTCCCCTTCGCTCAAAAGGACTTCGGCCCAGTCGCCGATATCATAAAATGGATTGGCGATGCCTTCCCTCTCTTGCAAGCGAACATCTCGCTCACGGACGTAGACCGTCACGTGGCCATCCTGCGGCGTTCGTGAGTTCATGCGAGGCATGGAGAAATCCATAGGAATGCGAAGCCAAAGAGGGAACACACGAATGTTGGGGAAGGTCGTGGATTCGTCCAAATCATCAAAAAAGTCAAGGAGGCAGCCTAAACGAACCGGCAAGTCGCAAGCATTGATTGACCTTGTTGTTGGGCAAATGAGACTTGAAATTAAACAGTCCTGATTTCCAGTCAGCACATCTGTGCGGCCGTCACCGTTGTAGTCGACGGCCTGAACTGCTGCAAAGTGGCCCACCTTTATCCTGCAAGCAGATCGCAAGAAGGTTAAGGGAGGTTGGGCTGGGATGGCTGCTAAGATTCAGACCTATCAAGATTCTCATGATCTGATGTTAGCAACAACAAAATAACAACAGTGTTGACAACCACCTCAGTCCCAATTTAAGAAGAGTAAAAGAACGTTTCACGAGTCTGGCTTTCTTTAGAAGCATTCTGCGCCGCCTGCCAAAGGGATTGGCAATGCCATTCCTCTGTGCCAGGCGTGCGCTTGCCAAGCGTTCAAAGAAAAGTACTGTACCTCAGCTGCTGAGACGGAGCCCAAATAAGAACTCCCATCACCCATCGGTCATTCCATATCATTCCAAAAGCAAAAACATGGCGCAATTCAAACAGGGTATGTGGTATCCTGCCAAAACTCGAACAGCCTCTTTAGCATCTATTTGGTCCATTTGGCACTGATTTCTTGTGACTTCTTGCTTGCTGAAAGATACCATCAACTTGGCCATAAATCAAATCCTCAGCTTGCCAGGATCATCTATCCATCCGAAAAGTTCACCAGCTAGAGATGTTCTCATGACTCATAGGTCTCATCATCACCTGTTTTCACATGCGTTGTCAATCATGGCAGTCTTCGCAGTCTTCCCCAAACCATCTGGGGACCTTCATGGCCCTGCCACCAGCGCCATACCGATCTTCAGCACTTGTCCGGACCTTGCTCCAGACCTCGCCCCCTGTTGTCGAGGCTCGAGATCACCTCAGGCCCCAAGGACCAAACGGCGATGAAAGAAAGACAAGCCAGTGATGAAGCCCTCCAATCATGTGAGGAGTGGTGGGATTTGGAGGGTTCCAGATTTGCGGTGTAAGTCAGGCAAATGTCTTTTGTCCTGGATTCTGCAAGAGCCAACAGTCCACTGTCCAAACGCACGAGGAACTCAGCCAAGTGGCCATCTCCATCCCAGTCCACAGCGTGAGGTGCACCATAATTTCCATCCCAGCCACGTGCATTGTCGATAAAAGCCCCCTGCACCTCACACCGCTACTTTCAGGACGACCGATGGCGACCTGACCTCACGTTCAGTGACTGCTCAGCTGAGCTCGAGGCATTCATGAAAGGGTTTGAGTCACCTGTGCGCTCCACGAGCTTTCCATCCACTTGTTCAAAGTAGGCCAAACCCCTGGCCCGCCAAGGCCACGCCGACATTCGACATCTCAGTACCAACATGGTTACAAAATATCCATCAAGCCTAACAACTGTTCGGCATTCAATTATGGTGTATACAAATGGTATACAATATACAGTATCCATCTCAATATATTATGAAGTCTGTTCTTTTTCTGAAGATTTCTGAAGTGCCTGCAGTGGTGGATCAACTGTCCTCACTGCTGCATACTGCTGCGTCATTTTTTGGTTCGTGCACAAATGACGCAACACCGAAGACTGAAAACTTCTCTCGACCGGTGTCCGCAGCAGCCTTCCCCTTGGAAGGATCAAGTCCATGTCGCCATCACCATCCCAGTCTGCCACGCTTATACGTGGGGCAATATGGCCTGAGTGTCTAGTGGTCCTGGATGGTCCCGGTCTGACAGTATAAGCTTGAAAGATCTGTTTCATGAAGGCATCTGGTCCCAAGAAAAATGGCTTCCACCTATATAATTTGAACCACCCCAAAACTGGACGCCCCGAAGGAGGAGAGCAAGCAAAATGACAGACGAGGCACTAAAAGTTATGCCTTGGAATGGGTTCTTGTCTCCATCCTGCCAAACCAGCTCCCCATTAATACGCTTGAAGAAGCTGATATGGCCTGCGAAGACACCCGAACGCAGTTCAGCTTCAGCAGAAAGCAGAAAGCGGTCGCCCATGTGCGACCACTCAGTGGCAGCTTCAAGTGAACAAACACATACACTGTATTTTTCCAAGACCTATCCATTCATGTTCCGCATTCTGGATGGCTTTCCCGCCTGCTCTCGCCAGAATCAAATCCAATTCTCCATCCCGGTCCCAATCGACTGCCACTGGCCCTGCTGGAGCATAGCCTTGGCACAGAATGACATTCCAACATGGAAGGAAGACATCCTGCACCATCCGTTCCCGTCTGAATTGTACCTGTCACCTGCAAGCCAACCACCTCCGACCCCCGCAAGAAGAGCGCCTGTGACGCGCTGGATCATCCGAAAGGGCGATGCATCGCCCACTTTCGCGTTGAGCAACCCATCCTCGGAACCAGCGACAGGCCGCAGAGACAGGAGCATCGTGGGTGCTTGGCCGGTGAAAATAGAGCTCTAAATCGACACGGGCAATCATGCCAGGGAGGCATGCCGCAAGTGGCGTTGATATACAATAATATGCATCTGGAATGACAATGATCGAAATATATGAGCAGAGGACAAAACTAATCGTGTAGCCAAATACCATTTGACATGATTATCGTTTTTGGTGGGGTCCATATCGTTCTCCAATGTTTCTCCAAACCGTAGTTAGCATAGCATACCGGCACATAGACTAAAACACAAAATATAACTCACAACCTCAGATTAGAGGCTTGCAGTGCTTTCTGCACAGGAATAGCACAGCACTTGATTTATGCACTTGGGTTCTCGTGGCACTGGGCTGTGCAAGGATCACAACACATAAGCGAGGACCTAGTAGCTCGGCCCATGAACAAACACTAGTAATGTGAAGAAGTAGGTTTACGGAGTGCCTGGCGTGACATTTAGGTTATCGTTCGCTTATCGTTTGGATTATCGTTTGGGAAGTTGTCTGGGACTATCATTGATGAACAGTTGTGCCCATCGGTTTAGCTCAAAAAAGCATGCAATTGCAATAACATATTGTAACGACAAACGTCTTTGCACCCACTACGTCTTAACAAAATTATTGTTTTTGGTGGGGACCATATTGTTTTTCACAGAAACAAAGCCCACAACATAGGTTTAGGATCATGCCGTGACTAAATAAGTCAACCAATATTTTTGTCCGTCGCTCATATGAATACTGTAACTCACTTTATGCAAAGCATAACGAAGAATCAAACGGAGAGCAAGTAGAATAGGCATGAATAGGCATGTCGCATGCTGATTGTGAGAATGGCCAAAATGAGGAATATGCCACGTGTATGCATGCCACTTGTTACCTTTGTCCCTCTTTGAACTGCATCAATCATCAGGTCCTAGGCCCCACACAGTCGCGTTCTTCTCGTAGTACCAAATGGTTCCATCCTCTGCGTCCGCTTGAGGTCACTGACAACTGTTGGACATCTCCGAACTGTTTTGCACCAAATGTGGACCTCTTGCGAACTCAAAAAACAGCGGAAAGTCTTGCGGACCCGGTTGGCCCCCAAGCCTTATCGCCGACCAGGAGGTCCTGCGTGGGCCACGCTCACTTCAAGGCACCAACATCCACACTGAAGTCTACTAGTTAAAGGCGTAGGGGCAGCCGAAGCCTGCGATGGCCTCCAACCTACTAACGAGGGCCTCCAACTAATGCGTACCAATGCTGACAGTTGACAAATCAACCCTAGAGATGTGTCAAACGTCAATCATATGAGGTTATTAATCAATAGTCAGTCGTCCAGTGAGTGTTGAATCCTAGATCCCTAGATCATCAAAGATCGTCCATTCAGACCTACAACTTGCAACATTCGTCTGGAAACGGCAGGGTGAAAAACACCACCGAGACCCCATCTCTAGCACTCATCTTCCCTCAACTGCGCACCATGTGACCATCGCCATTCCAATCTACCATGAAGGGGGCAGCCATTCCTTGCCCAGTCGGTTTGTGTTTCCAGCTGGTCGTTTCAAGGACTCTCTTTTCTTCGGTCTCAGAAAGATGGGAACCTAGACTCCTGGACCGGTGTAAAGGTTCCAATTCTTGTCATTACTGCTTTGCGCCGGGTGCAAACACTTGGAATACACTCTAGTGGAGTATCTTTGAGCGTAGGCTGGGCTCAGACGGGTCACATAAATTCTCCACTTCGAGCCCCTTTGTTTCAAGCGAGCGCTGAGAGATGCTCTAAGTGCCCAAACTGCTTGCCATTCTCTGTGTGTTCTTCTTCACCAACTTCTCCTCAGCTAGTCGAACACTTACTTGCAGAAAAGAACATCCGGAAGTGTTGCCGACTCCACTTGAAACAACAAACATGTAAGTGAGATGGCCACAACATGGCTACAACTAGGAATTCATGAGGCTCTTCAAGATTCTCCCAGTGCTGCCATGGCACCCTGTGACCATCGCAGGAATCTGGCCTAGGAGCACACTGCCATAGATCGCCTGCCGACGTGAGCTAGATTGACTACTGTTCTCCCTCTTCCTCTCTTCCTCCCTTCCGGCCTAGATCTCTATCACTTGTCGCTTCTGTAGGCATCAACGCCCCACATCATATTGATCTCATATTGTCTCATACCATACCGAATCTTCGGACAAGCCTTTCACGTCTATTGCGGCTGCATAGCCCAAAAGGGCCCAACCTCAGCAAGAGCACTGTTGAAGCGAATATCATCAGGGTGGCTCGCAGTGGGTCGAATTGGGTCGGTGGGTCGCGAACGTTGAAACTTGGGCCAACTGAGTGAACAGCAGAGCATGCCACACCACTGAGAGGATCTCACCATGGCGTCCTTGTGTTTTTGTGTCGCAGTGAAGAGATGCTGCTTGAGGTGCGGAGTGATGTGGTTGTCTGGGCAGTGGAGAGTGTGAGGCAAAATCCAGCGGTTTTCATGATGTTCGTGAGAAGAGCGCTTTTCACGAAAACGGGTGTCTGTGAGTGTCTGAGATGCGAACTGTTGGGGGGGGGGCAAGATGCGTTGCATCGTTTTGTTCCACCTTTGTGGTCAGTCTAGGCTTCTTGTGAGCCCCAAGCTACGGACCGGAGCAGCGGAGCAATGTCTTGCAAATAACTGGAACCAGGAACTTGGAGCTCTGAGGAGGACCCCACACAATATACATATATATATATACATACATATAATCATATATATATATTATATATATATACATATATATATACACATATGCTGTTATATTAATCTATATTGCCTCTGCTTGATGGCATCCCCAACCCATCTACAAGCTCCGCAACTTGGCTCTCTTTCCACACCGCCGGCAGTTGCCCAAGCGAGGCCACGTTCATCAGCCACTTGCGGGGAGCATCTTCTGCTTCGATCTAAACAAAGATGGGTCCAGTGCCTGGTGGTTCTCATGGTGGTTCGGTGGTTCGGTGGTTCTCATGTCTCTTGCTTTTATGACCTTCTCGGATCTCGTAGCGTTCACCCAAGTCTCGGAAGTTGACGCATCATCTAACCCATCCAAGAGTCGTGAATGTGCCAAAGAACTAGTAGCTCGAGCTCAAGATCAGCTGAACACGCACCCCGCAACACGCAGAAATCACCTACGAGAAAACAATCTTCCAGAGCGCGCACGGACACGCTGTTGCACAATGCGAAGTCGATGCTTTCCAGGTTACCAACAACATCCAACAGCAATCAATGAAAACAAGGAGTCAAGTTTGTTTATGTTCCGGGGTCAACCAGGGTTCCCGGTTTGAATCCACAGCCAGGGCCATGTCTCAATATGTTGTAGGGGGGGCCCAAAGGAAACCTGCCTCTGCAAAGAAGCAATCCAAAATCCCATGAGAAGCCATTGTACCCTTCTCTGAACGTCCAAGATTCGTCTTGACATTGTTGCAAAGTTGCAGTAGCTAGCAAACTCTCCATCAATGTCAACGCGAGAAACAGTTGAAAAGGTCACGGTCGACCCATTTTACAAATAACAAAGTCCAAGGATGTCCAAGGTACACAAGGTCTTGTGTCTACACCAACGTCGTAGTTCCGGGTTTCTACTTTGAACAACCATATTTCAGAGGCTGGTTTCAACGTCACCCCAAATATTGAGTGCAACTGATGTCCGTCAAGTTGTGCTTTCTCCATCCGGTTTGGCCTCATCACCCCAGTCAGCTCCTTCTGCCTAGGGCGGTTGAAGAAAGGCCTTTGTGCGTTTAAACATGTAAAACATGAGAGCACATTATTCAGAAAAAATGTTCATCTATACGTGCTTCGTGATTCATCCCAAAAGAGCATGTACATGGGCCATTGAATAAAGAGATCGACTTTGATTCAAACACTCATCACAAAAAGCCATACCATGCGACTGGTATTATTCATTGATGTAACAACCAAGTGGATCAACTGGTACGATTGGTGAGTTGAAGACCACGTTCTTGAACAAACACTAGAAGTGCTTTCCCCGTGTGGCGAACATACTGACAAGTGTTTCTTGAGCTCTGGGCTGGTTCACCTGCGCGCTCCGACAAATGTGGGGAAGTGGCTATGTAGGTGACCTATGTCATTTCCCATTTCCGGTTCCAGGTTAGTGTCTCAGCAGCATAGCATTCCTTAGTTACGTAAAGAAAAAACAAAATGCAGGCTCGCATCAAGATCCGCGTCTTTTCGCAGTGGAGCAGGGAAAAAAAGGCTTGAAAGTGGCTTCGAGTCTGTTGTGCAAGATACTTTGCGATGCTGAAAGGTAGTAGTTTTGGAATGTTGGGACCTGTTCTACAAGCTATGTCCAAATGCTGAAAAATGGAATTGATTCGTGAGGGGGATGTTCTATCATTCTATCTCTTACCCGCTATTCATTCTCAAGGGCAAGCGGCAAACGGTATTCTACATATCTTTTTCGCGGTCGCTATGGAATATTCTAGCAGGTCAGTACTTGATTTCTCCCACTTGCCCCGCATGTGTGCATCTATTCTTTCCGGGCGAAAAGGGGCACGTGGGGGTTGTTTTCTGAACTGGGAATGGCACATCTGCTTTCCATCGCGGAAAATCTGCTGGCCCGAGTGCTGGGTTGAAGACTTCCTCTATAATGAATATGATGATTATGCCTGCCTTGTTCTACAAGCTCTAGCTTCCATATATGTACAGTGTACAGAGTACGGAGAAGTTGACTCATGCAGGCTTCTGCTTTTCAAAGAGAGAATCGCCACTCCACAGAACTGTGCGCCGTGCCTGCAGTGGCTAGAGCCTCTTCCTTTCAAACCAACCAATTTGCACTGGGCATTCAAGGCATTGAAAAGCAATGATTGCAATGGAAAAAGAACATCTGGTTGCTTGTCTTCCCATTCTTCAAAGATGCATGTTGTTAGGCCAGCAAGAGAGTGACGAGACTCAGTGCACCCACCAACCGGTCTAGCAACCAACCGGTCTCAGCGTTCGGTCGAGCAACTCGGACCGTCGAGCAACTTCACAACCAATCACTTCTGGCCGGGCTTCGGGCGTGTGACTCCTTCCCCCAAAGTTTTTCGTGGTGCAATGGTGAACGTCTCACTTTTTTGGGGCCAGTGCCTTCTTCTCAGGCTCTGCAATGGCTTCGCTGGTTGCCTTGGGACTGAGAAACTTCCCCAGAAATGCCACATCTGTAGGTCAGAAGAGTCAGAAGTTACTTATATATAACAAATAACAGGACGTTGCTGGCTCACTAATTTGAGAACAGTGATGGCAGCTTTCAACAATGTGTGCGTGCGTGTTTGTTCGCAATCATGTTGCTGCAGTTGCTCCAACACGTGGAACCACCACCAGGATGTCTGAACCAATTCCATAAGCTCACAAAACTTCAGACAGTGTTCTGACCTGAGACTATCTCCAAGCGAATAATTCTCAATACCACCATAGAGTCATTCACCGCGGATCATCAAATCAAACAAACACGTTACACAGCTGCAACTTTGGAGATACCATGCTTGACCTCCCAAGTTTTGAAATGCAGAACCCCACACCCTCACCAGCAGCCCAGCCTCTACTGGCACAGGTGCCGGCGCAGAAGCCGGAGGCTCCACCGGGGGCATCTCCTCCGGGGGCGTCTCCGCCGGGGGCGTCTCGGCTGCGGGCGCCTCCGTTGGAGCCTTCACTTCGGTGCCGATCTCTGTCGTCTCCAAAGTGCTCGCTGCCTCCGCGCTCTGCGCAGGTGCTTCCTGCCGAGTCGAAGCGGTATATAAACCCCCCTTGTTTTGTGGAACTCATTGGCAGAATTTGGAGGAAATCATAGGTCTACCAGATTTTACCAGTTGTCTATGCCCGCGCGCTGTGACGATTGCATGTCCTCCGCCACCTTTGGAGCATCCGTAGCTTCTTCAGGAGGCTTTGCATCTGCAGTTGCTTGCGACTCCTTGTTCTGCCAAAAAGTCTTGATGCGAAGCCTCCGATAGATTCCCAAAACAAAACCCATGTGACCAGGATTTTGCCGCTGTCAAGAAAACATCTGTCACCCAAATCAATGGAGAACATGGAGAGTGCTAAAGCTGCCTGTCTATAGAGTTAGTGCTGTGAGCAGAATGCAAACCAAAGGATCTCAGCCAGTAGCCACCGTTGCCTGTATATACGTAATACGAAGACCTCTGAAGACTCAAACTTGGGGGAACAACCTCAAATGCAGGAACAACCACGAACGCTCCTCGCCGAAGGGAGGCTCTTGCGGTGCCTCTGCCGAAGGAGGCTCCTCTTGGGGAGGCGACTTGGAGGCTCACAAAGCCCAAAACAGATGGTGCTGTGTTCAGTTCAATGCCTCCTTTACGCCTTTATGATGTCTTTTGCTGTTTTTTGGCCTCATGCCAACTGAGGATCTGCCCCAAGCACTTCTACCACCCTTCCCACATCCTGAGTCTCTGCTCCAAAGCCCGCGTCTGGTAGGCCCTTCCAGAAGATGAGCAAATGGAGGGCACAATTCTAGGCACAGCAACCCCTTCAAAAAATGAGGGGTGTTGGACACCTGTTCCGAAGTTGCTCTATTCTTTTGTGGCCCCGTGTTCGGCTTGCGTTTTGGCTTTCGCGCATGCTTTTGCTGACAGGGCTAATTTACATACACATTCCACAGGATGTTTTACTTATATACATGCAAATCATTTTCTAAATGGCTCGAATCTAAATGGAAGCTGTTGCAATCTTTCACAAGCTTGCGTGAACAGTGAACAGTAATAGTTTGCTTAAATCATTCTCGAGTCTTTCGTGTGTGTTTACTTTTTGGTGGAGGTATCTCATTACATTGATATCTCTTCAAGTTGTTACATGGGAGCTGTTGGTCGCTGCTCGATTGAGCTTGGGAGGGGGCCAAAGGCGGATAGGTAGAGTAATAGGGATAGGATGTTTTCGGAGTGCCTTCTATCTAGAGGGTTTGAGATGCTCAGCAGCCAAAAGCCATAGAGGCGAGCTAGAATAGAAACACCTTGCCAATCACTACATCACTACAAACGAGGCAATGTTCTTGTGATGGAGACCCCGAACCCCCCTCAAAAACCCGGACAATGGTCGCGTGAAATCTAGAAACCCAAGGCCAGCGGCTCTTGAGAATACATACATAGATACATACATTACATTAAATTACATTACATTACATTACAGTACAGTACAGTACATTACAGTACAATACAATACAATACATACGTAACATAACATAACATAACACTACGCTACACTAACTACATTGTACATTACATTACATAGATACATACAAACCAAACCATACCATGCCAAAACATAACATAACACAACAGAACAGAACATAGCATAACATAACATACATTATTCATGATTATACATGAATGTGCCTCCTTTGGCCGGACAAAGTAAAAAAATACAACACGCACACAAACTGTGGCACTGAGCTGATGTGACACTTCCAAATCAAAGTCCTGGGGCAGGACACCAAAAAGAGGTTTCCTATGTTTTCCCTATCTTGCCTCCGGAGCATCCTCTGCGTCCCTGACAAATTGCTGGATCATGAGGGAGGCACTTTACAGTGAAACTGAGAAATGGACCCAGCACAACCTTGAAGGCGTATAAAGCATGTTGGCTGAGAGAGTCTGTTGCACTTCAGAGAATTCCAGGACAGCTGGTCATGCTATATATCTTCAATGTGTGCAAAGGTAGCGAGGGAAAACGCATCAACCCCAATCTATTCAGGTAAACATTACATCGAAGTAAAAACTTGCTTCTTTGACTATTTGAGGAGGCTCCTCTCAAAAGGAATGCCATTATTCTTCACTTGGTAGGAGTGGAGTTCCTCTCTCAAACCGTCCGGGATCGTCTGGATGCTGATGTTGCTTGGAGAGTCTGACTAGTCGCTGGACAATGCAGGGGTCATCACTCCAAGACACGGCCCATGCAAACACGGCCCATGAAAACCAACGCCCACGAGAGTCAAGGGGAAGAGTCAAGGATGAGTGAGCTAGCAGCCATAGTGAGCGAAACAGTGTCGACTTACGAAGAACAAGGTCGTCAAAGAAAGAAATATATTGTATTATGGCGTATTAACTGACTATATATATAGTCTTATATAATATAATATACATAATTTATATATATATATATCATCTGATACAAGTTGAGCCTACTCTGAACAGTGGCCCTGACACCGTACTTCAAAGCTCGCCCGCCTGATTTCTCGCGGAGGCTCATACCTTGGTGATGCATCCCTCATCGACTCCTTTCCAACATCTGAACATATCCGAACATCCGGCATTGACAGAGGCCAAATTGGATGGCACTGCTATAGGCCGATGCAATCAGAACTTGTACCACAACTGTGAGGCAACGTCGTTGACCCTGGTCCTACCAAACTCAGGCTGATGCCACTCGACCGGGCAGCTGAGCTCGGCTTTTTGGCTAAAGATCTTCTCCGCAATGGAGCGATCCTTAAACCTGCGAAGGGTTTTCCGTGTCATGTTCACACCTTGTCCGTGTGGTCCAAAAGTGGACAAGCAAACCTGTATGTCATTGGTCAGGTTGCGAGTCAAACAGTCCTTGAGGATCATCGAACAAAGGGAATCTAAGTGGGTGAAACCTCCAACTTGCTGTCGCTTTTGGCTCAAAGACTGGTTCGCCACGAAATTGGCGAATCCATGTCAATGGCTCGAGGCTTGCACCTCTCAACACCTCTCAAGCTGCCCCCCTTCGGTGACGTTCTTTTCTCTCACTCTGCTGGGTCGGGTTCTCGCAAGGGCGGGCAGCGGGCATCTCCCTCCTCATACCTGGCTTGGGTCATTTGACGGATTGATACGCTTGGGCACAACAGCACATATAGTACTCTACGACAATTGATCTATCAGACAAAGTTGTTTTCTTGCAAAGGTAAAACGGAACATGACATCATGCAACATCCAATTTCAATGGCGAACAGGGCACGCCTGCACAAGAAGACTCACCTTTTTCCTGCCTTCTTGTCCACGGGGTCTGCCACATCACCCTTCTCTGTCAGCCAACTGGGTTCGTTGTTGAAATGAAGGGATCCCCCTGGTACCGACGAGCCCTTCATGACTTCTTGTAGTGACACCCCCAGGCGAGCAGCCTTGCGGGCCATCCGCTGTTCGTATTTCCGCCGGCAGTCCATCTCATAGGCTTGCTGTGCTCGTAGCTGCCTATCCTCCTCTTCTTTCTCCTTGCTCGCCTGGAAGGTTCCAGGAGCATCGCGATAACCTTCGGCCTTTGAAAGCATGCGTTGAACCTCGGAGAGGGATGAGGCGGCCTTGAAATCCTCCAAGAGTTGGTAGGTGGTAAGCTCAGACTTGGCCATCCGACGACAATGAAAAATCAAAGTGGACAATGGGGGCGAAGGTGGATATTTCTTGACAAAGGCCAAGTATTGGCGGGCTTTGGCCAAACCATCCTTTGGAACCTCCATTCTCTCCGTTTTTCTTTGATTCTGTTTTGCAACACGCTCCAAAAGACCCTTGCGTTCCTGCTTCAATTCCTTGCGCCGTCCGACCTTCTCTTCTTCTTGTGAGGAGAGAACAGCGCCAGTTGCCTTCCTTTGAAGCAAATTCTGCACTTGACGCATCTTCTTCTCAATCTTCCGTAGCTCCTTCTCCAATGTTCCAGTCTTGCACTCACCAGCGAACAAGCAAGGATCATCCAGCATGCCCTCTGCTGACATCACGCCATCTGCACCAGTGAGCTGAAGATTTGCGACAACATCAGACCAGGACTTCACATTCCCATTCGCCAGCACCGGGACCTTGACGTGTTTTTTGATGATCGCCACTTGATCCAAATGCGCTGGGCCATCTCTTCGGTGGGTCGGTGTGCCGCGGTACCGCGCGTGCACCGCAATCAAACTCGCGCCAGAAGCTTCCAGCTGTCTCACCAGCTGCAAAGTCTCTTCCAAGCGATCCAGCAAACGAATCTTGCAAAAGACCGGCACGGGAAGCGCCTGAGTCTTCAGTGGGAGGATTCATGAGTGAAGAGAAGGGAACGAGGGTCACCCGGTGCAAATCCACTCAGGTCAGATTGGTTCCTTGCAGTTTCTTTGTCGCTGAGGATTCAATTCTGATTATGGCCTCTATCTGTGTCAGTATTATTGGCCATAGATATTTCCATGTTGGAAGTCATGTTGGAAAGGATGTTGGAAATCATGTTGGATATGTATGGGGAGGGGAAAGGAGGGATATCAAAAGGAATACATATATATATATGTATATGATATGTGACTGGGAGCTATTGAGACATCGGCAACATGTGCATCAACTGGTCCTTTGTAAACTTTTAGCCTTAACCGTAACCCTTAAGTCACCACTTCCAGCTCCAACTTCCAGGCTCAGTGGTTTCATAATTCAAACTTCATTTCATTGTCGATTCATTGTCTACAAAAAAAAACATGGACGGCGATCCTTAGTAAGGATGTTCAATTGTGTCAACCGGCCTGGAACACCACCTCGTTTCCTAAAGCACAGTTGCCCGTGTTCCCCTACGTCCTCCAGCCTCTGATAGCCGCTTCACAATGCTACAAAGCAAAGGTCGGTCCTTCTCGTCAAGCAGATATGCCCCGAAATGCTCCGCGTGCGCCACGCGCTGTGGACATCCCAAGTTCAGATCAATGGCATCCACGCGGTCTGCAACATGTTTGGCCGCAGCCAACAAGACTTCTGGATCATTTCCACAAAAGTGGACCACCAGTGGTCTGTCTTCTGGACACGTCTGAAAGCCATTCTCCGCAGCGGCTCTGTATGCAGGATCTCGGGAAAAGGGGCCCGAATAAATCATGGGCGTGTAGCAAAGCTGGGTTCCATACTGCCTGGTCATCATCCGAAATGGGAGTTCTGAACCTCCAACCATAGGAGCTAAGACATAGCGATGTGGCGGAAGGACATGTCTTCTTCCTTCCACCAGCGAGCGTGGCACCGACTCACCGACTCTCCGGTCCCTGCGGCGCTTGGAAGGTCTCACCTCCGCGGCGGAGAGCAGCGCCACGGTCTCATCTTCCCAGCGGACCTTGAGGCGACCGTCGCTCCGGCGCTTCAAGAGGAGGCAGCGGTACCAGGACTCATCCTCCTGCCAATAACCCAGCACTTGGGTGCCAAGCAGTGAATCCATGGCCACACCAAGTTCAGGAGATTGCGAGCTTGAGTTTACTGCAAATGTTCTGGTACCTCAGGCAAAAGCTACTGTTGGGGGATCCTCTGGTTAATTATGCTTTGAGATTACAAGGCGGTTTCAGATCTCCATGAATGGCGTGTCAGTATAATTGTTTTCTCTTCTAAGATTTGGCTCAGCAGGCTGGCTGCGTGGCTCTTTGGTCTTGTTGCCCGGCCCTACGTTCAGGCCTTACAGCCAGGCCCACTTTGCACAGCCCTCACAGCGTGTCGCCAGGGATCGCCCAAGGGATCGACCAGCGGTTTCTTGGGACGGTGCACCGCATATGACAGCACCCCAGTATGGCATCACGGTGACCCGCCCATCACCAAGCAAAACCACAGCAAAACACCCAGCTGGTGGATGATGTCTTTGCACAAAAATAGTATCAGTTATGCACAGCTTACAAGGTCTAAATGATGTCTCAGATGTCGAGTCTTTCCTGGTTCCCTCCACCTATCCAGACCGACCCGCCAATTGAGCCCAGTGGCTCCAAGAGCCCAGCGTCGTCGTCCTCGCGCGCATCGAAGTTGCTGTGGCTTCGCCGCAGTGCACCGTGCATCAGGGCACCACGGCCCAAGCTGAGCAGCGCGCGTCACGCGTCACGCGACGCAACGCGTCACGCGATGGTCGTGGGTTCTGGTGCTCGGGGTTCAGAGCACTGAGAAGCTGGATCGTTTCGGAGGGATAATGGGTCATGTTTGAGGGATATTGAGCATGCGTTGTTTCATTGATTTGGATAAGAAATGGCTCTCTTCTGCACCAGGGTTGAAACTCAGGGCATCTAGCATATGGATACCATAGTCAAAGCTAGACAGCTGGACCTGTCTAGAAACAGAACGGGGCACGACCGCTCTAATAATGGTTGGCAATCAGTCATAAGCAATCACTAGGGGCGAGCGTCAATCACTCGGTACAAGAAAAGCTCCAGCCTCCCATTTGCGATCCACAGACAAACAAGTCGCCAAAATGATATACGTACAAAGAAGCTACTAGTAAGTAAGTTACTAGTAGCTCCTGGCATTACTGCTAGGAGCAAGAAGCTACTAGTAACTAGGAGCAAGGACGCTACTAGGAGCTCCTGGCATTTAGTAACAAGAAGCTACTAGGAACAAGGACATCGCTACTAGGAGCAAGAAGATACACGTAGATCCCTCACCAAAGAAACACACGTACAGAACTTCTCTTGAGGGGTTCCAAGCCAATGAATTTCTCGCATGCATGGCATGCAATGAGCAAACGGGCACCGGAGAATCAAACAGGATGATTAAAATGATGTCACCCCTTGGAGTGAACGACAAGACTCTACCCGTTCTTTGCGGCGATTTGTTCAGTGTGCAGTTTCTGCTGGCCATGGCACAGAATCACTACCAGCAGCAAACAGCCGCATGCTAGCCTTGGCTAACAGAGTTTGTAACGGTAACTGTCCCATGTTCTGCCATGCTATCCCTCCCAAAGTGTCTGTGCAAGCCTCTCTGCAGTCATCCTCTTGGCCTATCCGTGCACCTACCTTTGTCTGACACTTAAGGTACTGCTCCGAGTTTGAGCTGCTAAAATGTGCCGCCAGACTAAGCCCCCTGCGCAACAGCAATATGGTCTTCCCGGGCCTCCTGATGTATCACAGTCTCTTCAAAGTTGAGGTTCCTCAGCACAGCCACGCGGCGTGAGCGAAACCTCCGCAATCAAAGGTGGAAGAGATCAAACATCTCGTGTAATCTGTCAAACAAATGGGTTGACACAGGGGTCCCCGGTCTATTCCATCAACACCAGTACTGACATGCACTCAGTATATACAGTAACTGTAATGACCTGGTCGCGCAAACTTGCACCCAATTCAACGGTATCATTGTCATCCATTGACAAGATGTACAATGTACTCTGCACCTGCTGGACGTCACTTGTGTGTGCGGGTCGGAAAAAATGCGGGGATGCCCCGACCAATGGATCCCTTGGTCTATCTTCCTCGTTCTTTGGGTCGATATGGGAGCCCTCTCTATTCCCACACCCTCACACACCCTCATGCCATCCGGCGACATGTTCATGACCGCGCGGTTCTCGTCGCCCTTGCCGTTGTTGGGTTCTCCCGTTTGCCAGTTTTGGTAGGCCATCGGCGTGCCATCGATCCAGAACCAGTATTCCGACCTGTGCCCAAAGCAACGGCCGCAACGAAGGGTTTCGACATGAGCCAAAACCGCAATCTGCTCGACCTGAAACTTCTTTGAGCACAAAGAACATGTGAGTTGTCATTGGATTGATTTGCTGAACAACTGGAACAACGAACATTCCGAACACCTTTCAGCGTACAAACACCCACAGGGATTCTGCGTAAAGCCTAAACACCCCCGACGCGCAGACCCGTCGGATGGAAGACACAGGGGCCAAGTCCGTTCTGAATTCCAGATCATCTCAAAGTACTGGAGTGCTAGCAGCAGTAGTAGTACCAGGAGCAGTAGTAAAAGCACCAGCAGAGAATCCTTCGCATTTAAAGCATATCAAAGCCGTAGAATACCGAGTTCCTTGCTTCCTTGCCTCCATCTGATTCACAATCTCTTTGTGCTTCAAAACGCGAGGAAAGCATGAACATGCATAAACCCGCATGGCCCATGGCACGAAGTCTTTAGCCAAGGGGCTGCGGATGCTCCAGGAGCCCCAACCAACACATCTGCTGTCCACAAAGATGCTGAACCTCAGACGAAGGGATCCTCTGCTTTAATGATCTTGCAAGGTAGATCATCATATATCCTTTTGATTCTAAATTGCAAACAGTATAATATAAGTAAGTAAACACAACATTCGGCAAACGCGAGTCAATTTTTTGGGGGTGTCGTATCACTCGAGATGGCAAAGCAACAAACCAAAGAAAAAGACATCTGTGAAACAAAGAAGCTACTAGGAACAAGTGCATCGCTTCTGGTAACAAGTGCCTCACTAGTAGTAACAAGCACGCTAGTAGTAACAAGAAGGGAACAAATTCCATTTTTTACTCAAATGGTGTTTGGCCGGTAAATCCGGCCCACGGACCCACGTCCACTTGACCCACGTCCCAAGTTCATCAGTCAGTCCGTCCCTCCTGAATTGGACCAGAAACAAAGATCTGCTCTTTCAGTGTGCCGATGCTCACCAGGTCAGCACCCATGTCCTGGCTAGACATGGTGACATGGTGAGTCTCAAGGAATGGCGCAATCTCAACCCAACCCAAACACCTCGGGGCAAACAGATAGACTCTCAAGCAAGACCTGTGCTTCATTTTCAGGTCTTTCCTTTCTTTGGCCATGGTCTCAACATCAGCCCCCGATTAAGCTGGTGCGTTGGTAATTGCATCGATTTGCAGGGCATCTCACCATCAGAGTTTCCGCTACCTTGTTGGCCGGTCATTGAGAGCTTTCACCAAACCTTCCATTTCTTCTTTGGTGTTATAGTTTCTTGTTACTACGTAGTAGTAATGCCAGGAGCTACTAGTAGCGTCTTGCTCCTAGTAGTAATGCCCATGTTCCTAGTAGTAATGCCCTTGGTGCATCTTGGTGCTACCTCTGCACCTGAAACAACATCTCCGGCCTCGCAGCGCAACATGGCGGTCTCGAAGTCATAGTGCCAGGTGAGCCTCGAGACAAACGAGGCCCGCAGCAAACACCCAGGCCGCGGCCGCAGCAGACTCGAGCGGTCTGAGACCGGCGGGTCCGTTGCTCGGGTCTGAAGAGTCGACCGGGAACAACGGCAAACAGGTTTGGTCGAACGGTCCGGGAAGTGTCGAATGAATCCCAGCTGCTTCAGGTAGCAGGAGTTCTCACGGGCTGACCATCCAGTATCACAAACACCTGCTGTCTTCTTCTTCTCGCAGATTGCCTGAAGAAGACAAAGGATTCAAAATTCTGCTTTACCAGCCAAAGTGCACGTGAATGATCAACCTCTGAATGCGGGGAAATAATCCACAATCACTATCTTTTCACGGGTAGGAAGAGATTGATTTCACACTGGTCAGAGTGCATGTAAAACGATTTTTCAAGACTGTGCCTCTTCCAGAAGAGTAATCATATAGATTCAACCTATATATTATATTAATTCATGCACAGAACACGAAGGCTGGGCTGGCCTTGGGCAATTTTAAGCTCCCTCGCACGTCGTACCAGCGACCACTGGCCCAGTTCAAGGGCTCCTTTCGCTTGTACTCCTCATTGGACGACCCAGTGAAAATGCCGATTTACTGAGTCGCCACAGAAGAAAGAAACAGGAAACCAATGGAAACCAGGATCTGATGAGGTCTGGCTCTTCTTAACTTACGCTTTTCAGCGTAACAGGATGAGACATCTTGAAACCCAATCGGCCGGGCCAGTGGTTCCGTGTGCCCTGTCGCACCAGCATGAAGTTTGTCATTTGTGCAAGTCAAAGGACCTAGCCGACATATATGGCAGATCTGCTGGCATGTCATACTAGGTTTCTCTGTCCTCCACATTGAAGTTCATGATGGCAACCTGTGCAGTTTCATGGGAAAACAAATGGCTTCAACAGGCAACCGTAACGTCAAAGCATGGATGCAAAATCAAATCCTATCAGCACAAACTCTTGGACAGGGCCGGCGCAACATGATTTATGCATAGGTTTCCAGGCTTCCACTGCAACCAAGGACCGGCCTTCTCTGCAGCATGACTGTTGAAGTTGTTCGGCTCTCCTCAACTGCTCTTCGACCCCAACCATCAACCATCATCGAGTAGAAAGCGAATCAAAGTATATATATATTGTATTATATACTGTAACTATTTACCCATTGTAAACGCGCACTTGCATGTACTACAACGCCCATCCATAAAATCAGACACAAATCCAGTGCAACTTCAACTTTCAAGGTGTTATCTTTTGAGCAAACCTTTCCACTCTAAAGAAATGGTAGAAATCTCTAACTGTAGCAGAATAGGTTCCCCAAAGGTTACCACACTGTACCGAGTCTAGAGTTCTAGAATGTTCCACAATGACCAAGCGTCCATCTTGCCAGTTGCTGTAGTCCAGTTCCTTTCCTTCCTGAAGGACGGAGACCGCGGCTGACGACGAGCGAATTCGGGATCCCCATCGTCGAGCCTCTGCTCGGTGACCTCAGCCAGGGCCTTGGGACACTTGTCTCTCAAGAAAACAGAAACATACACACATGATGGTGGTGTGGATTAGCAATCCCAGGAGCCCGCAAATGGTCAAAGAAGGGAAGGGTCTTGACAACAAAAATGCAACAAGAAGGGAAACAGCGGGGACCAGAACGGAGCTTTTGGCTCATCGAGTGGGAGGTCGTTCCTTTTCTCTATCATGTCGTCCTGTTTGTGTTCTGAGCATGTATGAGTTTACAAAAAGGAAAAAATATAAATTTGTAGACCAGCCATCATCATGACCAACCAACCCCGGCTGATGGTCCCACCGACCCACCGACGCCAGGCAGGGCCGGCCAAGGTTCCGTCCAGCTCCAAACCGCAGAGCCTTGGTGTCGGCGCAGGCCCAACCAGCAGAAGTGATTGCCACCTCAGCGCCACCGTCGCAGCGCCGTCGAAGTTCGCCGGCAGGGCTTCCCTCGCTCTGGGGATGGGATCCTCTGACTAGGGGGAATCCTGGGAATCCTGGTCGCGCCAGGTGAAGAACGCGTGGCGACGGCGCTAGCGGCTGCTAGCGGATGCTTTCTTGCAAGATTTCAAGAGCCGAGTGGCAAAGCTCACGCAGGAACCTTAGCAACACTTGTCATGGTGAACTATAAAGACACTCTCCAACACTAACAAAGGCGAACGCAAATTTCAGGCTGGCAAAGAAGTAACGAACTAAGATGACCTGGTGTGTTAGCTTCAATCTAGCTCAGGTGATTTGTAGTTATGTTGAGCTTATCACTACCAAGCCTCCCGCATAGTTGTGTTGAGGTTATCACTACCAAGCCTCTCTCGGCATACTTGGCAGTCAACAAAAACTGGCAGTATGTTTTTTGCCAGCGGCTATCCTGTACACTGTACACCACCAACTTGTTTAGCACCAGGCCACTGATTCGTTGTCCCATCCTCCACTGTGACCAGCAAACTGTTGTGCTCGAGACAACGCTGGGAGGCTGTGTTGAAGTCCGACAAATGGAAAATCAGCTTGTAGCAACTGTCCTTGAAGGCCTCGACAAACGTCGGCAATAAACCCTCCGAATCCTTCTGAAATGGTTTCAGGTTCTGGGCACTGATGAAGGCCACAATACGCTTGAGCTATGGCAGGTGTGACATGTGGAAGGGATGGCATGAAACGATCCCGGCCGGGATGGCTCACAGCATGCTGTGGCATGCTGTGGCTGTGATTTTTCTGAACATGGCACCTGAAGATCCGATACCAAAGGAAGTTCATCCTTTCAGAGGTACTCGATTCGAACAACTCCAAAAGCATTACAGAAAGTACTTCTGAGATCTTCTGCCCACGGGCCAATTCTTCCCTTGTTCTCCATGCCTTCCATCCAGGTTCGCACTCCTGGCGGAAGTGTTGACAAGAGTGACCTTGTCTACATCAGGCATGAGCTTTCCCAGAGTACTCAACAAAGCCCAACCGCTCCGCTCACTCGTTGTTCTTTCGCTCGCCTGGGCCGAGCTCGCTGCTTGGCACAGGGGGAGCGCCAAATTGAAGGTGATCGGCACGTCGTACCTGACGAACGTGTGCGACGATGCACATGTGCTCTAAATGGCTCGATTAGATTGTGAATGGTCCAAGCCCGGTGTCAAATCTGCGGAGCCAGTAGGAGCCCAATGAATTGAGATGAAACTCCCAAGGCACCATCCTTTCAAATTGAGCAAAAGAACAACGGACGGACGTGGACATCTGTGGACATGCGTGGAGATGCGTGGACATGCATAGCATGTGGGCACCATCTGCCATCAGCCCAGCTGACAGCGCCAGCAAGGGGCTCCTGCGCAGCATTTCAGTGGCTACAACATGCAAACAATTGCTCAAGTACTCCTCTTTTGCACCCATACGTAGATGCACATGCCATGATTATATAAATGTTGTTTCTAGGAGAACACCACTAACCTAGAGGCTTCGGAGTTTTGGCAAAGGCAAAGGAACAACCCAGGGACAAGTTGCGTATTGGTGTTGTTGGTGCTTGGATGACGGGTTCAATATGGTTCAATGCTTCATTATGGATGCTTTCGCCCCGAGCCAGTCTTGACTCATTGTAGCAAGCAGCAGCAGTGTCTCAAGCTGCGGCACACGAAACTTTTTTTGTAGTTGTTCCCAAATAGATAGTGGAAAGGTGTCCAATATACATTTTTAGTGGGGATCTACTTCTCTATATCTATTCTATTTGGGGGTCTATTTCTAGCATTTCTAGGTGCGCTGACAGGATGGCTTAAGTCCACACTTCAATAACATGGAAGGTTAAACAAAGAGTACAGAATACGCCGGGCGGCTTCCATGTTAGTGCTGAACATGGGGGGTCCATGTTAATTATATACTATACATAGTCTTGCTTGCCAGTGTTTTTCACAGTTTCCCTAACATGGAAGGCAAACATGTAGGTCTGCAGTTCCAGCCTTTTAATAGGCCCTTTTTTCGAACCGTCCGTGTATATGTGCAGGGGTGTAAAGGTGCTCAAGGCATTGGATATGTAGATTGTTGAGACACTTCTCTCCAACAGCCAAAAGCAAAGTAGGAGAGCTGACCTACTTAGCTTCTGCTGTCGACTGCGGAGCATCCAGCATTCCCTTCATGAATCAGGTTGGATTCTCCGCAAGCCCACGTCCTGCTGTCGATTGTTCATCCTCTGCCATGCTGAAGTACGTTGGCTCCTGAAGCGCATCATCTTGGACCCAACGCCACTACTCTCTGAAGCAGAAGGCATCCTGGAGCTGAGGCAGGAGGACAAGAAGAACAACAGAAGGACAAAATGATGACACCAAGCAAAAGACGACTCGCTGCTGTGGACACTGGACAGAAGTGGAGAAGACCTGGACATAACTCGGACAATTCATGGACGCGGGAAGGAGGACAGCAAGTGGACAACAGCACCAAACCGCCGGGGTGCTCCTGATCCACGTCGCTGGTGCCTTTCGCCACGCCTGCCGGAATGAGAAGGACACACACACACACACCAGCGCTGCCGTTTTTTTGTGCATCTCTTGAAAATCTTGAAGAAACTCTGTCTCACTGTGTGGCTTTGCCGGACTAGTTTTGGGTTTGCAACTTGTTCTACATGGTTTCCAGCTATCATACTCTACAGTATATAAAAGACTCTAGCCTAGCAAAATATGTCCCAAACGTCCACTCCCTCGTCCTGGCGGAGGTTCAGGTTCATGATGGCGCGGTTCTCATCCACACCAGCTGGCGCGGTTCTCCCGTGGATTCGTGGACAAAATCTGACCAATCGTGGATCAGCAATGCAACAAATGTCAAATGATGATGTCTGAGTTCAATCTGCAAAAATAAATCAATCAGAAAAAAAAAAAAAAAAAACAATGTCCCTGCGTTTTCAGCAGTTCTCAGGTGCTGGGTCTCTCGTCCAATGTTTGGATCCAACGCAACGAACACGAGGGGAGATTTGTTGGATGATTTGGGTATTCCAGGCAACCAGCACGACCAGGCATCCATCAGTGCAGTTTGCAGAATCGACCACGTCCAGAACGTCATGTGTCACGTGTCGTCCACATTCTGTGAACAAACCGCATGATTCACATGATTCAATGAACTCGGGTGGTTGATCTCCCTTGTGTGATTTGAAGGTCTGGGAGCCGCACCAAAGTTATTGGGCTCTCCTTGTTGCCAGTGTTCAAAGGACAAAGGGCTCCTTAGCACTCAGTTGGCCTCCGGTTCAGGTCCAATGAACATGCTCGGGTCCGGCAAGTCGGTGAGACGCCACTACGTTGGTCAGCTGAGGCCGAAGCCCATCGATCCAGTGCCAATGCTCAGACCTGTTCGGTCGCGAAGTGGCCGATCCACACATAGCAGCGACATGGAACGGATCTTCTCATATGGCCAAATGATGCCAAATGTCTTGTTTTCTGCCGCCTGCTCAACAATTCACCCAACCAACCATCGCTGTATCACCTGCCTTGCCCAGTCACTCCTACATGTGCTGTGTGGTGACTGGTCGCTTTCTTCTGAGCCTCCACACTCAGGAGACTCCTCCAATCCGAGCCAACACATGTTCTCCCCACAGAGTTGTTGCACCTGACGAGTTTCTCTCTCAGCGCTTCGTTTGTCTCTTCATCTCCCAGGCAGCTTGGTTTCACACTCTTGGACGGTACAACAGTGTACCCTTTCCAGAAGCTGGGAGCCATTCTGTTGCACAATCCTCATCCGTGGTCCAAGGTCCATCCAAAAAGCTGAAGGAGAGAAAGGATGCTTGATGAGAGACATATCTCATCTCTGCCATGCCTTTTCCAACATGGCAGCCCTTTCCCACGCCAAAGATCTAAGAAGCCCCACAAAATCCTGTTCTTCGCCAGAGCCAATGCTTACCAAATGCGCAGAGACCTGCGAAGATTGGCCAAGTTCACACATTCCTTCAGCGACCGTTTCTCTGCCAGGACAAAGTGTCAACAGAAATGCTGATGGGAGTGTGGGGTCTAGACAGAAACGTGGCTCATTCTGTTCATCTCACTCCTTCTTTTCCGTCTCAGAAGTGCTTTTGGCCGAACCGGTAGAGCGTGCCTCCTCACATCCCAGTGATACTCCAGAGGACAAGAGTCTTGGTTTTGGTGCTGCGGGCCTCCTCACAGCGGCCCTCCGCTTCCTTGAAAGTACCAGGCCACTTCAGCAACTGGTAGCAAAAGCCCCTGCCAGGCGGAGAACAAGTTCCTGATTCCTGGACCCTGGAGCAGTTTTGTGATGTTCTTTTATCCAATGGAGTGTTTTGGTCCTCATAGGACTCCAACCAGAACTCCAAAGCTAAAAGTATCCTTGTGCTGATGAACCTTTAGTTGATCACCTTTCTGCTTGGTGACTGGTGATCAAGTTTAGGAAGACCCCAGACATTGGTGAATTGATCCAGCCCTGTTTGAATGTGCAAGTGAAACAGGGATCCGCACCTGAAACTTCTCCAATCGTCTTTGCATTCGCCCTCGGACTTGCAAATGGCCTGCAGGGGTTACTGGTGATGAATCTCCACGAACTTCTATTCAATCATTCCTGACCAGAAAAATAGGGTCGTGTCCATAATCGCTGACTGAAAGCTGGCTTGCCCTTAGTTTTTAAGAGTCCGGACCAGTCGAAAATCTGTCAGGGCCAAGCCGAAGCATTATTTTTCTGTCTATCTCTATCTACTGTGTATCTGTCTGGTTTTGGGCCCTTAACATCCCAATTATCTGCCTGACCCAGGGAGAAGCTTTCGGGTAGATCGTACCAAAGGCCGTCCGCCCAGATCTCCGGCAACTTCTCGTTCACATTCTGCCAGCGGCGGTGGCTTGGTTCTGACAACTGATCACCGTAGCCTTCGTGCAAAACATTAGACCATCTGCAACACTTGCGGCCATCATTCTCTTGCCCTCTGCTCCATACATGTTGCTTGTTTTGCGATGTTTTGCGTCAATTTGCCCCAAGTGCACAAGACATCCTATACAATCCTTTCATCAATTGGCAGACAACCTTCGTGCACCGTGCACTGTGGCAGTGCATATCAATGTGGTCATGGGGTTCTCATGGCACACGTACAAATCTTCCATCGTTTGGCTCCTGAAGGTTGAAATTCATGACGGCAACCTCAAATGGTGCGATCGACCAGCTGTGTTTATCTTTGTCTCCACCCCCAAGTGGACCTAAGAACAAAATAGAAGGTGAACTGATCCATTTGTATCTACACACACGCACAGACACGAGAGTCTCTTCTTCTCAACCTGCAAGCACAATCAGTCCTCTCTTCCCCTTTCAACAACCTGCAGGACTTGGTCCGAGTCCAACTATCCCTTTGAGTGGCAGCAGTGCATTGCTACTACACCTTGACCAATTCTGACCAGGTTCTGCACCTTCCAAACGGAACCATCTTCCAACCCAAGCATCACTCTCATCATGGCCGTCGAAGTTGTTGGGCTCACCCTCAGCCCAGTTGTAGTAGGCATCGTAGCCACTGTCCGACCTCAACGCGGGCCGGTCACGAGCTCGAACACCGGTGCCAAGTGGGGTGACGACTCTGCGGTGGACAAAAGGTGTGTAATTTGTGTGTGTGTGTGCCTTTTTCTTTTCCAAAACACACCTTTCCTTCCACCTGATGGTTGTTCTTTTTTTCACGACGGCATGCCGTCATATAGTGGGTCCGACTCAGAAAGCACGAAGGCTGCGCTTCGGAGATCGGCCGAAATCCAAGGGGCTCATCCAACCAACGCCAGCTTTCCGTGTTGGGAAATTCCTGTGCCACATCGATGAACGAATCTGGTCCGTTTCCGAGTCAAACATTTGCTGGGAAAGCCTGCTCCAAGCGAACCTGGGTGTACACAACCAGTTGCTGCTAAAGTGTTAAAGGTTTCCTGGAAAAATATCAACGTTGCTGATACGTAAGACTTCATGAAAAATCCATGAGCCTGAGTTGTCTCAAAGTACGGCTCACCTCTCAGCCACATTTTCACATGCTTCTTGTCTTGTCTCTAGACTCACGATGTTTCAACAGTCACAGAAAACTGGACAGGTGAGAGGTAGTTTAAGAAGTCATTCTGTTTGCCTGCAACAAGGACCGTTTCTGGTCAGGCTTTTCAGCCCACCAAAACCTAAGGCCTCTTCCAAGCGGCCTTTTGGGCAAAGCACACCCCAAAAAGGGCAAAGCACACCGAATGTTCAGGCTGAACACAGTGGAAGATCCACGCGAAGCGCACTCGACCCTCTCTTCGCCTGGAAGCCCAACCAGCAAAATTGCCGCCCACCTCGGAAGTGGGCGACGGCCCGCCGTCGCGAAATCGTCCGATCGATTCGAACAAATCTCCAAACCTGAAAGACACGGTGAATACTGTGGCCGCACTGTGGCCACTTGGCCAGGCTGTCTTCCAAACCTTTGCCATTAAATGCTGTGCATAAAACCCAACAAAATCCAACAAACATGAACATGTGACATGTGTAAACTGCAGCAGGTATTTAGTGCCAGGGCCCCAATGAATGTGTTTGCAAGTCATGTGGCGGAAGGGTTCTCTATCTAGTACTTGCAAGTGGCAAAGCTGCTTGACGAAGTTGTTCTCCTCTTCCGAATGGATCGATACCAATGTAGAGTCATGTTCCTCTGCCGTCTGCACGAAAGCGTCTTACTATGGCACTTAAGAATCATGACAAGTCACACACACACACACTTGGTTAAATCACCTAATTGCGTACAGTATCTGGAATTTTGCGAGAACAATGACCGGATCAAGAACAGTAGCAGCAGTCTGAACAGAACTCCACACCGTCCCCTCAGTTGGCTGCACATATTGACTCTCCTTGCAGCGTTCTGCGGCTTCAGCAAACACGAGGTGGTGCCGAATAAGGAGATAGCCTTGGCCGTTCGCAAGTGATGTCCTTTTCGGTGTATCTGGGTGCCAGGCCAGTGTAGCCAAGTGGCAGTAGCCCTGGAAACTTTGCCAGGTCTGTGGACATTCGCCTTCACCCCTCTGACATGAGCCTGGCACAAAGGTCACGAAACCGGAGAAGATCCGAATATATCCGTTGCTGATCCTTTTGCGCAGTTCAACAAAATATCGACTCTGCAGTGAAAGAAAGTCCATCGACCCGTATCATTGAATATCTGCGATTAACTTTGCTAAAGGACAAGGAACGACTTCAAAACAGTCTCGACGGTATCAACTGTCTCAACACTTTCCCCTCGCACCGTCGAGGACACAGTGAGGCAATCGCTTGCAGATGGCCACTGGAAGGTTGAAGTAAGGAGATGCGTCGTACCACCTGCGGTTCGCCAATGAAGACTAGCACAATGGCCAAAACAAATTCCAAAGAGGAAGTCTTGCAAAGGGTTAAAGGGTCTATATAGGCGAGTTTTGCGGCTGTAGGCTGTAGGCTGTAGCCGTAGCCATTGTGTCGAAAGTTGCCTGGTAGCTTGTTTGCCAAAATGAAGGCGGGTTCTTCATTCTGGTCGTGGGATGTCTGCCCCAAGCCCTGACACTCAGAGTCAAAGTGTCTTCCCCAGTGTCGAAAGCCGTTTTGCACAGCCAGTGAAACGCCAAAACAATTGTGAACGAAAGGGGAACGGTCAAAATTCCACAACATAATTATGTCAAAAATCATACGTAGCTACAAATACTTATTTTATCGCTTAAAGCACACTTTTGAATCCGAAAATCCCGATGAAAAAGATGCTCCCGAGGCCTGCCATCCGCCCAAGGCTTAGCCGCCTGGACGGCCGCGGCAGCCTTGGAAAAAGGCTCCGGTCGTGAGGTGAGTCCATTGGGGTCGATGCCAGGTACCGGGAGCGTTCTGTCTGTTCAACCGACCAAGGCTGTGACCAAGGCCATCTATGATTGGAACTGCTGTGGGAAACGTCTATATCGTTTATCTGCATAAAAGCAGATAAAGAGTACGTATATATATATATATATGTATATATGTGTTCCACGTATGGCAATCCAAAAGGCCCTGAACCATCCCAACCCAGCCGTGGTGATGTAGGGAAGAAAGGCTAAGATGTTCTTTGTTTGGTCTCTTTGAGAGTATGACAGGAAAGCGCCGTGAGCCACACAGTTGTTCATGTGTTCAAGAATCCAAAAATGCTCTACTCTCTCTCTCTCTCTCTCTCTCCTTGCCATGTCACCCTTGCCATGTCCTCGCCACGTCGCCCCTTTCATCCTAGAGGCTGACGCCAGCAAGACCTTCTGCATGATGGCATGGCAAGAAGCTTCAAAACGAGGCTTTTCTGGCTCTTTTCGGATCTCAGGGATCTCATGATGGCATCAGTTCTCAACACCTGGGCACCTGGAGGTGTTTGTCCTTTTTTTGGACGTGAACGGTCTTGGGAGACAAAGCAACACCCAAAACACCTGGGAATATCTGGAATCTTGAATGTTCGACTGGATCTGTAGTTGTGGTCACCTTATTCGAAGGGACTTAGAGACTGACCACAGAGACTCAAAAAACATGGGTAACCGGGTAACCCACGTCTCAATGTATCGTCCTTGTCTTTCGAAGGTGTGCACTCTCAAGCTGTAGGAGTTGGTCACTGGGTGCAATGGGTCTTCTCTTTGCCATGGCAAGGTTCTGCTGTTGCCAGAACTTGCTGCTGAACACTCTGCAGAGACTGGATGAGGTTCAATCAAAGGACTCATGCGAACTGATACGGGATCTGGCCTCTAAACAATAATGGGCCGGCCATGGCCGGCCCCAGAAGTCCTTCATAATCTATCAACAAGAATCCACCTCCACCCCCACCCCGGTTTCACTCTGTTTCACTGTTTGGGTGTTCAGTGTTCTCGATTTTCCACGTTGAGGCGTTAGCCCACACGTCGCTCGGGCGGGGGGCGGCACTGGGCCACAGCAGATCCCTCCGCGTCGGGCCACACTCGGACGCCGCTCTCGCCCGCCAGGTTCCGGAGCTCCTCGTGCAGGGCCTCCAGGGATGTCTCCTCCAGGAACACATGTACAGGGAAGGTCATGAAAAGCATTGACAAGGCACTCACATCCCCAGTGTGTAAGTGCTTCTCCAAAGAAAGTGTCCAGGAAACCCTACATGCCCCAACTCCGGCCCCCACTCGCTCGCCCGAGATCAGGCTCACCTCAGTGAGTTGGAACTTCAAGAGCCGAGTCCGGAGGTCCAGCTGCTTGCTCCTGATAGAGTGGGAAGCTGTGGGGCATAGCTTGAGCCTGGAGGGAAACAGGTTTCACATGGGTAAACATGGCAGGCCCAGGACCCTTCCACAGCATCCATTTAATCCAATACACCTATCTGCGCCGGCAGGTTGAACTCAGCTGTTCCTTCTCTGTCGACCATGTCTACCCGATAGCGGGCTCCTTGGATTGGTTGCCGTCCTGTCGCGCATTGACACTGACGCAGCCACAAAGCAGAAGAGATTGTCAAACTACGAAAAATCGAACTGTGCCAAAGACTGCAACCGAACAACTGCCCAAAATTACTTTGTCGAATGATCCCATTTTAAGGGCGATTTGGAAGAAGACAGGGCAACTAAACGCTGCATGACATGTGCATGGAATGCATGGACCAAGGAAACATTGTAGACATGTTCTGACAATGTTCATCAAGTGTGGTATGGGAAATGGTTTGAATGTGTTCTGCAGTCCTTTGGCATGCGTTCTGACATTTGTCTTGCCGTGAAGTCTGAGTTCTGACATGTTCTGGCTGTTTGTGTGGGCATCTGTTTCTGACATGTGTTCTTGCATCAAACCTGGCGTATATTCTGAAGTCTGTTATGACATATGGTCTAGTTTCGGTTCTGATGTGTTCCAAAAGTATCTATGGTCTGTCATGTAATCTGACACCTGTTCTGGCCATCAAATCTGCCATTTGTTCATTTGTTCTGACATGTTCTGACATGTCTTCCGACATTTGCTCTGATATGTATTCTGGCATGAACTCTGACATCTGTTCTGACATCAATTCTGCCATGGTCGGACATAGTTGTTGGAGGAGGAGGAGGAGGAGGAGGCGGTGGGAACACTGACATATAATCTATAAAGACCCTAACATGGGGGAAACAAGATGGAGCCCACGAAACCGAATGCAGACACGATCGAAAAGCTACAAATGAACTCTTGTACGACACTCTTGTGGGACACTCTTGTGGGTCACTCTTGTAGGAAACTCTTGTGGGACACTCTTACGGGACACTCTTGTGGGACACTCTTGTGGGACAGTCTTCTGGGACACTCTTGTGGGACACTCTTGTGGGACACTCTAGTAGGACACTCTTGTGGGGCAC
>CAXAMN010021374.1:1112292-1129600 GCA_963970005.1 Durusdinium trenchii
GGGACACTCTTGTAGGACACTCTTGCGGGACACTCTTGTGGGACACTGTTGCGGGACACTCTTGTGAGACACTCTTGTGGGACACTCTTACGTGACACTCTTGTAGGACGCTCTTGTGGGACACTCTTGTGGGACACTCATATGGGACACTCTTGTGGGACACTCTTGTAAGACACTGTTGCGGGACACTCTTGTGGGACAATCTTGCGGGACACTCTTGTAGGAAAGTCTTGTCGGATACTCTTGTAGGACACTCTTGTGGGACACTCTTGTAGGACACTCTTGTGGGACACTCCTGTAGGACACTCTTGTGGGACACTCTTGTGGGACACTCTGGTAGGAAACTCTTGTGGGACACTCTTGTAGGACACTCTTGTGGGACACTCTTGTGGGATACTCTTGTGGGAAACTCTTGTCGGACACTCTTGTAGGACACTCTTATGGGACACTCTTATAGGACACTCTTGTGGGACACTCTTGTAGGACACTCTTGTGGGACTCTTGTGGGACACTCGTGTAGGAAACTCTTGTGGTATACTCTTGTAGGACACTCTTGTGGGACATTCTTGTAGGAAACTCTTGTGGGGCACTCTTGTAGGACACTCTTGTGGGACACTCTTATAGGACACTCTTGTCGGACACTCTTGAGGAACCTAAGGGACACTCTTTTGAGAGACTCTTGTTGGACATTGTTGCGGGACACTCTTGTGGGACACTCTTGTGGGACACTCTTACGTAGGACACTCTTGTGGTACACTCTTGTAGGACACTCTTGTGGGACACTCTTACGGGAGTGAAACACTCTTGTGGGACACTCATACGGGACACTCTTGTGGGACACTCTTGTAGGACGCTCTTGTGGAACACTCTTGTGGGACACTCTTGCGGGACACTCTTGTAGGAAACTCTTGTGGGATACTCTTGTAGGACACTCTTGTGGGACACTCTTGTAGGACACTCTTGTGGGACACTCCTGTAGGACACTCTTGCGGGACACCCTTGTGGGACACTCTTGTGGGACACTCTTGTAGGAAACTCTTGTGGGACACTCTTGTAGGAAACTCTTGTGGGACACTCTTGTAGGGCGCTCTTGTGGGACACTCTTAAGGGACACTCTTGTGAGACACTCTTGTGGGACACTGTTGCGGGACACTCTCGTGGGACACTCTTGTGGGACACTCATACGGGACACTCTTGTGGGACACTCTTGTAGGACACTCTTGTGGGACACTCTTGTGGGACACTCTTGTGGGGCACTCTTGTACGAAGCTCTTGTGGGATACTCTTGTAGGACACTCTTGTGGGACACTCTTGTAGGACACTCTTGTGGGACACTCTTGTAGGGCAATCTTCGTACGAGACTGCCTCCAAAAGTCACACGTCAAGTCTCCAAAACGAGCGTTTCGTACGAGACTTCCTCTCACATGTCAAGTCTCCAAAACGAGCGTTTCGTTCGAGACTTCCTCCAAAAGTCACGTGCCAAGTCTCCAAAACGAGCGTTTCGTACGAGACTTCCTCCAAGACTCACATTGTCTGCAAAACGAGCATTTCGTACGAGACTTCCTCCAAAAGTCAAGCGGAAACGACCCATCGGAGCACACACATCACGCAGCCCTGCCAAGCAGTTTCGCGAGCCCAGCCCCTCCAAAGAAAACCCGCTCACACGCCAATCCCACTGTGACAGCGACATTCACCTCTACCACAACTCACGACCTCACAATTCCCTGCGCCTGCCACGAATCTTTCCGCATCCACACGTCTAACGCGCACAAAGTACTGCGCCTGCCACGAAATGTCACCTCCGTCACACCTCGCAACCTCGCGATTCCCTGCGCCTGCTACGAAAATCGCACTTCCACACCTCAAAATCGGCACAAAGTACTGCGCCTGCCACGAAAAGTGACAATATCATCTCATGCGAGCTTCAACAAAATTTGCACCACACCACACGTTTGGAATGATTTCGACCCGTTCTGAGCACACTCCCATCCACCAAAGTCTGCATTTCAGCTGAGACTTGTCACGAAAACAGAGCTTCCATGCCACACCGTGAAATGCAAATCCCAATGGCACGGCCACATCCAACACGCCAAAAACACGACTCTCCAAACGCTAATCCCAATGGAACTGCGCAACAAACTGCGGAAAACGCTGCACCTGCGCAGTGAAATCATCCTCCACACTTCAACATCTTACATTTCCACACGATTCCTCGCTATTTCACACGAATCTGACACGTCACGTTTCCATCCGAAACCCTCTCCAAAAGCTTCCCCCAATGGCAGCGAACGGTGCGGACGGTTGCGGACGGTTGCGAACATAGAAACAACGGGTCGCGAACAAGGCTCTACCCCCAGACCCCCAGAGTTAAACGAGAACCCTTCGCTAAGCATTCGGGAAAAGAAACAAACATGAACAGCAACATTAAATTGCGAGCCTGTAGTCTGGGCGTCCTGGGCCAGTCAGCCTCAAAGACACAAAGAGATAGGGCCATGCGGGGGTCTCCTCTACTTCTATTATCAAAGAACTAATTCATTATGCTATATACTGCTATTACTATTACTATTGCTAGAGTTGCGCGGACGTCCGTACTTTCATTTTTTCAAAATGAGGCCGGCACAATGAAACAGGAAAAGTTGCTCATGAAAGCCGGGGATATTCTATGCTGGGCTCCTTTAGTCCGATCACGATCACGCCGACGGGCTTTCCACATCACGCCGACGGGCTTTCCACATCATGTCTAAGAGGCCGACGAGTCCATCTTCTCCTTTACAAGGCGGACTTTCCAAGGATCACGGTCAAACTAATGGCAGGATTTTGTCACTCGGTCCAACCAAATGTTTGCTTGCCAAAAGCAGCTGCGCTGATCTTCCTTTCCACGTGGCTCAGGCGAAGTCACTTCTTCTTCACAAAATGCTTCAAAAAAAGGCCTCTCCTTCAAACCCAAAAGCAAGGTTCGCAACGTCTCGCGCTGGCCCTGCAAGCGCTCGAGAGAGAGAGAGAGAGACCACCGGCTTTGGTGAGATCGATGCGCTTGGCAGGGTGACCACACAATCAGCCAGTGGTGTGACATGTTGTGAGCACCATGGGTTGAGCTTTGTAGCATTTGCGGGGTGCTATCCAAGATATAGTCAATCTATGTCAATCCCTGTCAATACTGCCAGGCCACCACACTGTGCCGATTGGCTCAAACTGGCAATCCTGAATCATTGTTGACATTGAATTGTAAGTGGCTCAAGAAAGCACAAAGGGTTGGCTTCAGCTTGTAAACACGACTAGAGCATACTAAAGCACCCACAGGCTCTTCAGCCTGTTAAGCCTGGTAAGCCAAAACAAAAACAATGCAAGCATCCGCTGTAAGATCTGTAGGTATCGGCACCCGTTCCCCCGTTGGTGGCATTCCATCCGGTCAGCACGTCCGCGCCTCCGAGACCTTGGGGTCGGTGAGCTTGGCCATGATGGCCTGTCGCGGTGGGACAGCCACCCGATGCGCGAGCCCCGAAACAGAAGGCCAGGAGCCCCGTTCGTAGCGTTATGTAGCGTCCTTGTTCCTAGTACTTAGTAGTAAGGCCAGGAGCCCTAGTAAGCGTCTTTGCTCCTGCCTTGATCTGGTTTGTGAAGTTGGCGAGGAGCACCGTCTTCCTGGACCTGAGGATCTTCCAAGCTTGACTGGCTCCTCATGAAACATCATTAAGCAGAGACTCAATCAGGACCAACTCTGATTCCTTATTCGATCAAATCTCATGCGTCCAAGAAACGCCACCTCTTCACGTTTGACTTTGTTTTCTTCAAGCCTTCGCCGTTCCTGCACTCATACGGGCAGTGCACACGTAACCCGAGTTGCCCCGCGCTACCGCTGCTTAAATCAAAACTCGACACAAAGGAATGAATCATGAATCATGTGTTTGTGCAGATTACAGTATGTGTATATATATATATATATGTATTCATCATATCATATACAGACATGGCTGATATTATCAACACACCCATGTCACGGGTTAGCACCCACACCCCGTTGGCGCCCGGTCAGTCCTCCGGATCAGTACACAGGACCCGGTTTTCCACCGGCCTCGGTGGCGTTGGAAGATCACTGCCAAAGAAAGGTTCAACTCTCACCTGCTACCTTGGTTCTACACCATCCTTGGTTCTACCGTCAATCGAAGATTTGAAACTACCTATGTGCGGATGCAGCAGTTTCGAAGGACACGCTTCTTTGCAATCAAAGGCCCCGCCGTGCCTGTCGGACTTGCCCTTGCCGCTGCCCTGAACACTTGGGAGGTCTTCCACAACTTTCAAGAACCATGAGGCGCCAGAAATTTTGTTTATTTAAAAAAAAGAAGTGGGACCAGTGGGACCCTCCAAGGTCTGTAGGCTGCTCAGGACCAACTCAACTCCACGTTCCCTCAAAAACGCTCATCCGTGCCTTGCCCTTGGGACGAAGCAGCCAAGCCTCAGCATCGGCTTCAAGTGCAATCTATAAAGGTCAAAGGGATCGACCATGACACCGTCATGCACCATCCATCATTTGCTCCTCCGCTGCACTCTGACAACGTCCGAAGCCCCGCAGGATGTAAAATGATGAAAATATATCATATCCAAATCCCTTTAACCTGAGGGAGTCCTTCTCCCTTTGTTTCAGCTCCGAAACGCGCGAGAGGCGGCGAAACTGGCTGTGCGCCGATAGATTCATCGGATCCATTTGGAGCCCATCGGATGAGGGTCTGAAACCATCCCGTCCCGTCCTCCGTCCGAATCCATCCGTAGGTCCCGCCCCATTGGCAGAACTGTCGCAGGTTCTGCCACCGAGTCTGACTCCTCATTCAACGGGTTCACTGGTAACGGCCTCACCGACTCGGATCGGCTGAGGCACCTCAAAAGTCAACAGGCTCACTGTACAGGCTCCGGGCCCCTCAGGCCGCACTCAGGCACTCTGCTGCTCAGGCCCCGCCCAGGGCGAAGCACTTGGCTTTGGGGCGAACGTCCTGGAGCCATCGGCAGCAGCTTAACTGCAGGATTCTTGGGAAGGAGACGTGAGCAAATACTCAAACCAAATATATAAGTGATTATAGTATATTATAGTTATAAGTTATAAGTGTATCACTTAATCCTTGCCAATACGGAGCTGGAACTCCTGCCAGGCCCATTGCCTGCTAAAGATGCGCTCTCAATGTGATAGGCCCAAGCGGTGTTCGGGCAGCACCAGACATTGCTGACAGGCCAAAAAGTCACGACAGACCCAACTCTGAACAAAGGTGACCACTCATCAAGTTCCTTTCATAAGTTCGACACTCGACATGCTGCGATTCTACTGGCGTGTGCCCTGAACAACGCGCTAATGGGTCGTAAACGCGCGCCGACGATCAAAATCCCTTTGTAAACGGACCCATCATGTCCATTTTGTCCCACGCACAGTGCGGCTTCAGCTAAACAGCCATGCCACTTTGTCCGCAGCAAAGCCTAAGAAGTCTTTCAGTCAGCAGACCTGGACTGTCCTCAGCGGAACCATGGGGTGTGATGTCGATGACAATGTTGTGACAATGTTGTGAAATCGACTTACCCCAACGCCGCAACGCCACCCAAATTCAATCACACGACTCATCGATGACAATGTTGTGACGTCGACGACAATGTTGTGACATCGACGACACTGTTGTGAAATCGACTTACACCCACCCCGCCCACCCACCCCATTTTAATCACACAACTAATCGATGACAATGTTGTGACATCGATGACAATGTTGTGATGTCGACTTACCATACGGGGTGGGTTGCACGAAACCATACCATATATGGGTAAAAATGCACGTGAAACCTGCTTGTGCTGGGGCAAAGCCGCGTTGCGTGCGCGTTTACGTGCAATCGGGCCCTGAACAAAGAACTCAAGCACATTCAGGTCAATGTTCAACCTGAAGGAGACCTACCTGTCCTTGAAGTGCTCATTGCGAAGCAGCATTGGTACTGTGTCGCTGCCTGGAATCACCTTCACGAGGTCCTTTTCGACATCACAAATGCTCACGTCCTGAAGAAGGTTCAAGGGTAGAAGACTGACTGCTCCAAACAAAGACCTTATCAGTCCAGATGTTTCTATTCCACCCTGGGAGCAGGAGGGAGACGGCCACCTTTGCAAGTCTTGAACATCTTCAAACGCACGAGATGTCGAAAAATTGCAGGAAGTCAATGAAAAACGTAATGCAAATTGAACCTCTATATCAATGTATTGAACCCATGAATGCACACATATGACACATATGCACACCAAAAGAATCATCCAACATGCCCTGCCAAACTTGAGCTTGCTTCCAAATGCTTCCAGTCCTCATCGTGCGACTCCACATGTACGCCATGGGGATCGTTGGAGAGCATCAGCCGCCCCAGGTGTGGCACTTTCAATTCTTTCGCAGCAGCTTGGCCTCCAGCTATGTGATTCCGCCCAGATGTGTCCCAAGCTTGAGGCCACCGGTCACCCCCGAAAAAATACGCATTCCAATCTCCACGGCGCTGCTTTTTCTGTGGAAGAAAGGCACGGCAAAGTAGGAAGTCCCATGAAATCTCCACCCCGCGACCCTGCGCCTGTGCGGATATAAAATGTTGCGCGTGGCTCTTGCAGTCCACCTGACCTTAGCTGTCAGCCATCCAGCCGCGTCCTTCCCATCACGTCCTTCCTTGGATCTCCGAGACCAACCCCAAATCCAACAGGTTCACACAACGTAACTCATCCGGATCCTTATCGGTTCTGGCATGTCTCCGCCCAGTGGCACAAGGACATGTTCACCTGGGAGCACCCGATGCTCCACCACCTGCACGCTGTAACTCCCACCACGCGGGACCCGTCTGCTACCACCGGGACCCGTCTGGAAAATTGCTTTGGGCCTTCATGGACTCCAATTGCTAAGGCTTTTGGGTTCAAGTGCCTAAGATCAGAAGCGAAAAAAAAACACACACGCCCTTCGTTTCAGCTTTGTATTGAAGGCCATCACACCAACGAACTTTCAATGCCAAACACTCTCGAAACATCCACGATTCAACGGTGCCAGCGTCCCGCCTGGAGGGGTGTCGGTCGATGGTGATGTTTGGCTTCACAAATCAAAGCTGGCGTCTGCATTTGGTTCACCACCTCAGCACCATGTGGCATCACAGCTCACCCCATGCAGCGTCTCGGTTTCGCAACATCCGCATCTCCGATGCTAAGCATGCTTGCGCCTCAAACGACTGCAGGCAACAATTCTCACACATAGCCCACATGTGTCCACCTGTCCCACTGTGCAGTTGGCCCAAAGTCATTCAGTTCTGGAGCTTGGCTTCGGCGAAAAGTGAAGCAGCACCCTTGTCTGGCAAGCGGCAATAATCTCACTTGTCCAAGGACTCACATCCTGAGGAGGATCCACAGCCACTATACAGACGTACAGACTATATGTCCCATGAAATTGACCCTCCTAATTCTCTAGACTTGATTGATGGCTGAAAGTCCCTCTATTTGAGGGAGCAGGTGCATCTCGGACTCTACATCGTGTCGAACTTCGGAGTTGTGCAGTTGTAGAAAGACCTGCGTGTTGAGTTTGCTGTCTTGCCATCAAGAACAAACATGGAGGATACCCAAGAATCATCAGGAACATCACAAAGTCGATGAACAACCACATGCTCTTAGGAGCTCTTGGTCTCCTTACTTTTGAGTGGAGCCGGATTGAAAGCTCGTGTGCGACTTCTTTCAGTTCTGATCCAAGAGATCAAAAAGAAGATCTCAGGATAGGAACCTGGACACCAAATCAACCACGTCCGTTCATTTCACCGGAGAAATGGACCACGTCCGTCTTGCCGTTTAGACAGAAGTCCTGGAAGCGCAGGTGAGATCCAGTGAGCCCCATCGCGCGAGCAACCACCGCAGGGTTTGACTCCGCGTCCCGACTCCCGAGCCACTCGAGCCTGAAACGAGCAAACAGCAACGTGCAGAGCACAACTCACATGGTGATGGAATGTGATGGATCTATTTACATGCAGGCTTTTCCACAAGGGTTCTTCCCCAAGCCACGAGGGGGTTCCTGAAAACAAAGATGGCCATCCTTCAGCAAACAATCGGATGGACAAACCTCCCACCCGGGTCCGGGTCAACAAATGGTTGAAGCTCAGCTTGCTGCGACCATAATCTCGGGCCGGTCCAGCACTGGAACGACTGCAGCAGCCTGAATCAAGAAGTGCTCGGGATTTGACCAATGGGATCTCGATCTGTACACTTTCTGTTCACTCAATGGATCTCAAAATCTTCAGCAAAAAGTGGTGGGTTCAGTTCTCCACCTGTGTGCAGCTGGCGGAACTGTGTTTGGCAAATGTGCTGGAAAAACAACGTGTCGGCGCGCGCACCGCGCGCGCCTCCGCCGAGGCGCGCGTGGCAAACTGCACGTAGGCTTTGCCCTCGCATGGCGACTGGGTCAAGTCTGCTTGGGTCAAATGCCTGGTTCTTTGGACATCCGGGACATGAACAGAATACAAAAACAGGTTTAGATCCCTGTTTTTGGCCTCTCGTTTGACCCGAAACCAAGTGATACCTGAAAGATCCTGTCAGAGGGAATACACTTGAAGAAGTCATGACACTTTTGCGAGCGCCCAGTCCTCGTTCACCTGTGAAGTGATCTTGAGCACCTGGCATAGAGAAGGTGATCAGCGACCAACAAAGCGCCCCGTGTTCACTTCTTCACTCGTGTTCGTTAAGAAACCCCACCAAGTAGTCGGACACCGAAACACCCCCCACCAGTGCTTCTATTTGGCTCCCAGTCGCGGCCACACCCCGGATCTGCCTCCCCGAAGTGCCGGAAGTGCCGGTTCAGCGCGTCTAAGGTGTTGCACTGGCCGCGAAGCGAACTGGATTAAGGCACATCAGTCTTGTGATCAGTTGATGGTGTCCGTTTTGTGTTCTCAATAGAACTACGGCCAAGAAGAGGCTGATGGTCAATACATGTTTACACTACTTTACATACGGTTGCTGGGCGGATCTTCCTCGCGAAGGTTTCCTCGGCAAAGGGTGGGGAAGCAAGGAGATGGAGGAACAGCGATGCTGCCGGCGTCAGCAGCGCAGGAAAAAAACCGGAGAAACACACACTTAGATGGTTGCTCGCAAGAGCTAGGATCAGAGTGAAGCCCCCCTTGACTTGAAGAAACTGAAAGGTGCACAAACCGAAAGGCAAAGAAGTCCGTATAGTTGAAGGTGTTGAACAATTTGTTTGATTGCATTAGCCGCTTACTGCAAAACACAGGATTGGACAGCTTGTTCAACAGTTGAAAAAGATTTAAAGGGCTGGTACACATTCAGGCATCCCTGAACGCTTCCATCAGTCTTCCGTAGCTTCGTTGGGCAACGTAGGAAGACCGGTTGTTGCCCCCCTGCTTCTTTTTCTGCAACACTGCCTCTTCGTTCTCAATTAGTGGCGACGCCGTTGGTTCTAGCGGCCTCTTGTTCCTAGTAGCAAGGCCAGGAGCTACTAGTAGCATCCAGCCTTCTAGTAAACACCTGCAGCAGGCATACTTACCAGGCACGAACCTTGGAAACAGGTGTTGACACACACACACACACACTATGCCGCAATCGGCGCTCTGCACCCCTTGCGTTACACGACTTTGTGCAACAGCTTTGTACACACAAGGCCGATGTCGGCGCTCCGGAAAATTACTGAGCACCTGAAAAGCCTTAGAAAGACAGACAAAGAAAACAAAACAAAAGCACACGAAGAGGGCAAGAAAGAAAGATAGGTATAGTGACGAGGCCCACTTAGTTAAATGAAAATAGTTATATAGCGAGCGGGACTTTTGTCTTAAACCGCCCGAGTAGCTAGGAGTAGGACAGGAGAAACAGAAGGAAAGGCGCCAACACACAAGTGTGTTGAATTTCCTTCTGTTACCTTAAATAGCAGGTGGGACAGCAACAGAGGCCAGGGGCAGGGAGGTAGGGGGGAGGGTGGGTTAGGGTGGCCCGAAGGCATTGCCATCACTGGCATTCAAGCATTCAAGTAAAGCCGATTTGGGCCGGCGCACCCTTGTCTGAAAAGCACCTGGAGCCTAAAGAAAGGCCTCAAGAAACGAAAAGCAACAGAAAGAGAGAAAGAACCCAAGAGCATGACAAGCGCATGCACCTGAAAAGCTACCTAGGTTGGTGAGCATGCGACATGTACCTACATGCAAATCCGAACTGGAGTTGATCTCAGTAAGCCCTGAGGCGTTTGATCAGTGGTATCACTCAGAGCAGGCAATCCAAAAGTGATCGAAAGAAGTCCAAGAGTGGAATCGGAAGATCAGGGTGGGTCCTCCAGGTCCTCTGTCTATGCACATGCAGCGCCCCTCGACGGGGATCACACCACAGCCCTCAGTGGGACTCTGTGGCGAAACACACTTAGATGGTTGCTCGCAAGAGCTAGGATCAGAGTGAAGCCCCCCTTGACTTGAAGAAACTGAAAGGTGCACAAACCGAAAGGCGAAGAAGTCCGTATAGTTGAAGGTGTTGAACAATTTGTTTGATTGCATTAGCCGCTTACTGCAAAACACAGGATTGGACAGCTTGTTCAACAGTTGAAAAGAAAAAGGCAGGTACACATTCAGGCGTCCCTGAATGCTTCCACCAGTCTTCCGTAGCTTCGTTGGGCAACGTAGGAAGACCGGTCGTTGCCCCCCTGCTTCTTTTTCCGCATCCCTGCCTCTTCGTTCTCAATTAGTGGCGATGCCGTTGGTTCTAGCGGCCTCTTGTTCCTAGTAGCAAGGCCAGGAGCTACTAGTAGCATCCAGCCTTCTAGTAAAAACCTGCGGCAGGCATACTTACCAGGCACGAACCTTGGAACAGGTGTTGACACACAATTTCCATAGTAACTCCATAAGTATCCATGAGTATTGAAGAATCTCAAATATCATCAAATATCATCGAAATTGAACTTGTACCAACTACCAAAATGTATGGAGCTGCATACCCGTTCTCAACTAACCCAGCCAAAGTTGCATTCCTTCCCCACACCCAATGGGCCCACCTCAGGGGGTACGTTGCTCAGGACAAGACCGTCCGATCCACGTCCCTGGCATCTCCCAGTGGTTGGGTGCCGCTTGCAGGTGGCACAGGTGTCTGATGGTGATCACCACAGGTGACACAAGAAGTTGAAAAGCCTTCATGAGGAGCTCACGGAAACTACGAGGTGAAGAAGTGCCAGAAGTGTTGGGAAAATATGTTTTTGTTATCAACTTCCTCCAACTCCGAGACTTCCCCGCCCTTGGTCCAACAGCCCCTCCAAGCCCGAGCGAACTCAAACGCTTGCGCTCGGGACTCCGAAGCTGGAGCTGTTGGAATTGCAAGATGAATGTGCGGATTCTCTTCATTATGACTCTACTGAAACTACTACTATCTACCTACTACTTCAAGCCTTTGGACCCATATATTTTTTGGAATGGAGTCTCCATGACTCTCCCAAAAGTGTTTCAAAACACCTGTAGCCTCCACACCCCCTTGGACCTCATCTTCGAACTTCCCCTTGCCCTGGCATGTTGTTAACACATCCTCGCACTGAAGTCAAACAGAATTTCGCTTCTCCAATGGAGCTCCTGAGATCCACCATTTCTACTGAAACTTCGAGGCCGAACCACTCCGGCCAGCAGATTTGCTCCCTGCTGCGGTGTCAAAACAAAGTACCTCTGCCAAGCATCAAAAGGGCATGGGCCTTGTAGGCATTGACCCACATCCCGAGCCAGACAAACTCGTTTTCACCGAAATCGATCTGCTAGTGCCGCTACTGCCACTGGTTCATTGCCATGCAGAACGGGCCCAACACAACACGGGTTGGGCCTTGTATTCCACCTTAAAAACCCTTCACAAACACTGGTTGAGCTTCAATAATCGTGGGGAGCTTTTGGCGGGATCTCCGTCCGGAAGAGCATATTTGACAAGCAAGCAATTCAGAATTGACCTCTCAAGTTGCGGAATTCTTGACAATTGTGAAGGTGAACAAGACCTTTTAGCAACCAAAAAAAAGGGTCCACAACGCGATTCTTCTAGAAAGCTCCCTCTGCTCATGTCCACACACGGCAACTCAGAACTCCTACGATAGATCCGTCACTTGCATAACCGCCGTAGATCACGGGAGCCACAACCGCTTCATCACTGAAGTTAAAAATAAAGTGATTCTGGAGCTTCTCCTCGGAGCGATCGGACGCTACGAACGGGGCGAAGAAGCTCGTGACTGAAAGCGCATGGCGCCGAAGATGCTCAAAGGACAGTTGGCTCGTTGGCTCGTCAGTGGTCAGCAGTTTGCTATTCATTACCGCTTGGTAAACCCAATCATGCGGAGTTGCATTCTCTGGTCGCACATTCTGACAGGAATTCTGGCAACTCTCAAGCCAAATCATCCAACTTAAATCTCTTGCAGTTTGAAGTAATTGTACACACAAGGGTGATAAACATGCTTCTTCTCGTGCACAACTGCACAACCCTCACTCTCTGTCCCAAGTCTTCCAACCCCAAATGCCCTTGCATTGTTTCAACCGAAGGAACGTCCATAATCTTGGTGGCTTTCAGGATTTGCTCCTCAGAAGCCTCATGATCCTCGGTGAACTTCACTCATTCATCTATTGATCGATCAATCGATCCATCCATCCACCCATGTACCTTCCCTTCTACCAGAAGGTTTCTGAGGTTTCTGCCATTACTCATTGACGCATTACTCACTTCTCTTTTGTGTTGGTGTCGATGTCACTCTTTCAACTCCTAAGAAGCAACATTGGGCGAGGCTCCCCAGCATCTGCATTTTTGTTGAAACCGAGCCCCAGGTAGTTCTTCCACTCCACCTTTTCCAGCGTGGCGACGGACCAAAGGCCGGACATCTCCTGAGATTGGGCGTTCGTCAGCTGTTGGGGTCACCTATTCTTCTGTAGGAGACCTGCAGGGCATTGAAAAGCCGTTTGAGCCGAATGGGCGTCAGACATCCGCGAATGAAATCCTGCGTTTGTGGTGGTGACAACTTTTGTGTATTTGTGCGCAAGGGGCGGGACACAAATGTTTAATGTTTACCTGGTTCTCCCTCGATTTCCGGGTGGTATCATTGGCAAAATCGTCAGAGACTTGCAAAGACTGGTTTGGTCTGGCCTAGGATTCTGAGGAAAATGCGTCCATCTCATAGACTCATAACATTAGAAGAGAAGGATGGAAGGGGAACAATAATGTTCCCAATTCTCTTGTCTAGGCTATGAGACGGCGTTGGCCCAGCCTTCTGGTGACCTTAAGAACTAAACAAGGAATAAAGGAAGGACACAAAGCAAGTTTCAAACAACGTTCACCTCTTCTCCAAGGCTCAGGATCATTCTCATCCTGTTCACCCAGATCCTCCTCGCATTCCTTCACGATCAACAAAGCCTCGCAGCATGGACGCTACCGAGGCTCGCAGGATCGATGCCACCGACGGATGCGGAGGGACGCCGGGGCAACGAGAGTTGCCGTCCTTTTTCGAGACTCGCCCAATGCTCTGTACAAAATTGGCAAGCAAAGAGCCAAGGGCTGCTGTGTGGCAAAAGGAACCAAAACCAAATTGCCTTCCAAAGGACAAAAGATTGGACAAGGTTCCATCATCAACGGATGGCTGTACAATTCAATACTACTGTATATTTACAGTATTAAGACTCCCTGTCAGAGTCAGACTCCAAATCAGCATTCCGCTGGGTTCGTTGCTGGGCTCTACACGGCTCAACAGTCTTTGCAGACAACTCTCTCACGAGAGTTCAGATGGAAAACAACGTGCAAGAAGTCCCACTTCAGCAGGAGCAGCATTGTGATGCGGTTCAAATTCAATCTAGCATCCGCCTTGCCCTGTGCAACCTTCCTTGAGCACGTTGGGTGCCCTCTTCTTGTTCGTATGAAGACCAATTTTGGCCGGAAGGCAAGTGGGGTTTCCAGCGGTGCTACTAGATCACTAGGCATGGAAAGGGGTTTCACTGTTTGAACAGTTGAGATCGTCTGCCTCAAACTGTCAGGGAAGGAAGCTCATGCAGACTCATGCTGAGACCGCAATGAGCACGACGCCTGGGGAGTGGATCACTGACAGCTTCGAGTGATTGAGGAAAGTGGCTCCGTCTTCTAAGCTTCGTCTACTTTATGCCAAGGCGCGTCTACTCAGTTTTGAAGTTGGGATGAGTTTGGAACATGTTTTGTCCCTGTTCAAAACACCAGAAAAGAATCACATGAGCACAAGCTGGCTGGAAGTAGAAATAGCTGTGCGAGACCTCACCTGGAATCCGCAGAAGTAGACCCAATCCCGCGAAGATGCGAGCCCAATAACTTTCCACCTCTTTGAAGCAACAAATGCCAATGACCAACCTCGGTCCATTCCGCGTTGCTCTTTGAGCGTTCGTGGCGGAAGTTGGTGAGTGCTGAAACTGGTGCACTTGTCCACCAAGCTGAAAAAAAGGGTTGTCAAGCATTCTGGCCAAGCTACCCGATGACTCCAGGCAAGCTTGCAACCACTGGGAAGGCAACCGAAAAGCCCAAGTCCAAGTTGGCCTGAAACCAGGCGACCTGAAAGCAGGGCGTCACAACCAAGGCGTAGCGCCACAACCAAGCCGACTCACCTCTGTCAAAAGATTTGTCCTTCCTACTCCTTGTGGGTTGCACTGGGTTGGGTATCTTGGGAGCTAGGTAAATTGCGCCCACCCTCGGCTGTCGAATCAATCGAGAAGGGCCTGAGCGATGCCCCAGATCACCCCAGACCAAATTGCGGGCACAACGATGTTGCAAGGCGTGTAGGCGTTCTTCCTCATGGTCCCAACCTCATGTGCCAAGGCCCAGACTTTCTCATCGTGCATCTGCGTTCAGCGTCCACGAAAACAGCCGGCAGGACTCGTCTTTACGTCTTCATAGGTCCATTGTAGAATCTTAGGGGTTAGCTGTAGCACGTTTTGGGATACAGTAGGTTCTTTAGGAGGTTGATCTCTAATCTCCGGGTGAGGTCCAGGTGCATAGTTGGGATAGAATTGGCCTTTGTTCTGTTCCTTGTTTGGTCGTTCTTTCTTGTCTTGGTCATCATTTGGCCTTTATTTGGGCCTAGATTTGGTCGTTGTTTGGCCCCTTGATTTGGTCGCTATTTGGCCTTTATTTGGGCCTAGATGTTATCTTATTTTGGCCGAGATTTCATCGTTATGTTTTGTCTTCTTGATCGTTATTTGGTCTTTATTTCACAGTTCTCATAAAGTGGCCTTTCCGACCTGGCTACTCTCAATATCGTGTGCCCACTGCCTCAACCACCGCACAACATGCATGAACAGTGTTGGCTGAGGAGCGTAGATGAGCAGAGCGGTCGTGGAGGTGAGGAAAATACCAATGAAGTGACTAAAGACATAGTCCATGATGTAGGCGCTGTGATGACCTCCTAGGCTGCCCTCCTTGAGAGCCACCGGCAGCACAAACGTGGTCCCGAACAGGCTGCCTGCGATGATAGACATCATGGAACCCAGGAAGAGCTGGAAGAAGGTGGTTTCTTCCGGAAGTCCTGTGTACCAAGGCGGTAGAAATCTGCAGAACCACAGGGTGTCTGGGGAGATCTGTTTTTCTCAAAACTCAGATTCCACAACACTCTGCTTGCAAAGAATTCACCACAAAAACATCGGAATTGACATGCGAAAAGTCGCTTTCTTCAGGAACGTGTTGGAGGAACTCGCCGGAACTTGCCGGCATGACAAACAGCACATGTCAGGAAGGATCGGTCCTGTAAGCTTGTTGGAACCCTCTTTATGTGCAGCTTCAAGGTCCCTGGAGGAACTGCGCACCCGCGGATGGACCAGGCCTCCGACCCATGAATGGGCACGTTCCTTGGGAGACCGGAGCTACCTCTCACATCGCTGTGGCACACTGACACTAGATTGTTACTACTAGTAAGGCACTTGTTTCTAGTAGCTTCTTGTTACTACTAGTAAGGCACTTGTTACTAGTAGCGATGCACTTGTTCCTAGTAGAGTAGAGTTGACACACCCAAACTTGCGGGGTGAACATCCCTTCAGTTGACGAAAAGAGTTCGGGCAATCCAGCCAAAAGATGTGTCAGTGTTTAGCCTGAAGCTTGGCAAAAGCTATATATATATATAACCAGAACAGTTTCACCTGAGAGAACATAAAATCATCAGATTAGCTGGATTCAAAAAAACAAAACAACACAAACATATATAACACATCAAAAGCAAACATTCTTTGCCGGCATAGCCGGCTTTCCATTCCATGACTCCATCTGCGGCGGGTGGACATTGGGAACGATGGAAAACATCCGCGTTTCGGCTCCATCCATTGCTTCTTCGGGGAGCCCTGCGGACTCGGCCCTTGGCACAGCAGGTCGATTGAAACCGCGCCAAGGATGGGAGGAAGGGGTGGCGGACTGAGCTGAGATAAAATCTAGGCCCTCACCGGACAGGTGGAGAAAAATCAAATGGTTTGGACGGCAGAGTGATCAGGTTCCAGACATCAGCGTCACACTTTACCCTTGTGTCACATTGATCTGTCAGCGCGGCGCGAAAAAAGCGCCGTGCCACGCGGAAGAGACAGCTTCAGGGCCGAAAGGAATTACACAGATCCAGTGTGTGCATGCGTGGGTAAGCTTTGGATTCAGAAGTTCAGCTTTAACATGTAATAGCAGCGCGGCAAGGCCTCCAGCAATGAATGGAGGGGAAGTGGATGGAGACGTGCATTGGTGTACCTGCTATGCTTGTGAGTGTTGTAACCACCTTCTACTCGTAGTGGTCGCCACGCTCTTGCAGGATGATTCAATTCAGGTCTGCAGTCATGCATCCGCTGTTATGAAATCGTCTTGAAGAGACTCTTTGAGCCCCTGGGACTGTGAGAGTGTGGACCCTGCTGCACTGTACTCCAGGGCTTGGCGTGTGTGTGTGTGTGTGTGTGTTTGTGGGCTTGGGTTCAGGAGCTGTCTTTTGACTTTTTAGCAGGGGCGTACGTGCGCAAGGAAGCTACTGAAGGACGAGGGAGGGGACTTGAACTTCCACTTGGTCCCGTGGTAGCTAGAACAAATGGCCAGCCATCGCAGGCATTGAGTTTTGAACCCTTGGAACCCCTTTGAGGCTTCTTGGTCGAACTCCGCCGCATTTACATGTTCTACTGGGCGGTGTTACCTCGTTTACTCGGGCAAATTATTTTCACTCAGGCCTTTCGGGGAGGTGCTCGGTCCGACTCTGCCCCCCCAAAATAAAAAAAATACATATATATATATATATACTGTGTGTGTGTGCGTCAAGGCAACGCTAGCTATGTGCCAATCTTCTTCCACCCCCCCACTGACGTCAATTCACCCAGAAATA
>CAXAMN010021374.1:1134215-1146020 GCA_963970005.1 Durusdinium trenchii
TGAAGGACCCATGGGCAAATTGAGCCCCTAAGCACCCTGGGCTGCATGCAAGCTGCCCTAAGCAGCTACAAAGCAAAGGACTGTGAGAAGGTTGCAGAGCCAGGACTGTGGACAATTCCAGATTGTACATGTATGTACGTACCTCTGGGTTCCTCTGGTATCTCTCTGCATGTACATGTGTGTACATCTTGGAATATTATTCCAAAAAATATTCCAAATTTATAGATAGTACCTTGAACCACTACCTAGCTAAAATACTATTCCAGAAATATTATTCCAAAAACAATATTCCAGTAGGTCAGATGACCCGTGGAATAGTATTTTTAAGCCATCCCCTATAAAAAATCGCGTGTAGTTCGTTCCTGGCCTTCCATCTCCGCAGATCGCTTCTCACCCCCTCCCAGTAGGGCGCGGATGCTCGCATTCTTCGCCACCTGCTAAGAGCCGTTCATTCGACCGGGAAAGGGGCACTGGAAATGGCCTCCAACCTAAGTGCAAGGGCCTCCAACCTACTCCCCACCTGTAAAGCTGTACGTCCATCTTTGGTCTTCAAATTTTGGTTGGCACCTTTCTCAAGAAGGAAGCGCACTGCTCCTTCATCACCTGGTTGCAGAACTGGCAGAGACCCTTGCATGAACCACTGCCATAACTCACTGCCAAGATCTAAATCGCTGGAGACCCGCGGTTACCTGCACTGAAAGCGCACACATGAGGCGCACACACTTAGATGGACGCTCGCAAGAGCTAAGTCGGTGGATGAAGTTCCCCTTTACACTCATTAGCGCTTGACTCGATGGAACGGAAAGATGCCTCGATTCAACGGAAAGACGATGGAGTCCGCAAATTTGAAAGCGTTTGAACAATTTGTTCCAACTCATTGGCCGCTTACTGCAAAGCACCGCAATGGACAGCTTGAAAATCGTTCAAACATGTGGCGCAGGTACGTTCGGCTGATCAGGCCGAATGTCCCACTCTGTGACCTAGCTTCGTTGAACTGGGTCAGTCACAGAGTGCCCAGTTCCCCTGCTGGCGCTTGTCGCTCCAAAACCTTGGAGACAGGTGTTGACACACACACCAAGCCGAAGTCGGCGCTCACTAAGAGGGGGAGAGAAGAGAAGAAAGAAACAGAAGAAAGGAAAGGAAAAGAAGGTGTTCCCAGCTACGACACAAGCGTCCAAGGACACGCCAAGAGAAGAAGAGAAGGGTTCCCAGCTATGACGAAAGCATCCAGGGACACCCAAAAAAAGAAGGAAGACGGAGAAAGGAAAAAGAAAAAGAAAGAAAGAGAAAAAGAGAGAGAGAGAGAGGGAAAGGAGAAAAGGAAAAAAAGACGAAAACAGGTGTTCCCAGCTACGCGCAAGCGTCCAGGGACACACCAAGGAGAGGGATATACCTGAGTGTTGCATTCAGGAATACCCCCAAAAGGCAAAGAGAGAATAGGGGGAGGAAGGGGACTAAGGTCCCGGCAGACTCCAACGAGTTCGGCCGCTGCGCCACATTAGACCGCTACGGTCACGTAAAGGCATGAGCCAGCTTGGAATGCAATAATCCGACAAACCTTGCAAGCCTGCTTTGTCCGCTGCGGACTACTCTGGCCCCGGCGCAGGGACGAAGACAAACCCCCGTTCAACGGGTGCACAGGGGGCACTCTGCGGGCTCACCCTGGGCTCTCACTAGGAGAGACACACTTATAGAAATGCGTACTGACTTGACAGCGGTGCCGCACGCCAGCCTAAGTGAAAACTAAGAAAGCCAGGACAAGTAAAAGATGGTAAACGTACGGTGTTCCAAGCCACTTCAAAGCCTGCGTGGCCTCCAACTCCAAATCGACAAGTCCAAAGCGACAATGCACATCTGCCGATGAGGAACCGATGCAAAGGCTGGACGTCTTGCTCTAGCTACAAGCAGGGCCCACGATGAAATTTCTCAGGTAAAACTGCAGGTACGTTTACACGGGCCCCGGAGGAGGTCTTCGTTGGCCACCGCTCCTCTGGGACCCCGGTGGCCCCCTGCTGTCACGGAAAGGGAAAAGAAAGCATTCCGACTGGAACCTCGTGAATGCAGAGGGGATACACTTCGACACTGGTTTTCGGTTAAACTCAATTTCTCCGATGGGAAGGAGGGTGATGGAACGGCATGGTGAAAGGTCCGAAAACTTGAAGGTGTTTCAACATTGAAAGTTGTCATCTGCAGAAACACGCAAGCGACTGCGGTGAAAAGCTGCAAATAAACGCGTGGCTGCTGCAAGTGGCGGAAAGGAAAAAGGTTTGGGGGAAGTAACATGAACCACCATGGAAACAAACAGCAAGAGTGGACAGCGTGTGCAACAGTTGTTCGGCAGGTACACACTGAGACGTCTCTCAGTGCTTCCCCTGCCACATCCCAGCTTCGTTGGGCCAGGTTGGATGTGACAGGCCTGGCCCCCCTGCCTGTGAAAGGTGGTGGTGGAAAACCCTTTGTCCAGGGGTGGACACACACAAGTCGCCACGTTCGGCGCTTTTTTCAAAAACCGGTGGCAGGCGTGATAGTTGTGCCCCTTTTGGACATATAGGCTCACAAGTTCAGCCGCAGCAGCTTCAGCGCTGGAAGGTGGAAATGTGTATTTTCGAATGGTGTGGAGTCGTGATTGGAGGCCTGATAGAGCCAAGCGCTGGCTCCCGGCGGTTGTGGAATCCCGGATTTTCCAGGGTTGGGAAGGTTGCATGTAGGTGATGGTGCGTTGTGGGAGGTCGATGTTGAAACCGAGGAGATGAAAATCCTCCACCGGTTCGAGTTCGACTGGGTCGCCAAAGAAATTGTGGTGGATGAGGGTTTGGATGGCTGGGTGTTGAAGGAAATGTTCGTTGTGGACAATGAAGCGGTTGTCGACATAGCGATAGTAAGTAAAGTGGAGATCAGTGTGTTGAAGGAGGTTGTTGTGAAACTGATGCCAGGAATGCTCAATGAGGGTGATGGCAACATTGCACAGGGCTGGAGAGAGCTGGGATCCAATCCCGGCCCCTCGGATTTGTTTGTAAGTATTGTTGCAAGCCCGGAAAATGCATGTGTTGAGGGCAAAAGCCACGATGGTGGTAATGTCGGAAGTCTGGATGGTGCGTTGGGTGGGGTGTTTCCGATGGTGTCTGCCAATGTGTGAGTGGTGGAAGGGATTGCCGGTGGCCTGGACATCCACCGTCAGGGTGTGTGTGGGTTGCTGTTGTTGCCAGTGGTGGACGAGGGAGTGAACCGCATCGATGAGTCGGTGCTGTGGGACGGAGTTGAAGAAACCGACCAGGTCATCGTTGGTGGCGTGTAGTGAGATGTCTGGTGGGGTTTGGGTGAGGTAGCTGTGAAAATGGTGCCAAAGCTGGGGAATGGACATTTGGCCGGGATGTTGAGGGTAGAGGTGTTGGAGGATGATGTCAAGGGCACGGCTAGTAATGCGAAGCAGGTTGCCACTGAGTGATTGGAAGTATGAGATAATTGTACGGCCTTTTTGCCAGTGCTTCTTCTCCTTGAGGTGGACAACGCCATAGGGGACGTTGAAGTCTTTTCGGAAGCCCCACTTGTAGCGAGTGCGTAAAATGGGGGGGGACAGTGGCGGCCAGGTGGTCGTGGATATTGGCGGCAGTGATGTAAGGAAGTGGTTCAAAAAGTTCAGGGGATTGCCATGTATTCAAGACGCCAGTGAAATATTGGCGAGGGCAAAACAGCCTGAGTTGTTGGAGCTCATGGTCGGCATGGTGAAGTAATGTGTGTTGGCCAAGATGTTCTTGGAGTTGGCGAAGCAGGCGTGCCGTAAAACGGGGTTTCTGCTTAAGGTGTGTGTTGTGGAGGCGCCATTGGTGCTCCAGGAATGGCTGCAAGTGTTGAACGAGGGATGGTGGAAGCCCTTGTAGTTTGAGCCATTTTGTGTAGGCCGTCTTGAAAGTGATGAAGTAGCGAGCCTTGCTTGGGTAGTAGGCACTGTTCATATTGGCGTTGAGAAAAATGCCGAGATGAGTGGGGAGTTGGAGTTGGTCAAGTGTAAGGATGTAGTGGCCGTTGATGGTGGGGGTATCCGGATCCTGCAAGAGGGTGCGAAGATGAGCGCATGCACAGGGTAGGTCTGCTGGATCCGGCGCGGAGTGAAGGGTGTCCTCCCATGTGCGGTGGCTATGCAGGTGGGAACGTAAGGTTTTGTGCGCAGCTTCTCTCAATCTGTGGGAGGGGAGGTGGAGGGGGATGGTGAAGTGCTTGTGTTGCTGAATGGTGGTGCGAAGCCATTGCTGGCAGTGCTTGGTGAAATCGTCGTGGGCTAGAAATGGTACTGTCAATGGAATATTTGGTTTCGGCGGTGTGAGGTTGCGGTAGAGGAGGGCTTTGTTGAGGATATGGAGAGCCCTGCTGCGGCCGGGTTCTTCAAGGTTTGCGGCCATACGTCGGATTGCATAGACTTCGAGGTCAGTGTGGCGGCCGCTTCGTAGCTCTTTGGCTGCTTCAAAGGAGGCTGCGGTGTGTTTGGTAAGCGGAGAAGTTGGAGGGCGTGATGCTTGGTGGAGGTGTAAAGGTGTGGTTCTCTGAGGGTGTACTGGCGTTGCCGAAGGCGTCTAAAGAGTCGTTTGTGGGTTGCTAGTCTGGAGTAGAAGTGGGCTCTGTGTTTTGTGAACTGCCAGCCCTGAGCTTTGAGCTTGAGGTGGTGGGAAATGAAAGGCCAGTTGAGCGTAGGCATCCAGTTTGCGATGTAGTGGTGCTCTTGGATCCAGGCTTGGTCATATGTGTCATGGGAGGTAAGTTGAATGGTAGTGTAGTGGTGGATGTTGTTGTGTGAGTGCCAATAACGTAAGGAGAGTTCTGCAGAGATGGGGATGTTGTTCTGGAGTTGTTTGAGTTTGGCACGGCGGTTGCGCTCGCGGTGGGGAATGCCGATAGCTGTGGAGCCAACATAGAAGTGGCCACGCTGATGGTAGCAGCGTTGGGGCTGTCGGAATTGAAGTGGAGCTTGATGTAGACTGAATTTGAGGAGAGGAGGTTGTGGTAGTGGTATGTGTGGGGCAGAATGTGGAGCTGGCGGAGACGGTTGCGCCATTGTTGTGAGCGTCGGGTGTTGGAAGGGTATGCGAAAAGGAGTGTGATGTGGATAAGGCCGGTTGCAAAGATGGCCTCGGCACGGTCGATGTATTGGGTGCGGTGAGTGAGCATGGAGAGTGCTCGGTGCAAGTGGAAAAGTTGGGTGGGGTTGGTGTGGCTGGGTTGCTGCTGGGCAAGGATGGCGAGTCAGCAACCGATGGCTGCTCCAACACCCACCAGCTGTTGTAGGCTACGAATGGGGAGTCGGTTGACCCGGTTGAGGGGTAGGCCATACCTTGTGGCTGCTTCTTTTAGCTGCTGCGTGGTAACTTTGCTTGTTTGCAGCAAACGAACGACGTCCTTGGCGGCTTCTTGAATGGTGGGGTCGAAGGTAGTGACCCATTGTTGGATCTCTGGGTGGTTCCAGCCTTCGGGGATATCGTCTTGCAGCGTTGGATGTGGTGGTTGCAAGACGTCGGTGAGGGCTGGTGGTTTTGGTGGTGGTGGAGTGGGTGCATGGGATGGGGCGGCCAGTGCGGAGGAGCGGTTGGTGCTCTTCACTGGTGTGAGTGGGTTGCCCAGGTCGTGGAGCTTTTGACGCGCACGAGCCAGTTCGTCGTTGGTGTTTTTGAGGGCGCGGAGAGCGGTGCCTTCCGCAGGTGCTGGAGAGTGAGTTTGCAGTTGGTCGATAAGTAGTTTGATGAGGGGAGCGTGAAACGCTCGGGCGTGGGTGGTTTTGTTGGGGATGTCTGTGCTCTGTTGGGTGTGGAGGGTCTCCGCGACGCCGTCAAGGTCAAGGCGCTTTTCACGGAGTTGTTGGAGAAAATGGGTGACGAAAACCGACTCCGCTATGCTTCTGGTGGCAATAAAACCTGTGTACTTGCCGTTGCTCAGTGTGCGGGCGGTGAACTCGGAGGTACCGTGGTAAGCCAATTGCCACGGGAAAACCTCAAAGGTTGGGAGTCCTGCCACGCCTGCTTTGCGAGACCACTGGGTGGGTTGGATTGTACGATGTAGTTGGTGGCCGTGCAGAGTGTTGGAGTCCCAATGTTGCTCCGTTGGGTTCCAAGAGTCGGGAACAGGTGGAGTGGGGGATGGGATGTGTGGTGGTGGTGGGGCAGGCGCTGTGTTGCCGCGGGCGGTGGGTGGTGGCGGCGGGCTGTGTTGGAATGTCGATGGTGGTGGAGTGACAGGTTCCGCCGTAGGCAGGGGTGGCGGTGGCGGAGGTGGAAACTCCGGCTGTGAGGTTGGTGCCTGTGGTGGTGGTGTATGCTGCGATGGCGGTGTGTACGGTGGAGTCACATACGGGTTGAAGTGGTGGACGTGGTGTGTACGGAGTGCGTGGGTGAGTGGGCCATAAGTGCCAGTGGGGCTGTAGGTGTGGTGAGTGGTGGTGGGAGGGGAAGTTGTGGTATCCGGGTTGGTAAGCTGCTGATGATGTCGCTGCATCAAATAATAATTCCAGTAGTATTGCTGCCACTGCGCGTCCATGGTGGCTGGGCAAAGTGTCACTGGATCGTGGGGCGAGGAGCACCGATTGTTGATTTGAGCAAGCTAAACATGCGAGATCACGTCTGGGAGTGTCAAATGAGGGAGTAAGCAGTGCCAGTGGAATAAAGAGGCTTTAACACAGTTGCCCTGTCAGAGACCAAGGTGACAAAAGAAGAAGAAAAACCGGAAACAGCCGAGAAAACTGGAAAACTGCTGAAATCAAGAAACAGTTTTTCGTGGTGATCCAAGTCAATGGTTAGTGAGTGACTCGCCGCTGAAGCGCACGTTTTTCGTTGCGCAAAGTGAAACCGAGCGTATTGGTCTGCGGACTGAGTTGAGCCGATGTCCGAAGATGATGGTGGGCATGTTTGTAGAAGGCGGTGGCAAAACCATGCATAAACATGAAAACTACGGAAAGTGTATGGGATGGAAAAGTTGTTGTGTGAATCATCCCCGGATAGATCATGATAGGCACCTCAGAAGCTGCGGCTGCTTGATCACTGGTTATCTGCACGCCACGGGTCCGTAGCGGGGTCATAGTTCTGGTGTGACAATGGCAGGGGGCGCCCCTGCGTGTCCACCCTTGTCGTAGAGGGGTGGAGCATGACCACTGGGGGTGGTGGACCCAAGTCGGAGGAACCAGCTTGTGGTGGGATGAAGGGGGTGGGCTGTTGTGTTGGAAGGTGATAATGTGCTGGCCACGGGTGCGTGGGTGGGGGAAAGACTGTCGGTGGTGCCACTGATGGTGTAGGCGTGTGAGATCCGCCTTGGAAGCACGGCCAGCCAGTTGCCGGGGGCACAGGCTGAAGGGGTTCGGTGGTAGCATGATGTTGTGGGGCTTGAGAGAGTGATGGTGGAGGTCGCTTTGGAAGCGGGTGGACTGTAGCTGTTGAATGTCGGTTGGTGGCAGAGGCGGTGCTTTGGGGGTTCGGGGAACCGGTGCGTGGGTCCGGTTGTCGGGTGCGGGTGGGGGTAGTGGTGCGAGGAGGTATCTTGGAGCGCTTGTTGCGCGGTGTGCCGCCGATGGGGGAGGGAAATGTCGGTGGAGTGTGGGGCTGTTCCGGCAGGGTGACAGTGGGGGTGGGAATGAGGTTGACGTATTGCCATCGATCGTGTGGTTGTTTATTGGTGGCTGATGTGGGATTGGGTGATGCGGTGGGGAAAGTACTGCTGGCTGTGGGAGGGGAGGTGGTCGGTTGGTTGGTGTCTGCTGTAGGGATGAGGCCGGCAAAAGAAGGGAGCTGGACGATGGCGTGGATGTCCGTCTGGATGTGACGGTGATGGGTGGCTGCTCGAGGGGTTGCTCGAGGGGTGGTCTGTTGGGATTCGTGCATGAGAAGCGGTGGAAGTGGGTTGGCCAGAATGGATTCTGAAGATGGAGGAGTTTGGGCGGCGACGTCTTGCAAAGTTGTATGCCTGGCCGCGGCGGTGGGAATTGGGTAGAAGCGGAGAGGTGAGGTGGAACTGGGTGGAGGATCTGTCTCTGTGTGTGTTGGTGGGGGGGTCTGTGCGGCTAGGTTGGGATCCAGGAAGTAAGCCGCTGGGGGAAACCGGGCCATGGTGTCAATGGCATTGAGAGCCAAGCGCGTGTGGCTCTGGATGCGTTGTACGTTGTTGTGGTAAATGGCAATGAGCCGCTGGACGGGTGGTGGAAGTGTGTCAGTGAGAGGTTGATGTCCGATAGGGGTGTCGGTAAGGGCGTTGAGGCTGTCCAGGTGTTGGTGAAGAACGAATCGGTGGACATGGAGGTCGGTGAGGATGCCCATCAGGGCATGTGGTGGTTGGAGGGTGTATACTTCGGCCCAAAACGATTGGTCTGCCGAGATGTCGGTGGTGGCTGATGGTGCAGGTTGCGAGGTTGTGGGAACTGGATTTGGTTGAGGTTGCAGCGGGGAAGGTGGTTCGTGCGTTTGTGGCGGTAGTTCCTCCGGATCTTCATTGAAGAGAAAAAGAACCTCAGACTGCTCATCATAATCGGCGGCGCTCTCCATTGAAAGGCAAGAGTGGAGGCTGTGCACTGTTTGTGGTAACGATCACGAGTTTGAAAAACGGCTGCGGTCAAAAATGGAACTGGAAAGGCAGAACAAGGTCTCGATCTAAGTGTATTGTGCATTGAAGACGGTCTAGACAAAGTCGAAAAGTGAAAAAACAGAATCGAGAAAGTGTTCTTTTTGGTCATCACACGATGTGTGAGAATGGTGCGGGGTGAAACTATGAGCTACTGCGGCGTGAATTGAGCTCGGCCGCGGCTGCAGCTGCGGCTTGACGCGCAATCCGCAGGATGGTCTGTTGGAGCGTGGCCGCTTGCTGCTCTGTTAGCGGTGCGTCTGGAATAGGAGGAACCGGTGGGAACACTGTAGTGGTATTGGTGGTAGTGGTTGGGTGGAAGTGAGTTGGCGGCGCGGGACGTGACGTGGCTGGTCGTCGAGTGGAGTGTGCTGTGGGATTGAGGTAGTGTTTGATGTCAGTGGAAAAGTTGAAGGGTAGAAGTTGGCCGTTCCGGTGGGGACGTGGAATGGTGACCTGTAAGGGGATGCGTGTAGGTGTTGCTGAATGTGGAGCGTGGTACAATTGTGGGGGGGCCCACCCAGGTGGTATTGATTGGTGGGTGCCCCGGACGTGCTTTGGGTAGAATGGGAACATTGGTGGTGAGGATGACAGGGTCCTCAGTGCTGGTAGAGGATGTGGTAGATGGTGGTGTAGGTGGTGCTGTGGGATGCGGAAGTGTATCTGTGGGCTGTGTTGGTGTTGGTTTGGGGTTTGTCTGTGGCGTGTTGCGTGTGGAAAGGTTCCGGTAGGATGTGTGGGAAACAGGGGGGGCTTTTGCAGGAGGTGATGTGGATGTTGTGGAGGTTTTTTCCGGTACAGTGCTGACCGGAGGGTTCCAACTTGGTGTCGTTGGTGGATGGTTCGACGGGCTCTGCCTTGGTGAGGTGTGGTGCCTCATCTTTCAGAGTGCGATCCCAGTCAGGAGAGTCGTATTCCATGGGGTGGTGAGAAGGCGAAGTGGGATGTATGGAGTGGCTCGTCGAGAGTTCAAATGGCTGCGGAGAAAAATGTGTGATTGCTGGACAGTAAGATGGAGAAAGTGTGAGGATAACTAATTGGACGGGTTTTTCTCTGAGCAAAGCGTAATGTGTGAGACAAAGCGTTGTCCGGGCAGCCTCAGGGGGAGGATGACGGCGTGTCAGCAAGCAGGTGGTAAGCTGCTGAAGAAGTGGAACTGGAATTGGAAGCCGTCCAAAGTGCTTGATGCAGGTGTCCGCGGTGCCCGTGATCTGCAGAAGGTCGGTCTGGGATTGTCTGGTGTCGATGGGTTGTGTGATTTGGCTGTGAGAGTGTGGTGAGAGGGAGGCGATCTCGGGAACGAGACCTGTCTCTGCAACTGAATCGGTGAATGAGTGGTGGTGTGCCATGTTGATGGGTGATGGTATGGCTGGGTCACGTTGGAAGGTGGCTACGGAGAGGAAATTGGTTTGCTGTGGTGGGATGTCGAGGGTGGGGTCAATGCGGTAGTGGCCAGGGGAACCTGGTGAGCCAGGAAGGAATTGCAGCCTGTTGAGTCCACGTCGGGCGTCGTGGGCGGTGTTGATCAAGTGTCGGAGGGTGTTGCGCAGCTGCAGAAAAAGTCTGTAAGCTGGTGTGTTGGTGAATGTAGACATTGGAGGGATGGGATCTTGCACAATGGGGTGATGTTGGAGATCCTCGACGAGTGAGGCGATAGTGCTAATCATCCAGTGGAGCAAGAGTAATTCTGGCTGGTGTGTCGCGGATGGAGCCAAGTAAGGCATGGGATTGTTCGGTAAGGAGTAACTGTGGTGTGTAGTGGGTGGGTCGGGGGATAGGGTAGTTGTCGCTGAATGAGGAGGTAGTGGAGTTCGTAGATCATCACGGGGCATCATGTCGTAGAAAGGACGAGCGGTTATGAAGAAACAGTTCGGTCAAATGGCTGCGGAACATATGGTGGCATGCGATGGTGGAAAACCATCAACAGTGTGAGTGTGAAAAGTGGTAAATCGGTTAGATGGCTGAGTTTTTCCGCTCGCCGAAAAATATCAGTGAGACTTGAAAAATGGAATGTAGCAGCAGCTGTGGGCCGGGATGCCGTCTCAGAGTTGGCACGTTGCATGGCGGCCGCTGTAGAGCCTGGGTTGGGACGTTGCTGCAGTGCTTGATATTGTAGTTAGCCACTGCGGTGTGGGAGGTTGTCGCGGGAGCGTGAGCGTTCCCTGGTGTGAGTGGCAATGTTGATGTTGGTGGCCGGGGTAGCTTGTGGCGGGGGGCCTGTCCAGTGAGAGTGTAGACGTTCTGCGTCTTGTGGTGGGGTACGTGGTGAGGGAGAGGGTGATCGGCTGGAAAGTCCGGGTGGTAGTGGAAAACCTGGCGGTATGTCGTGTAGAAGGGCCAGGTTTCTGCTGGAGAGTGAGGCTGTGGGGTTGATGCGGTATTGCAACAAATTGAAGGAGCCGACGAGCCTGGGAGAGGCTATCAATCAGGCGGTCCAGCAAGATCAGGTCACCGCGCGTTCGGTAAAGGAGGTTATATGCTCGCTGGTCCTGAAAATACGTCTGGCTTGGCATAGGTTCAGTGTGAAATGGGTGATGGCGGAGGTGTTGGTTGACCATAAAGAGAAGGTCCAAGGAGCTGTTGAGGGATTGAAAGTCAGGCTGAGTGCAAATCGAAGGTTGGAGCCAGTTCGGAGGGCGCTGTGGCAGGTAGTGTTCTGTGTCGGCGGTGTTGCCATGGGGGCGAGCGCGAGGATTGGCCATAGCGATTGGTACAGGAAAGCAGGACAAAGTGGTACACAAAAAGCTGCGGAGCTAGAGTGAGCCTGAAAACTGAAAGACAGAAGATGTGCAAAATTGGTGAAAGTAGACCGGGCGTGAAAACAAATTGTCAGTGCATGTCAGTGGATTTGTCCTGCGGCGCGCCGTAGAGAAAGCTGGGTGAAACGGATCATATGAAATAACTGCCAACGGGCGTAAGTGGAGATTTCTCCGGATGACTGTTCTCACTAAGTTCTCGCTCAGCGGCCGGCGGCAGCAGCACAGCAGCAGGAGGTGATCGAAGTGGTGAAGTCGGTGGCGTTGTTTTGGGGGAAGGGGAAAAATCCGGTTGTGAATGTGGTGCTGGGGAAACTGCTGGTGAGGTGGGTGTTGGTGAGAGGGAAGGTGCTTGTCGTGGTGGTTCTGTTGGTAGTGGTGTGGAGGAAAGTTGCTGGTCTTGCTGACGTTGCATGTCTTTGAGTTCTTGCCATCGGGCTTGGCATTGCTCGACGGAGAAGCC
>CAXAMN010021375.1:11859-51841 GCA_963970005.1 Durusdinium trenchii
CATGTTGGACACCAGCAGGCCAAGAAGGCAGCAAAGAGAAAGCAAACAAGTGATGCAGCCGAGCAGGTGCTAGGGGGGTTCACTGTCGTGGGAGCACATATATAGTTAGATATATACACCTACGCAAGCGCCCATGACAGCAGTATAGGATTCAATTTGATGCTCGGGGCCCCCGCGATTCAGGAGAAACATGTGCGGTTGCAGCTCACTCACGAGTGGTGGCAAGCTATCACTTCTGGGAAGAAGAGATGGGAGTTCAGGGCTGACAGCAAATATTGGAGACCTCGCTTGGAGAATGCCACCCACATCATCTTCTGTCGAGGCACTTCGGTTTGGATGGCTTTTTGATTCTGTAAAAAAAAGCTTTATGAAAGAGGCCCTAACCTTTTCTATTCCTTTATCCTTTGTGGATACTGACCTCAATGGTGTCTTCAGCAAGGCTTGCCCCCCTTCTCGGGTGCGGCCCCACACATATATATATATATATTTCAACCGTTGAAACCCCGTTGCAGGATATAGCAAGGTTGCTCTTCCACCGAAACGCATCCTCCGGAAAGAGGTCATGACAGTTGATGATGCCCGGAGCAATCTGAATATGCCGGATGGTCCTTGGGCGCAGGAAGAGTCCGTCATAGCGATGAATTTTGAGGCGGTCGACCCCAGCGAGGTTCCTAAGGACTGCTGCTTCCTTTGAATGGGCATGACGTGTAACCACCCTTCAAGTATGGTTGACAGGAGATTTGCCTCAATATGTGTGTTTTTTTGTTTTGCCTTGTCTTTCTGTTGGTTTACTGTTTTTGTTGTCTAATTCCTTTTTTAAAGCCACCTTCAAATTTGGTATGACGGGAGGAAGCCAACGAGAAACTACAACAGAGGTTGCAGAGCTTTCGTGAGCAGTCCGCCAAGATATCCAATGACATAGCGGAGGGTGATGCGATTGATATGGATCTGCTTTTCAAGCCTTCGGACGACCGGAAGGTGAAAGACCCCAAGGAATTGAAGGCCTGCGGTGTTCTTGCATTTTTTGCAATCCGGCTTCCTTTCCTTCTTGTCGGTCCGTATCAGCATTCACAGGTTTTTGTTCACGGTTGTTGCAAACAATTGCAGCAAACATGTGAATAGAAGATATTATATATAAATATTTTATATATGTATGAATATATATTTTGTGGAGCACCAGGCCATGAAAGAAAGACCAATTCAGCTTCCAGCCCTTCTTTTGCGCCAATTTTGTGAGTACGCTTTCCGCCATTCACCCCACGAAGTCATGGGCTGGATAACGGGCACCATTGAGACCAAGAAGGGCGTTGGCCATTCCATTGTATACTGCAACGGATTATTCCTGCCGCTGCAATCCGGCACCAACTACTCTGTGCAAGAGCCAAAAACCGGCGACGCCCCACAGGAGATGTTGGCGCACCTGGAATCGACAAGCTCTGTGATTGTCGGATGGGTACACAGCCATCCGACATTTGATGCTTTTTTCTCAACAGTGGATCAGCACATGATGTGGCTGCTTCAGAGAGAGTCCCCGCAATCCTTCGGGATTGTAATCGACAAGGATCGAAAACCGAGAGTTCTTCGATTGACCGATGCTGCCATGGAGGAGGTCAAGTGCTGCTTTCAGGACGACTCTCCCATGTTTCCGTGCTTTTCTGCGAGGATTCTCCCCTAAGAAGGAAGCCCCCAACCCCCAAAAAACACTTACAGATCTTACAGTCAGTATGTTTAAGAGGGTTGCGAAGCATGAGGGTTGCGAAGCATGTTTGCAGTATATATAGAAGATATCCAGATGTGGATGCAAAACGCCACTGTCATCTGTGAAGACTGGAACATGGCTGTGGCAGGAAGGATTTCACGAACACAGCATCTCCAATGAAGATGCGGTGGTGGATCTTGAGTACTACATCCATCACAATGGTGCCCGCAGCCGACTGGTGTTCCACAACCAGAATTCTGCCTACAAGACGCTTGGCTTTGTTTTGCTTCTGTCAAACACTGATGTAAAGTTGCTTGACATATAGAAGATATTGATGTTTTCTTGATGTTTTAAGGTACTCGGTGCTCTTCTTTTTTTCTGCAGTAATTTCTTCTTATTATACACACCCGCAATTTGATTCATTAACATGGAAGTGGAAACTTGTCCCTTGGAGGACTACGTTGCTTGACAAACAGGAGGCTGTCCACTCCACTTCCATATTATATATATATATAGTTCATTGGAGTGTATGCACCTATGTATACAACCGTATGTGGTTATGTGGCTTTTTTCTTCAAACCTTACCCTCCATGCTATGTCCAATATCTTCTATTTGCACGCCCACAATTTGATTCACCTGAGGGCCCAAGATGAATTTGCAGCTCTGGCCCAGGGGAGACTCCAGAGAATGAAGAGCCGGGAAGAACCAGAAGGCAATCAAAATGCCGAGCCGGAGCCTGAAGAAGATTTGGATGATGATCCTGTCCCAGGTCCTCAGAAGAAGCTGCCTCGGGTGACAAATAAACCTGGCATGATGCAAACGCTTGATGAAGCGGGAGAGATTGTACAGGATATCTACAACTTCATGCTTGAGGAGTTGATGGACATCGTGGCAACCGACCCCCATGGCGCAGAGAAGAAGCTGTCAACAAAATTGGGACAGTATGCTGGTTCCAACCAAGTGGTGCAGAACATCTTAGCGCTGTCGAACTTCAAGAACGGTGCTTTTGAAGGACCAGTGAGTTGGAGTTCCTTTGGAAAACAGATCAGAGAGGCTAATGAGACCATCAACTCACTCAAGACTGAGGTGCGGAGGCTTCCAAACGCAAGGGGCGCTGGCAGACCATTTGGAACAAAGAACCGGAAGAGAGCGTGTGACGCTACCACAGCCAAGGCAAGCAAAAAGCAAAGGACCAAGGCTGAAGAGAAGGGAAAGGGAGATGAGGATGAAGAAGCGGAGCCCATGGATCCAGACGAGCCAAACGAGGACGCCTCATCCAACAAGACCGTGAACAAATCCCAATCGATCAACTTGCATACGAAGTGCATGATTGTCGAGTATGCCTTGGATGCGCAAGAGAAAGGTGAAGTTGCCTCAGTGGAGAAGCACGTAATGGAGAAATTCAAGAAGTATTTCTATTCCGTGGAGAAGAACCGCTTCAAGACCGGTTTGTTGTCAAAATGGGTGGAGTGCCCGGGATTGACAGAACACCTTTTGTTGCCAGTACCCTGTAGGGACTTTTGAAGGCTCATCAACCTGTTCAAAAATGTACGCGCCCACCACTGCGTCAAAACGTGTAATTTCTTCTATTCGCATGCTCAGTGTGATATTCCTCCCTCTCCAGCATTCTGGAATTGGCAGGTCCTATCACCGGGAGGAGTGGGGCAAGATCCCGTGGGACCATATGACTGTGTCTGATCGACATTCCATCAAGCAGGTGCCGAATTGGGTGCGGAGGGCCATGGGTCGCGAAGAGCGCTTTGTTTGTGGACATGAACGACATGTTCCGTGGGAGGTTGAGACAGCCTTGAACGAGATCTTGGAACCCTGTCCTCACGAGTTTTTAGAGTGATGAGTTTTGCAGGGCTTCAATCCGGAGAGGCTGCAAACTGATATTCTATATGTTTCATTTTGGTGTCACTGATGTATATGCAGTAGATTGTATATAAATATTATATACATATGCAGCATATACATCTGTAAAGAACACAAAAGCAACCCATGTCCTATTGAAATCTGGAGAGTGAGGAGAGACTGATTGGCGGCCCAAGTCGAGACCTACAATCGTGCTCAACGGTTAAGACTCCGTTGTTGTTGGACACCGCCAACGACCTCTTGGATTCCTTTGTGGAACATTTTGAGAAGGCGTGCAGATCGGAAGACGTCCCCGCAAAGGGAGTCAGAAAAAAACGTTTCTTGGGATACGCTTAGGTTTTGGACACTTGTGAGTTTTCCCGTGAAGATGACAATTGGATAGAAGATTTATATATAATAGTAGCTATGATGATACCGCCCACTATATAGCTTCAAGTCTCACAAATATGTTTGCATGCTGCGTTGAAAGTTCTGTGGCCCAAGGTTTGCAAAAAAAATGGATCGTTCGCTTCATGAAGAAATGGCAATGGTCCTACCAAAACAGCAACACCAAGGGAGCATTTTTGGCAACTACTTCCATCGAGATGGAAGAAATGCGCAAAGCGCACCGGATGCAGCGAGCAATGCTGGGTGTTGACTGGCGCTTGGTTCTCAACTTTGACCAGCTATGGAAGGGATCCTATGACCCAGCCAAGCGAGTCTTGCATAAGTTGAAGCACCGCAATGCCGTAAAGGACAACCTCAGGCCGGATGATGCCAGCAAGCTCAAGGCCATCAAGGAGATGGTCACAGCAGAGGCCTTGCAGAACATGAGCTACCCTTCAGGGAGTCGGGCCAGCAAACTCCGCAAGGGCGTTCCGAGGACCGTTTGCCTGACCATGTTGCTTTCAAACATCTTTGGGGAGAATCTTCTATTTGGAAGACTTGTTCTTTTTCTATACTGTAGGCAAACGAAATATATTGTGCCAGCATCATGTGTGCCTTTGTTGGGAGGACGGACTTCGTGGTCGGGGGTCGGCAGGGCGTAACAGCAGTTACGTCGACATGGGCCAACGGTGAGATAGGACCGTTGGGGGTATGCGTCCGCAACGGCAGCCTCACGCCTGGGGAGGTGGAAGAACTGAATTCCTCCTATCATGGACAAGTGTTCGTCTTCTTCTCCGGCAATGCGGAGTCGCACTTCATGTCGGCTGATACGACCTTGTCGTATTTGAGGCATTTGGTGGCTCCAGCAGCACGGCTGCATACCAAATAATAGCGGTGAATATCTTCTATTTACACGCCCACTCTTTACACGTCAACATGGAATTTGGAGGTGGGTGTTTGTTTGCGGCAGCAGCGGGGGCGGCAGCGTTGCAAGATCGGGTTTCATCTTTTGTTGAATCCCTATGAGTAAGAGGAGTAGGCATCCTTGACTGGAAGACGAATGGCCTTACAAACAGGAGACTGTCCACACCTCAACCTCCATGCTATGCGCAATATCTTCTATTTAAAACAAATCCAGGACATGGTGGACTGGACCTGGGGATTGGGACTGGCAGACCAGTAGGTACTTCATCTTTCTGATGAACAGAGAAACAGATGAATAGAAGATATATAACGATTGTTTAGACATGTGTTGTTTTATTTTGAGCCCATACTCCACTTGGAGTTTATATATATATATATATATACTTCCTAAAAAGACATCATTTCACACAAAGTTTCATCAAAAAAACTAAATTTCAAGAAATGGCCTCAAACCTCTTGAAACCTCAAGGGAAGACAGGAACTGAAGGAATTCGACCAGCAAACTATCCAAAAATAGTGATTTTTAACAATTTTTAAAAAATCATAAATTTCAAGAAATGGCTTCAAACCTCTTGAAACCTCAAGGGAAGACAGGAACTGAAGGAATTCGACCAGCAAACTATCCAAAAATAGTGATTTTTAACAATTTTTAAAAAATCCTAAATTTCAAGAAATGGCCTCAAACCTCTTGAAACCTCAAGGGAAGACAGGAACTGAAGGAATTAGACCAGGAAAATAACTAAGAATTAAAAATTAACTAGCTACTTTTTGGTTAACTTTTTCTCCTCTCCCCCTGTCTCTGTGTCTCTTCCCTTAACGGGGGGAGTCCGTTCCGTTCCCCCGGGTCCCGGTGGTCCCGAAGGAGCGATGAGTGTTTCGGGGCCCTGGGTGCCGAGAGACTCTCGGCACCCGAGCCGCCGTGCGTCCGGAGAGTCGAACACAAACACCGGGGGGCCCAAACATCGCAACAGGGGGGCTCGAAGACTCCAAGCTGCCAGGATTCAGTCTCCCGTTCAGGGAAGAGACACAGAGACAGGGGGAGAGGAGAAAAAGTGAACCAAAAGTAGCTAGTTAATTTTTAATGTTTAGTTATTTTCCTGGTCTAATTCCTTCAGTTCCTGTCTTCCCTTGAGGTTTCAAGAGGTTTGAGGCCATTTCTTGAAATTAAGGATTTTTTAAAAATTGTTAAAAATCACTATTTTTGGATAGTTTGCTGGTCGAATTCCTTCAGTTCCTGTCTTCCCTTGAGGTTTCAAGAGTTTTGAGGCCATTTCTTGAAATTTAAGATTTTTTTTTAAAAATTGTTAAAAATCACTATTTTTGGATAGTTTGCTGATCGAATTCCTTCAGTTCCTGTTTTTCCTTGAGGTTTCAATGCTGTTTAAAGGATGCACCAGAAAATGGTGGACTGGGACAGGGACAGGGATGCGTGCGTCGTTTCCGAACACATCCCAACGCTTTCTTCGGGACTACAAGAACTGCGACGCAACCCATTTGACATGCACTGTTGTCGCGATCCGGAAGAGGATGCATGACGAGGAGTGAGGAGAAGGAGAGGAGAAGGAGACAAGGAGGAAGGAGAGGAGAAGGAGACAAGGAGAGGAGAGGACAGCCTAGTTGCGGTCAAAGCGGCTTGGGAGCTGAAAGCTGTGGAGCCCGGCTTGGAGCTTGGGTTGAGAATCACGGGGCTGGAGGTGGAGGACCAGGAGTTTGGAGTTTGTAATATCTTCTATTTACTGGGGAAAACTCAAAAGCCTTTGGGAAAACCGGAGGGTTCACGCCGAGACTTCACGTAGAACAATATAGTAATATCTTCTATATATATATATATACTATATATATCTTCTAAAGATCAACAAATGAATAGAAGATATATATATTTATAATATATGACTTCGTGGAAGGTATTTTTTCTGCACTAACTTCGTATAAGCGATTTTTGCCGACCCACTTTCTCCACACACCCTCCATTTAGCCTTCAATGGGGGGAGACAGTGGTATGGACAGTAGGAGGCGTTGACAACATGCACCAAGCACCAACAAACACACACTGAGATTCACGCAACGAAGTTCCTTAGCCAGTGGCATGCACAAGTTGCCGGAATCCTGACAAGGACGCACAGGAAGGTGAGGAGAGGAAGAGGAGAAGCGCTGCACGCATTTTTTTTTGCATTTTTTCTTGTCTAATATCTTCTATTTGCACGCCTGCAATTTTCTCCAATCCCACACAAGTTTGCTGTGTGCGGGTGCGCTCCAAAGCGGTGTGTTTAGACGATTCTTTTTTACACAACCTCACTTCACTCAAACTTGTATTTTCACCAAGATTCTTAGGCGCTACAGCTCCGAAGGGCAAGCCTTGGACTGGCGGCCGACGCTCCAGCGCTCCTAATAGCAGATGGCTTCACGGGAAACTTTGCGTTCCTCCGAAATGAGGATGCACAGCGCCGTCAGTTTAGCGAGGAGAACCACTGCACATTGCCACTTAGGCCGCCGGGCGGCTGGAGTGCGACAGGACAACCGTGTGATGCGTGGCATCATCAGTTCCGACGCTACGCAAATGAGTACATCGACAGATGCTTAGGCTTCGGGGGTTCAAGGAGGATGGCAATATGGTCTACATTACATATATACGTATATAGACGTACACTTATAGTCTGGTGTTCAAAAAAACACAAATGACCGAACACCATTTCCATATAGAACATTAGAGTTTTAGCAAACCGACATGGAGTTCACCCCTCAATTAGAAGATATTCACTACGAAATCAGGGTATACACAGTCACATTGTTTTCTTCTATTCGTTTTGCCTGGGATGTGGGAGTGTGCTATTGTAGGCTATGTGCAGAACTCCCAGATACAAGCAAATCAAGCTGTTCGTCTTGGTGTCAACAGCCAAAAGGATTTGCAGGTGTCGGTGATGGACAATGTGAGATCCCTGATTTTTGCTTGGAGCGAAATGAAGAAGTGCAGAAGGCTGCTCCGATGGTCTTGGGTGAGCCGGGGCCTTGTCACGGAGGAGGAGATGCGATCCATGATGGATGAGGACGAGGCCAGGGACCCGATTGCGCCGGACACGCCTTTTCAGAAAGAACTGATTCCTGGTGTGCCTGATCTTGTCCCGTGCCTTTGCTTGAATGGTCTTTGTTCGAGTCATGGGGGAGGAAATCAAAATCTGGCAGGACCTATAAAGGATTTTATATAGAAATTTTCCAGACAACTTTTTGGTTTTGAAGCTCTACCCAGGTTTCCATCTTTGTGGGTCCTCCCATTTCAGCCGCACTCACTGCTCTCCTTTCACACACTCTATGAAAATATCTTCTATCCGAAGTACAGCCAAGGCCAAGCATTCCGGACACAGTTCTGTCCGCGTGCGAGAGCAGAGATGTTCACCTGTGGCAGCTTCAAGATATGGAGGACGACTCCAAGTGGGTGACCCTGCCAATGGTGTTGCAAGACTTTGCGGATAGGACGTTTGCAAAGTACCAGCTGGATGTCTTTGAGGCTCGAAAGAAGTTTGAGAAGGGCAGCCTGAGCCAACAGAAGCTGAAGGCGGTTGAAGAGAAGGCAACAATTCCATTGGTGTTGATGCACGGCAGTGGCCAACCAGCTACTGGAAAGTACATTAAGGACCACATGTTTGCGGACCACAGTGGGAATTTGAAGCTGAAGGACAGGTGTTTCCTGTACATCAATCGGGGGGTCCAAAATAGGGTCACCTGGGAAGAGCTTCAAAACCAAAAAGTAAATGGGTAAAATTTTATATAAAATCCCCTATTAAACCCGTATCAAAAATGCAAAAAAGCTCCAGATCGAAGGGTCTTCCTTTTCCCCTACAAAAACCTTCATTACAATATTTCCAAATAGAAGATTCGAGTTTTAGCCAAATTTTGAGTTGACCCCTCAAATAGAAGAAATTCTCAAAGGAGGGTTTTCTCTGCAATCGTGAGGAAGGCTCACGCTCCGTCCTGATCCTGTTCAACTTTCACACAAAAGCCATCAAAATGGGAAGCCTGGGCTGGACACCGATCCGTGTTCTGCAGGCCAAACAGGAGTTTGGCTATGTGACCCTGAGCATCGACAAAGCCTTGATGGAGGCCATGACCGTCCCCGGCTTGGACCAGTACAAATCTGACACGGAAGCAGAGGACGAGCCTATGGATGAGGAGGATCTTTTGGCTGCGCAAGGTCTCCAAATGGCTATGTACGCAGAGCAGGAGCCAGACCAAGAGGACCATGACTCCGATTCGGACAGCTTGGCACGATCTTTGGGGGACTTCATGGACGGAGAGCTTCCGCCGGATTTCGCGAACATGGAAGAGGACTTCTGCGACCCCACCGTCCGCACAGAGGTGAATGTTGAGTATGAGAGCCTCGAGTCGACAGATTTCATGCTGGTTGTGGCAGAACCTCTAGAAGAGGTGGATGAGTTTCTCGTTCCGGAGTCTGATGCGCCCAACGTTTGCCGAACATTGCAGTACATGAACTCCTCAGCCTGGAAGACGCTGTCAGATGCTGGTATGGCAAAGACTCCTGCTGTACTTGGAGTTGAAGGGTGCGGGCTCATGTACAATCGGCTTCTCGGACAATTTGTGAAATAGGGTTCATTTCTTCTATATATGGACAGTTTGAGGCGCTTGACCAATTTCTTCTTTCCAGTCAGAACTTTTTTGGTCTTATTGAAGGGGGGGTGTCAAGATTCAGCCAAACCTGCTGTGAGTCGGCAAATGTTCATGAGGTTTGGCCAATGGCAAGGACGCTACCCAGGCAAACCTGGGATTGGCCGGAGCTTTGGGCCACAAATTCGCTCTGAGATGTCGGCTTTGCTGGAAGTGCTCCATGGCCTGTGGCAATATCACCTGGATGTCGAAGGAGGTGATGGTTTAGTTGGTGATGTCACCATTGCAGCTTACGTTGAAGAGCTGGCCATGAGGATCACGACGCAGGTTTCATGAGATGGGCCTGAGAAGTTCCATCCAATGAGTGCTTCATTTTGTTGCACTCAGGATCATGCTTCATGAGTCTCCGTTTCACCTCGTAGTTATTTAGGAGCAGGGTCTCCCATGAATGGCAGATCTTTTGAAATTTTGTGAGCTTTCCACTAGTCCGGTAGCTTGTTATAGAAAGATATCAGACAGAGTTTCCAAATATATAGAAGATTTGAGTTTTGAGTTTACCCCTCAAATAGAAGAAACTCACTAAGGAACCAGGGTATGCAAAGGCAAATAGTGTATTGGGAAACCCTGCGTTAGCAGATGCGGCCACGGTCCCTGCAGAAAGAGCAGGATTCAAGGCTACTGAGGGTTTGGCCTTGGACTGTCCAATTGGACGCGTCCAATTGGACGATGTGGCAAAAGCGGTGCTCGAGTGCTGGTTTCTCTACTTTGAAGGTTCATTGCTATTAGGTTGCAGGCCATTGCTAGTAACCGCTAGTAGGTTGGAGGCTGTCGCTATTAGCTTGGAGGCCATCGCAACTGGATTGCTATCAGCTTGGAGGCCATCGGAAGTAGGTTGAATGCCATCACACTTGTTCCCGCAGGCGACCTTGCTGGCCATTGAGCTTATTTGTGGCGGCAGAAAAGGGCGACAACGTTATTTTTTTGTTTAGGTGTTTGATCATGGCTTATATGTGACAATTTTTGTCATTTTCTTCTATTTGTTTAGGTGTTTGATCATGGTTTATCTGTGACAATTTTTTGTCATTTTCTTCTATCTGTTTAGGTGTTTGATGGTCTCTGCATACCCCGGTTCCTTAGTGAGTTTCTTCTATTTGAGGGGTTAACTCAAAATTTGGCTAAAACTCGAATCTTCTATTTGGAAATATTGTTTGATATCTTCTATAATAAGGTACCGCAATATAGATCTGAAATCTCTAGACCTGTAGACTCCAGACCTTAGATCCTCTCGACCATCTCTCGGCCGTTTGGATGTTCAAGACCTCATCTCTAGAACTCTACACCTCTAGATCTGTCTGCCCCGGGGCCTTTAGACATGTCTAGGCCTCTAGATTTCTAAGAGCACACATACGAGAGGTTGTAATTCTTCACATCTACAAAGATCTCCAATCTCTTTGATTCAGAGATATCAAGAGATCTAGAGGCCTAGAGGTCTAGAACTCTTGAGTTCTGCAGGTCTAGAGATCTCAAGAGCTCTAGGTCTAGAGGTGGAGGTGTCAAGGTCTGAGGTCTAGAGGTCAAGATCTGGAAAGATCCAAAGGCCTAGAGATTAAGAGAATCTAGAGGGACATTTGCCGATTCAGAAACCAATAGAAACCAACCGACCAGGAAACTATGATTCAGAAACCAAAATAGTCGATTCAGAAACTACGATTCAGAAACCAATAAGGACGCTTCAGCAACTACGATTCAGAAGCCAAGGCAGTCCGATTCAGAAACCAAACGGTCCGATTCAGGAACCAAATGAGCCGATTCAATAACCAAATGGGCCGATTCAGAAGCCAAGCAGTTCCCGATTCAGAAACCAAACCAGGCGATTCAGCAACTACGATTCAGAAACCAAAACAGCCGATTCAGAAACCAAAACAGCTGATGCAGAAACCAAGTCCAGACTATTCAGAAACCAAGCCAGACGATGATTGCAATGGGGTGGAGGGAAGTGGGGTCGGGGGGTCGGGGGGGGGGGAACGATGGCCAAGATAATAACGTTCCGTGTGGATGCAAAGGGTTTAAGAATATGTCGGTATTTACAGCATATGGTTGGAAACGGCCGGTTGGTTTCTGCATCGTAGTCTCCTGATCGTTGTATTTACATTTCGTTCGTTGCCCATAAAAGCAACGTCAGCTTCACGAGCATTTGTAAGTTGGAAAGAAGAAGATGAATTTGTTGAGGGTTCTGCCATGCTAGTTTGGCATGGTTCGAGCAAAAACTGTTGTTGGTCTGTGTGCGTGTGACCGCCAAGAGAGAGACACGCGCAATCTTGGTTGATTTGTGATGAAATCGGCTGCTTCTCCTAACTACTACTGCTACCACTACCACTACCACTACCACTACTACTACTACTTCTACTTCTACTTCTACTGCTTCTACTTCTGCTACCGCTACTATTCCCCGATTGTTAGTTTCCTCTTTTGGAAATGTTTTATTTGTGGTTTTTGTTAATTGTATAGTGGTTTTGGTTGCCGAATTAGAGGTTTTGGTTATCGAATTATATAGCGGTTTGGATTACCGAATTAATGATTTTATTATCGAATCAATACTTTTGATTATCGGTTTATAATTGCGGATTAAAACATGAATTTTTGACTTAAATATCGATTTATTTAGAATTATATATATCTTCTAATATTTATTAAAAAACTTAAATACAAAAAATTCGACTAAATACATAAAAAACAAAAATTACTTTACTTCGAATGATCCCCACCATGACATTTCAATCATTTGTCTTGATGCCATAGTGAGGAGCATGTTGCCATGGTCGTGAGTATTGTAGTTCTCGATTTTGGTTGTGGGTCCTCGGGTTGTGTGCTGTGGTTGTGTGTTGTGCTTGTGGTTGTGTGTTTGTGGTTGTGTGTGTGTTTGTGATTGTGTGTTTGTGATTCGTGATTGTGTTTGTGGTTTGCGTGTTTGTGGTTGTGTGTTTGTGGTTGTGTTCGTGGTTGTGTTTGTGGTTGTGTGTTTGTGGTTGTGTGTGTGATTGTGTCTGTGGTTGTGTGTGTGATTGTGTCTGTGGTTGTGTGTTTGTGATTGTGTGTGGTTGTGTGCTTGTGATTGTGTTTTTGATTGTGTGTTTGTAGTTGTGGTTGTGGTTGTGTGTTTGTGGTTGTGTTTGTGGTTATGTGCCGTGGTCGAGGTCCGGCAGGGAGGTCCGGCAGGGAACACTGGGCGCGGATGGTCGTGGTTAAGGTCCGACGAGGAGGAGAAGAAGAAGGAGGAGGAGGAGAAGGAGAAATTAACTAATATCAAATCTAACAACCCTTACCTGATAGGTGGGGAATAACTTATATATATATATTTTTTTTTCTAGGTAATATTACGATGAGGCTTATTAATAGATGTATACACGTAATTCGATTAGATTAAACATTTAAAAATATTGTAAAGATTTTGAGATTTTTAACGAAGATATGTTTCTTAATTTTATATTGGTGTTCGGTTTTAGGGTTTATGGAAAGGATTCGAAAAATTTTAGTTATATTGAAAATTTTGAATGGTTTATTTTTTCGGTGTTTGTTTCGATATAATTTAATTTTATTAATTATTTTATATTATTTTATTGATTATACTATTAAATATAAATAATATATTTGATCGATTTTTTTTAGGTCGATGGAAATATAATTATATAATTGATGATTTTGAAATAGAAAATAATTGTGAGTTTGTGGCCTATAAATCGCCGCTCGTAACAATTATGATTCATGGGGACTAAAGAGGGCTTTTAAATTAAATTGAAGACGACGTAGACCAAAAGGCAATTTATGCTTTTATTCCGTATTTGGTTTCTCTTTGTGATTTCGAGCGTATTCGGGATAGGATTTGGTTTTGACACTTTGTTTTTCTCATCGGTAACGGAACCGCCGATAATACGTCGGCTTTAATAACGCCGCGCTCCGAAATCTATATTATATAAAACCTCTTTAGGGAGGTAATCGGACTCCGCATCTGACAAATTTTTATACTAAATTTTGACAATATATTTGTTGGATATAAGGAGTGGTGCAAGAGATTTTAGCTGTATGTATATCGTCAAAAATTGCAAGGAAGAAAGAAAGAAACAATATTGAATATTTTATCGGTGCTGGAAGGCGCTTCGTAGCGCTAATATGAGGACCTGGAGATGAGCGAGTTGGTCAAGGAAGAAGGCGTTTTAGCTACGAGAAGGTCGAGATGCCCGAAGCGTTCGAGCAATTATTCTTTAAGATGGATAGAAAGCAGGTTTAATTCTTCCTAGAATATTGCACAGAATTTAATTAATCGCTTCGAAAATTAATGTAATTTAAGATTGCTTTACCACTAGAAGTAACGGGGTGGCTGATGTTGAGACGGGTTGCATTGACAAGGGAATACCAGACTATGGTTTAGACCCCACATTGATATCACATTGATATGGATAGCAATTGAACCAGTATTGTATCTGTTGTTTGGACCGGATTATCGATATGTATACGTCGCTTAATGCCGGATTTAGGAACGATGGAAGAACCCCGACTCGTTCATGCAATGACTGAGGAAATCGATGTTGAAGGTGATTGGAAATATAATCAGGTATATTATGAAAATGATGGCATTGAGGCTTGGCCTGAAGCAGATGAGTGCGCCTATGATACATATTGGCAGGAGGAAGATGACACCGTTTTCTTTAATACAACTGAGGCGGATGAATTATTGTTCGACACAGAGGAATTCGACCAGATCTATGTAACATAAATTGGCGCAAAACAGAGGATGCAACAGCTACGGCAATCCAGAGGATTTTATCCAGTTATTGCAATGGTTGATCAATGGGAGATACCATTCAATCCCTCATTATAATCTCCGTCTTTACAATTCCATGGCGGAGGCAAGAAGGGCAAAAGCAAGAAAGGAAGAAATGGAAAGGGCAATTCGTCATGATTAATAGGTGGCAAGGATCCGATTGGCAAAGCACGGGCTCGAGACGCACTTCTAGCAATGGAGACAAAAACCTGCTTGAGGTGTGGAAAGGTTGGATACCTAGCTGCGAATTGCCATAGCAAATCAACATCCCCGGCAAAGAAGCGAGTGCTGGAAGATGGAGATCGACTCTTGGCTGGCATGGTCATGACATCCGAGGTGCAATACCACGACATTGAAAAGGAGGAATTCTATGAAGTCGAGGAGGCATACGGCCAGGGAGATCAATTGGTGAGGGCCGGAGGTTGGTTGATTGACAAACTTGATGTTGCGATTTAGGACCAGGGTGCTTCAAATTTTCTGCTTGGTAGAGCAAAACATCGCAGAGCATTGTTGGAATTGTAGATGGAGGAGGAGCCTGACAAGATCTTTATGTCATCAAAGTGCACCCTTTGATTTACAATACAGAATATTAATATGAAGACAGAAGATGATTGTATTGAACAGCAGGAAAGACGTTGGTTGGACCATGAAGTGCATCTGAAATTCTGTAGGAAATTCTACATGAATTAGATGAGAGACGGACGACATGGACACATTGAGCATCCTAACGAATCCAAAACATGGGCAACACCAATATTCAAGAAGCTTCCAAGCATGCGAATCACAATTGATTAACGCGCTTATGGAACAATTATATGGACGGATATAGGCACATGAGTACCAATTCGAAAGACAACATTTATACAGACCACTAAGCAAGCAATGATATGGCACAACCCGTAGGTGTAGCAAAGATTACCAACACCAGCCCCTAGAAGGTGGCCACCGTTGCAAGGCAACGAAAAATTACCCAGAGATCTTGGCGCAACATCTGGCAGAAACAGCAATGGCAGATGAAGGACTACATGAATAAATATATGCTGTGGAATAAAAACAACAATTGACCGGAGTGTTGAGGAAGCTTGGCACGAAACATGGGGGTTGAGGCGGTTCAAATTACATATCGTTTGCATCGGAACCTTGGATATCCATGTCTAGATATCCTCCTCGAGTTGCTCAAGGACAAACCTAGCAGTTGAGCGCAATCCAGACAATGGCATAGTGGCTGTATTTTGGTTGGTGCATGATACCTCACTACTTCGAGCAGGACGCCAACATGTGAGGAAGATGCTAAAAGAAGAAGGCATGCTAGATGCCGAGAAGCGGGTGAATGATTCGCTCGCCGGACTTCGATAGAGGAGGGTTGTACGGGTCTTGGAATCTTGGACTTGAACAAAATCAACAAGCGCTCACTTGATGAGATCGATCCAGAAGATGAAGATGATGAACAATTGTTGGACCCAATTTTGCGGCAACAACATGATGAGGCAATGGAGTCACATGCAACCAATGGCACACCAGGTGGAGGAATCTTGGCCCTTCCACCGCCACCAGATGACAGATGAGACAAATATGCAGCAACACAAGCAACAATAACAACAGATGATGGAAATTCCACTGCCCGAACAGATGATCCTGAGGGTAATGATGACCAATTCGCCGGTGAACGAGCAATCTACAATGAGGCACTGATGAAATAATTCCCAACCTCAATTATTGTACGTCCAACACCCGAACCCATTGAAACAGATGCTACGATGACACCAGAAACATTACCACCAATTCCAGATGACGATGACCTGTTGTCACCAACCATACCACTAGCATCCGTCGGACCAACAGAACCAGAACCTGACCTGCAGAGATCCAATCTTCAAAATACCACTTGGAACAAAGACTTTTGAACAGAAACGGGCACGATTGAACAAACAGGAAACCCTATGGATGAGAAGACCACCTTCATCCAATGACCAAACCCGAGGTTCTAATGAACCATTTGGAAGACCAAGAATTATCCATGAACCACCAATACCGGGAGAAGATGATACACAGCATCCTGACAAGAGGCAACGGGTAGATGATCCCTTAGAAAAACACTCTATGAGGAGCTAACCTCAACCACCGAAGACAAGAAGTGTGTCGAGAACCTCAACAAACTGGCAGAAGGTTGGACCTACGACAACGAATCATAAGAATTCACTCTTGGACCAACTACAGATTTTTGGAACTATGAGGACGGCTTTCTGGTGAGACATCATTGCTGGGCACAAGAACAGACATTCCATTTGTCAGAAGTTGGTTTGCCAGAAGGGATTCAAGAGTCAGATTTGCAAACAACACAAGGCCTGACGATAATTCAAGGACAGAGGAAGATCTACGTCAACCAGGACGAGTCCTACATTGTCGGCACAACACTATGGTTTGGCAAAACATTGTTTCCCTTGATAAGGCAAATGGTCGATCAGAGGCAGAGGCCACATTTGGACAGCTGTCGGAGTGTCAAGGACTCGCCGGGCAAGAGATGATTTGAGAGAAAGCAAAATGATACTCGAAGACAGGTTAACATGCATCCATGGGAAGGAAACCGAGCTGTCATCCATATTTGAAAATGGAATGTGGGAGATTGAGACAAGATTAGAGAATATTGATCCCAGCCGTGTCATGAAAGCAAGATTTGTTCTGAAATCGATGGCAGATAATGCTGGGAATCCAAAAGGCAAGGTAAGATTTGTACTACAGGGTTTTTTAAGACCCGGATTTGTTGCAAGGAATATTGGAAACACACAATTACCCTTTGTCGAGAACCAGCAGACAGACCTTGTTGGCCATAGCGTGTAATGAGCAATGGTCAAAGTTCACGGCAGATATCAACACAACATTTCTGCAAGGAGACAAGCAGGCAAGACTTTTATGGTGCAGAATTCCAGCTGACGCATGCAAATTGATGGGTTGTCCAACAGGTACACACATGAAATTATTGAAACCGTTGTACGGACAAATAGACGCACCCCGTGCCTGGTTTCAAGTGGCAAAAAAAAGACTCTGCAGTGTTGGGTACACCATATATGCATTAGATCATTGTTTATTCCGATTGCACAACACGTCGACGACATGATTGGAGGAGGTGATGAGACAGATGAAGTGTACCTCCAGGCACGAGAGTCCCTCAAGAAAGAATTCAATTTCAAATATTGGACAACAGAAGGAAAAGGTGAATTGGAATTTTGCGGCAACAAATTGATTACATGTGAGAATGGTGCGTGGAAATTGCAACAAGAAAAGTATATGAAAAAGATCAGAAAAATGTATGAAAAAGATCAAACCAATGACAACCACAACAAAGAAGCAAGAAGATGAACTACGTCCAGGTGAAATTAGTTCTTTGCGAGGTTTATTTGGGGGCATTTCAGTGTGCATCAATATAGACATCACCTCACATGTCAGAAAGCATATCAATATTGTATGGGAATGTGAGTGGAGCGACACAGTCAGTGGCAGAGGTAACAAACAAGGCACTTCGTTTTGGCAAAAGCAATGCAAGTATTGTCCTGACATTTTAACGGTTGGGGCCATTGGAAGATTTGTGTCTTTTGTCCATTTCGAACGCAATCTGGGGTGTTCGAACAGATCATTTGAGCCAAGGAGGGAGGGTACTTCATCCTCCTGACCCACAAGAAAACATTTGAAGGTGAACCTGATTAACCCTATGTCAGCATTGATTGGAGGTCATTCAAGCTCCCACGGATGTCACGCAATTCATTAAATGCTGAGGCACAATCAGGTTTAGCAGCAATCGATTCACTTGAATTTGTGCATATTTTCTGGCAAACATGTCACCAAAAGAATTTTGAACTGGAACAGGTCAAGAACAATCAACGAGATCAATATTTCTTCCTGCCCAGCGCCCTGATCATTGATGCCAAGGCACTATATGATGCCATCAAGGCCGAAATCCCACAGATTAATGGTGACAAAAGGACCCAAATTGAATGCATGATAATGAAGCAGAAGATGCAAAACCTCAAACCCCAGCTACGATGGGTGTCGTCAGAAGTTCAGTTGTCAGATGGCCTTACGAAGATTCAGGCAAGACAATGATTGGTAGACAGATTGAGGACGCATAGAATTTCCTTGATGGGCAACAACACATTCCAAGCAAAAAACGCAAGACCATGCAAGAGAGGAAAGACAATATCAGAAGGAACGCGATCAATATGAAGAAGAACCTGACCATGATGATCATTGCAAATGAGTGGATCCCCACGATGGCTCAAAACGATGATGGCGAAACAGATTGGGACTTTACATTGTTGTTGATTGGTACATTGTTGTGCATTGGAGCGTTCCAAGTTGTGGGTTGGTTGAATGCATGTTGGCGGCAGCGTGCAGAACAACACAGCCCCACAATAGAAACACAGATACAAACAGAGCAAGAAGAACAACAACAACAAGAACCACAAAGAAGAGAGACAAACGACAGGCTTGAAACCAGAATTACGCAATAGAAAGATTTCATCAAGAGAGGCAACGAAGCCATGGACAGACTGAGAAGAGAAAATGAAAGATTAGAAGAACGATGCAGAGAGCTTGAAGCAGAGATTCAAGCACGAAATATCAATCAGGACTTGATAGATGAGAGACTAGATGAGCAAAAACGCCTGATAACACAGCTGGAAAAAGATCCAACAGATGTCGCGCAACAGGCAACATATCTCAACAGCCACATTGGTGGACTACCTCGAACCGTGTACATCCCCAAGCAAGGGCGGAAATATCATTTAGATCCCCAGTATTCGTCGTTGACTCAATCGACAGAGATCAAAGACTATGATTATTGCTCGATGTGCGTGAACAGAGTCACTCCGGTTCACAGGCGGCCGCTTGGTTCCAATGGTGGGACCTAAAGTTCCATATATCCGTTGCAGAGCATGGCTCGTTAGGAAGCAAAGACCGGTGTGAATTTGTGGTCCACAAACCGCCGCTCGCACCACCATGGTTCATGGGTACCAAAAAGGGCCCTTGAACTAGATTGAAGTCCATGCAGAGGAAAAGACAATTCATGCTTTCATTCCGTGTTTGTTTCCCCCTCGTGACCTCGAATATACTTGGGATAGGATTTGATTTTGACACCCTATCTTTCACAATAATATTATATATATTTATAGTAAATAAGTAATTACAACCATATATTTTTATATTGATATCTAATTTTGAACTTGGGTGATGCCAATAATCGTTTCACTTTGGGTTAGATTCTAATCTTATTAATATTTTAAATCTATTTATATATTTGTCTAAGTGTGTCTGCAATTGTAGTTGTGTTGTGATGTCATGTAACCATTTGTGTTGAATTATCTTTATCTAAGAAATCATTTTTTGGTCTCTATTGCCCATTATCTGACGATTTGGTTGGGACCGATTGTTAAATAATATTACTCGTAGATTGGATATAATGTTTATATCGATTGAACAAATATGATATTCATTATTCGATTGCTAAATCCTTAAATAGGTCGAAGAAGATCAAAAGGTGCCATGCAAATAATGAAAGATATCTTCATTAATATGTGGTTTGCAATGGCCTACAATTTATCCGAAATATTCTGATTCGTTAGCCATTTACTTTACATTTGTTATATTCAAATTAAATATTGATATTTCTATATTTCACAAATTTACAATTAATATTTTAATATATTTCGAAACATTGTTCGAGGAAATCTATCATATTACAATACTTTTTTTAATGATAGATAGATTTGATTATATATCCCGGAACGTCCTCTAATTGGTAAAGAAAAATAGAATCCTAAATACGAATATTTTTGGATTTAATATTGTACCTAAATTTCTTTAATATTCTTGTGCATTTCGGATTGGAAATATTTTTATTAATTAAATATTTCCTTTGTTCATCAAAAAGGTAAATTCTGATTTTCGGTCCATTTGCACATGGCGCCTGATATGCGAGATTCCCCCGGATCATTGGCAACGGATCTTTCCATGCGTCGCATATATTCCGTATATCTCAAGGCCCCTGGTGCAGAATTAATTTGGATTCCAATATTCGGCATTTATGACATAATTATCTTAATTTTGATATCAATTGGAAATCTTTTGCATTGATACGTCCATTTATTCCATACTTGGTGCATTCGATAATTAATATAACAATTTCATAAAGAAAGGTCAAATGGACCATGATGATATGGAAAAAATGAAATTATCGGAAAGAGAATTTGAGAAGAGGGATATGCGAAAGGTAGGATAATAAGCGTATAAAAGCCGTCCGCATCGAAGGTGCTTAGGGCGTAATCATCCGGATGGCATAAATAACTATAAGGTATATGTGGGGACAATTTTTTTTGAAAACCATGGATTTTTGATAGATCGCGACGGCAGACTTCAAAAAATACTATTTTTTTATAATAAGGAATGGATTAATTCGTGCACGCTTTTGCCCGGAAACGGCCAAAAAAAATGAAAAACAATATATTCTATATTTTAAACTTTTGGTCTTCGATTTTCGGTTCTGTAACGTATATTTTTATATATCTTGTCCTCAAGTTGGGGGAATATATTTTGTGATTTCGGAGCTGTTTGGGTGCTAGTTTTCGCTGCTTTATTGGGCAGAAATATTGGTTTTTACAATATTTTTATATATTGTTCAAATTTAATATCTTTACGCGAAAATATTAAAAATCGCAAATAATAATGTATTTAGCGATCGTATTAAAGCAGAATCTTGCCACGAAACGATATATATATACAATATAATATTAATAAAATCAAACGATTTTCTAATTTAAGAGTTAAATAAATATCTATATAATAATCATAAATAATATAATTAAATATAGATATTATATTTAATAATATCTTATATTTCTTCATAAATTTTTCATTTCGTTTCATCTGCCGGCAACCTGTGCTGGTTGCCCGTGTTGGGCCGCAGCTGGAGGGACTCCAGGCCGGACACTTCACGAGTGTCTAGGCACCAATACTCGAAAGGCTTGTTCATGCGAATCTGTCATTGAGCAATTCGTCAAAACTCTTTGACTGCATAGGCAAAGGACGTTTCCATTGCTGACTTGTGCATTTCAAGGGGATGACCCAAATGAGGTAGATAGTGGAAGCAATTTCCGGATCAACGCCCAAAGGAAGGGCAGAACGAAAGTCATCACAAGACTTGACGGTGCCACTGTGCCAAAGGATAATACGATAATGGCCTTCAGTGGGAGTGTCACCCAGGTGGATGATCCCCGCTGTCACTACAAAATCATGCCACACAACATGGATGCCTCGGCGGTCACTGAAAATCGGAAGTTGCACGGGCAATCGTCTATCCCAAAGAACTGAACATCGGCTTTTCTGTCCAAGGAAGGGAAAACGAGACACCTGAAGGCAGATCCAAGGGGAGTCACAGGTGAAGGCGTGCACAAAAGGCTCTTGATGATGCCAATTGGTGATCATCTGTTGAAGTATAATGAAACCCTCAATTGGACATGCCACAGGAACAGGGGCAAACACATCTGCATAATCTTCAATCGAACTAAGAAACCGAGAGCTCCAGCCCTCCTGCATATATTGAGGGAGCGTTTTTTCAAGGAGCCGTTGTCGAAACCATCCAGCAAATTCACCAGCATCATGCTGATCACGACTGGGATGGTCCTTGAACCAATCCACAAGCAAGTGGTCTAGAAACTGCTCTGCACATGGGTCCACAACAATCCCGGCATGCTCAACGAACATGCTCAAAAATTGCTTCTCCCATGCTCCCCAAATTGCGGTATTGAAGGTCAAACTCATGACACTGCTCCAGGTTTGGGCCAGCAGCACACTGTTGATGTAGCAAGTGCTGCCTGAGCCACCCAGCTTAGTCGCTAGGATGCCGATCACGATCTCCTCAATCGTTGGGAGATGGCATTGGCGAGTGGTGATCGTTGGAGGTTGGCTCCCCTGACTCGAAGAAGGATCAGCTGAGTGATGCCATTGCCAGCTAACTTCTGAAGAAGCTGGAAAAGTTCGGAGGCCTCTGGGGACCTCAGGCTGAGGTCCAAGCGCCATGGTATTGCTGTCGTGGCGTCTTGAGGTAGTGTATCCTGCTTGACCGGCCGTAAGGCCGAGAACTTGTGGATCACTCCTGGTTGCTGGCCAAGGTGGGCAATTCGTTCCAACAAGGAGCGAATCTCTTCCGAGGTCAGTGGCTGCATCCGATTGGGCTTGAGCATCATGGCTTGACTGTCCCATGAGAGATATGCCCACTTGCTGTCCTCGGTCAAGATGCCTTTGGACCTCAGATTCTGAACTAAGGCGTCGTCGCTTGCATCGAATTTCAATTGCTGAGCCCTCTGTGCAAGCAGCTGAAAGCACTGCAGGAATATGTGCATCCTCAACGGCATTTTGGCCTCTCCCTTCTCCTTGAGCTGGTTCCATTCCTTGGCCTGGGTCAACAACAAAATTGGCATGATGCTTCCCCTGCCACATTGGATGAAGAACATAAAACTCTTATCCAGCTGCAATTGTGAGATGGCATCCTCCTGCCTCAATGTCAGCCTGGCAAGCATGCGGAGCAGTTCGTCGTTGCCTCCATGCAACGTGGAGGCCGAGGATGGAGAGGATCTGGCTGCATGACCCTTGCCAGGTCTCTGTGTTCCATCCGTAGCAACCCGTGGTCTTTTGCTAACGTTCTGAGCGCATGCATCGAGCAGATCCGTAAAGCTCTGATCGTCTGCAAACATCTCGTCTGCCATCATATCGGGTTAGTGCGCCCCATAATTGCCAGTCTTGGGCCAGTGTGTGTTCAATCAGGTGCAGTGCTTGGTTGATGTCTGTCAACTGGTCTTGAAGCTTTTCTGACAAAGTGGTAAGCAGAACTGTCATCGCGGTGCAATCTCTTAAATGCCAGGCCCATATGAGAGGATTCAATTCGTAGAGAAAAGGCCACAAAATAGAAGATCGGATCCTGTGGCAGGTTTGAGTGCGGTACATCAAAATGGTGTGAGACCATGCACACTATCTAATAGTATCATGTCAATTTGGTTTCCGGCTCAAAAAACAAGACACAACGGAGCGGATATAATGGCTACCACAACAACGAATTGGCAATTCTTCATAAATTCAACTCAATATATTTAAAAATATATAAATTTAAATTTATCCAATCAAAATAATATTGATTTTAATATATATGTATATTAATCAATTCCTCGAAAAAATCATTTATATTATTTAAATTTTTATTCAGACTATCAAATAATCTATCGCCATCGACAATACATTAAGCATATTTTATCATAATACATATTAATCATTTACACAAATTTTATGCATAAATATTACAATTCCCCAATATTAAAACATATAATATCCTTATACAGATCATAATTCATAACAAATAAACATATAATATCTTATCGAATCCTTTCAAATAAGAAATTCAATATAAACAATATAATCGTCGATAAATATTACACAAATAATATTCACATACATTTTCCAAAATATTTCAAAATTATCATTTACGTAACATTATTTTAAATCAATATAGATATTTTGAAAAACGGGCTGCGCACCTTTTCAAAAGGGCTTTCGGGCCTAGAGGTTTTGCGGATGCAGGTGTATGTGAGCGACTGTATGGAATCTATATGCATTCTGACACGGCCTCTTCGCTCACGCACACCTTACAAAAGTCTATGGGCTCTCCTTTCGCCCAGTGTGAACAAGATTCGTCAAAATGAATCACCCTGCCATTTCCACACTTCCTAAAATTCAAACACTTCTTCTCAAGCTTGATGGATCTCTTCTCCACCAGCTGATACATCTGGAAATTTTCTTTGCGCTGCACTCGGGCCATTTGTAAATCCACCTTCAAGTCTTCAATCATTCCTTCAGCCCGTAGCAGCTCCTGTTGTAGGTCATCCTTTTGGTCTTCCAGATCTTTGATCTGCTCCTCATACTTTCTCCATAGGCTGCAATCCAGCCTTTGGATCACTTGTGTCTCTTGGTCATGTCTTGACCTCTGCTTCTTTCCATCTTCATCTTCATTTGCCTCTTCATTTGTCTTTTCCTTGATGAACACGTTCTCGAAGAACTTTTCCACCATGCACCGAAGCCACTGCATCACGCTCAAGGCCCCGATCAAGGCACACAAAATGAGTGCCCACCATTCGAACTTGTACGCATTGGGCTCAGTCTCGTGGTTCAATTGCTCTCCCGCCACTGTGTCCATACTTGCCATCAGCAGCAAAAGTCCCACACGCAGGTCTTTTCCTCCTCTCATCATCTTCTTTGTACCCTTCTTGATCTGGTACTGATACTCTATCTCCTTGTATTCTTCTCGTCCAACTCTCTCTCCGATGGCATTGATCACCTTCATCATGTAAAGCAATCCGAAGAGCCTTCTCTTTGTGAGGCTTTTGGTGCCGACATCAGCACAATTGAGTTCTGTTGGAATTGCAGCTATGCTCATCACCTTCTCCTTTTCCTTCTGCTGCACCCAAAGCAATGAGGCATCTAGGTGCCTCACACGGCCGATGCCTTGCCTCTGCACCATTGCCCTTGCTGCACTGCTATCGGATCTCACCTTCATTTTGCACTCTTCTCCTGACATCTCTTGCCACAGGTGCTTGATCAGCATGCCGTCTGAGCATCCTGCCACGACTAAGACGAATTCGGCCTCTCCAGAAGATAGTGCTATTGCTTTCTGGCTTCTGACTCTGCTTTCGATGAGGTTGCCATCGATGTAGATCTGGAATGAAGACGTTGACTTTCTGTCTTCTCTGCTTCCAGCGTAGTCCGAATCTGTGACCACTTCCAGCAAATGAAATTCTTCTGGATCCACCTCTTCATCTTCTCTTGGGTCAAGCATTGATCGACCCTTCTCCCTTCTGCTGAGGCGAACTCCAAAATCTATGGTACCATACAGGTACGAGCAGAGGTGCCAAGCTCTCCTCCATGCTTCTTGCGTTGGTGCTGCCATCTTCTTTGCCAATGACTGTATGGCAAATTGTGCATCCGGTCTCTCGCTGGCCATGTACATGAGTCTTCCCACAACACTTCGATATTTTGTGATGTCACTGTCCTCTAGGAGTGGCGACTCATCCTTCTTGATGGCATTTTGATCCATTGGAGTCTTTCTGTATGCTCTCTTGAACAGGTCCATCTCCTTCTCGAGGCCATCATATTGTTTTCTGTCGCACCTGATGTCCACATATTCACGGGCTACATTGAATTGCCTCTTCAGGTAGAAAAACTTTCCTCCTGCTTGGAATGGTCCTTTCTCCTCCACTTTCCATCCTTTCTTCTCCTTGAGGAAGTTGACGAACTTCAAGAGGACAAACTCTTTCCCGATCATGAAAACATCGTCAACGTGGACTATCAGCATCATTTCTCCATGCATAATGAAGAGTGTAGGCTGCATCTGATCTTGCTTCATGCCAAATTCCTTGCAGCCATTTGCAAACAGCTGAAACCATTGCGCTGCTGCTGTTCGCTGTCCAGGAAGGCACTTCAACAGTTTGTACACCTTCTCTCCAATCCTCACATATGCCTTCTCGTCTTGTGGTTGTGGGGACATCAGAAAGGCGTCCTTGATGTCAAGTGTCATCCCTGCATAGTTGTTGAAGCAGTTGATCCACAAATGAATCATCATCTTTGGGATGATCATGAGTGATGTGGGTGCAAATGTCTGTTCCATTGCCACACTGCTTTTAAATTGTCGTGCCACCAATCGAGCACGCCGGAACCATCCTCCTTGTTCCAGCCTGTGTTTCCATGTGATAACCATCTTGGTGCTGATGATGTACCCGTTCTCTTTTACCACGTCCTCTTCCTTTGACTCTTGCATTGCTGGCAATTTCAACATTCTCTCAATTTCCTTCTCCTTTGCTTCTTCGTCCAGGACTTCGATCTCAGCCTCTGTCATTTCTGGGGGATCCTCACCTTCTTCGCCCCCATATCCCATATGCTCCTCCGTGATGTCTTCAGGCATATAGTTCAGTCCTGCTTCCTCATCTCCGTGTACCTCCACTGCTTCTATACCTGCATAGTGCGGTGGGTACAACCTTGATTTCTTCATGCTCGGAGATCCCTCTGCTTCATGTTCTGTTTCTTTGTTTGGCTTCTCCTTCTTCTCTTCCATCTCGACTGATTCCTCTGAACCTGTCCTCTGTCTCTTCTCATCTGTTTGCTCATCCTCTGCACCTCCTCTCTTTGTCACCATCTTTCTTGGCGATTCTGTCATGTCCTGCCTTTTTGCTTCAGACTCTCCTTCTTGTTGTCCTTCTGCGCTTCTCTTCACTCCAGCGCTTGCATCTTGAATCTGTGCTGGTGCACTTGGTGTTGCAAACACTCCAACTGGTGTCTTCGGTTGTGCGGCCAAACCTGGTGCAGGCGTGACCAATCCTGCAGCAACCGTCTTCGACATCTCCTCAAGCTCATCTGGGTTGATGTCCGCTTCAACTGTGGGATTTCTCTGTTGTCTACTCACGATCCTCTTCATGAGAATTCCCTGAGGGGAGTAATTCCACGGCAATCCTTTTGCAATCACCATCTCCAAGGCATTGAATGACTGTTCTGTAGCCAACCTCCTGATTGTCCTGGCTTCATAGGCACCTTCGGGCGTGAGGATGATGTGCATGTCATTCCACACATGCTTTCCACACCATATATCTCTGATGAAGCCATCTAACCCTTTGTTCCTGACCACTCGCTTGAACATCACGCTTTCGCCGAACAATGCCAGCTTCCCTCTGTAACTGTGACCTGTGGCCAGTTCATACGATGTTTTTCCTGTTCCTTCCAGCACTCGAAACCTGTTGATCAGGAAGGCTGCATGTTTGAATGCCCATGGGTACAGGTGAAAGTTGCCCAGAATGTCAATGTTCGCCTTGTCACCTGCAAATGCTCTCAGGCAGTTTGCCAAGCGTCTCACTGTTTGCACCGCTCTCTCAGCCAATCCATTCGATTGATGTTGGCCTGGTCCTGTCAACCTTATCTCTGTCTCCAGGCACATGACCTTCCTGACCTGTTGCACTGCTCTCAAAATCTGTCTCGTTGCCCTCTCGGAGTCGGCCTGCAAAATGCATGCATCTCTTGAGGCATTCTCCAATATGAACCTGATGACTTCCTCTGTGATGTGCTTAAGACTTGCAGTGCTTGCAGTGCTTGCAGTGCCCTTGCTTTGAACTGGTACAACATGGACTGCTTTCGTTTCGCTCGAAGCCATGATGAGACATGTACCGAACTGGTCTTACCTCTCTTGTACCTTATCTGGAGCCTTCTGGTCTTCCATCCTCCTTTCTTCACCCGTGTACGTATAGAAGAAATCCAACTCGATGACATTCTTTCCCAATTCTGGTTTCTTCTTCTCGGAGATGTGTTTGTCTTCCTTTGCTCGACTGGCCATGCATGCCTGACACCATGGAACGTACGGCCAATGAGTGACAAAGTGCAGCTCCTACTCCTTCAATGATGGAAGCTTGGGCTGCCCCAACGTCATAGGTTTCCTCTGATTTTCTTTGAAGAGCTTGTTGGCGATGCTCAGCTGTAACTTGTTCTCCAAGACAATTTTGAATGCGATCAGGCGGGCCAATATCTTCTTCTTGCTTCCTAAATATGGCAAACCCCTTTCTGTGCACGCCAGTTGCAGCTCTTTGACTGTTGACTTCTCATTAAACACCACCTCGTCAAGCTCAACCTCATCCGTCTTCTCTGTCAGGATCATCTTCTCAATATCCTGGGCTTCCCACTGTTCCTCTAGTTCTTCTTGGTCCTCTTGCTCTTCCTCTAACCATTCATGGTGCTTGATCTCACCTTCTGCCTCTAGATATGGGTATATCGGGACTTCGGCATCTTGTTCCCAATAGTCCTTAATTCGACTTGGGAAGAAGAAATTAAGGGTTCTCTAAGGATTCTGGTCCGTAGTAATCCTCCTAAAGGCTTTGTCACCAAGACTGGTGTCATCTTCAACGTTTTCTAACTGCCTCCACATGCCGTCTTTGTCCTTCATGAGTGTCATCCTTGACTTCCATTCTCCATCAACACTTTGCCTTGCATCTGCCAGCCTGATAGCGACGGGGTCGCTGTACACGATGACTCCGTTCGGTAGCCGGTGCCACCCTAGGGACAGTTCGAGCTCCTCCACATACTTGCTCAGGAAACCTCTAAGCACACACACTCTCACACAGTCCTCCTTCTAGCTGACCTCTTCGTTCTGCTCCTCCACCTCGATGCCAAAGATTCTAGCCTCGAATTGGAGGGCTAGCCTCGAATTGGAGGGAATTCCTTTCTGTGTTGATTGGAATCTTCAGATTTCGTTTCTCGTGGAACAAGAACATCCTCCCGTCACTTCCTCCTGAGATGCTCCAACCTTTTCTCAAGAGTCGACCAGCGCACAGTATGGGTGTTGGACATTCCCCAATACAAACTCTTCTATCAGCTCGATATCCTTTCCTTCACTATCCTCAATCTTAATCTTTGCCTTTGTCAGCCCTTGATGGGCTATCTTTGTGCCTTGTGCGTCCACCATCTTCAACTTTTCTGAACCTAGTCGCCAAGTTCCAACCTCTCCATAGTGTAGTGGTAGGACTGAAACATCTACACCACTGTCCAACGTAACTAGACAGCTATCCTGGATGACCGCTTCCACCTTCACCATGCTGATAAACTTGGCTTCTTTCTCTTCCACTTCATGCGTTTGCATGTCCATTGCAATCACGGGAACGTGACTAGGCGTCCACACAACAGGCTCCCGGCAGTCAAAGAACTCCTCTTCATTGAGCTCCTCATAGACTGCACTCACTCTCCAAAGGTGCTGAATTTCTTCGACAACCTCTTCATACTCCGTAAGGTCAAAGATCTCTGTGGCTTGTTCCTCAACTCTTACCATCTTCACCTGCGTGGTCTCTCTCGTCGCGGTGGCTTGTCCCGACGATGAGCTTGCTGCTCCACCAGAATTTTCTTCTACTTGTTGCACGCGCTTCCAACACTCTTTTGCCATGTGGCCTTGTTTGCCACAGATGAAGCATCCTCCTGTCTTGCCCTTCGTCCCTTTCTCAGCATTTTTGCCTTTCTTTCCTTATCCCTTCTCCCAAGCCCCTTTGCCTTTGTCAAAGGACTTCCATAATCCTTTGCCTTCTTGCTTCGACTTTCCTTTGTCTTTTCCTTTTGCTTTACCTTTTCCATCCTTTCCTTTCTTTCCTCCTCTCTTTCCTTTGTCGCTGGACTTCCCAATGTAGTCCACTTCCATGGGTGTGCTCTCATCTGCGCTTGCCCTGGTCGGCAAAGACAGACTGTTGCTTGCATCCCATCGTGTAGAAAGCGATTCCAGCTGCATCACCTTCGCCTTCAATGAATCATAAGTTGTACTGTCATCAACCCACAACTAAAGATGTTGCTTCATGTAGGCAGGGCATCCTTGCAGGATTGAGGCCACCTTCGCATCATCAGCATAGACGTGTCCACTGATGCGCTCATACTCAATGACAATGGCTTCATACTGAGGGAATTGTTCACTCAATGATTTTCCCTCCGCAAATTGTACTCTTGACAGTTGGGTGAGCAGTGCGAGACTTCTTGCTCTTGTTGCTGGTTGCATCTCTTTCAACAACAACTGCCAAGCGCCAAATCCATTCTCCTGCTTAATGTGCTTCACCAGCTTCAGAGGGCGGTTTCGAAGGTATGATGTGAGCACACTGTATAATCTCACTGACATCGTCTTCATGTCGTCGGTCATGTCATCGAGGGTGTAATCGCTGTTGACCTTCTTTTCCACCACATCCATAGCTGCTGCCATTGCTGGATCTATTCCTCGGATGTAGCTGCAAAATGCAAACTTCCAATCACTCCACATCTTCAGCTCATTGTCTCTCGTGTCCGGTTTGAACACATCAGGAGGCTTCAAATGCCTCGACCAGGACTGTGAAGCCTGGCTTGAGCTCAACTTTTCAAGAGCTGCTGCTACCAACTTCAAACTCTCCTCTGCCATCTTTTGCAGTTGCACTGCCCTTGGATAGTAGCACCTGGAGGTAAGGTGTGCACCGTCCTGTTCGACCTCGAATGGTATGCCGCTGTAGTTGAGGACTTCCCAAAACTTCCACTGGCTTACCAAGGCACCAATTTGTCCTTCCTTCAAGATCTTCTCTTGTTGCCTCTAACTTGTCAAGAAACTGCCAGCTCGCAGGAACAATCACTATGAGCTCGCGACAATCCCTCTTCTTCCTCTTCTTTCCTCTTTTCTCCCTCACCAGAAGACTGGCTTTGGCTGCTCTATCACTTTTCAGCCACTTCAATTTTCCAATGTACTCGTCGGCCTCCACGTAGACACTGTGGAGGGTCCTTCTCTTGATCTTCACAGGACCGGCAGGTCCTGCTCCACTCTGGTAGTAGCAAACCTCCTGGTGCGCTCCTCCAACCGCGAACCCTCCGGCCAGGCAGGCCAGGATCAACAGCTCGCAGAGCCAGACTCCCTTCCAACTCGAAGATGTAGTCGCGGCCGTCGGCCGCGTCGTAGTGCACGTGTGCGGGAGCCCTGGCTCTTACGGCCAGGGCTCCGCTACCATGAAAAACGGGCTGCGCACCTTTTCAAAAGGGCTTTCGGGCCTAGAGGTTTTGCGGATGCAGGTGTATGTGAGCGACTGTATGGAATCTATGTGCATTCTGACATATTTATTAAACCATTATTATAATCGATATCTTGTAAATTATTAATTCTATTCATTTTATACATATATATTTCTTGATAACCTTTTCACTATTACATTGGCATTTGGTCTGAGTCACTCTGCTTTTCAGCGTTTGTGGCTCCTAAAGCATTGCCAACTTGTGGGCTTCTAGCATCATGTATTCCAAAAAAACAACTCAATATTTTGGTTGCAGTTGGGCCTCACTATTGAAACGCGCACACGTCAATATGCATGTTTCAGACTCCCAATAAACCCAGTCCATGCACTTGTCACCGAAATGACGCAGAGAATTCTCCAGGACAGTGGTCGATTGACCAATGACACAACAAATGATGTGTATTTCTTTCCTGCAGAAATCTCTGATTAACCAATGACGCCAAGGTCACAAATTCAGGCGTTATGCCCAGAGCAGCGCTTATCGTCCGGGCCCAGCTTGAGTGGTCCGAGCTTCACATCTGACTTAAGAATATATCTATACGGCCAGAATTCATCCCCACCACCCAAGAGAGAGAAACATGTTTGTAAAATTCTTTGTTTGAATATATTATGATCCAGTTGTATTCCAGTTGTATACAGTTGTTTCAAAGCCAAGAGGCGCCCAGGAATGTTGTCATCACTGTTGTCTGATGCGAGTAGTTGGACTCCACGATGGCCTTGGCATCAGGAACAAGCATACTTGGCATCAGGAACAACCATACTCTACATCATGCATTTTGATACTGTGGAGACACAAGCATTGGAGACAAGCCAACATCTGCAAGAAAAGAATCACGCACCCCATCTGGGACCCCTTGAATGATTGGCATTACAAGAACTTACAAGACCTGGTCTTGGAGCTTTTTTCTTCGCACCAGATTTGTGGAAAAAGGATGTCGTGGGCTCTGAGTCACTGACCGCTGCAAGGAACGTCCTGCAGCCGATTCTTGACGAGCTCCAAACGAGCGTGGCTGTAGCGCTTGGTGACAGGTTCTTAATCGAACAAGAGCGAAATCGACGTGTATTGACATGTAATTTACAGGCGTCCTTGCAGGTTGTAGGCAGTCAATCCAACTGCCTTGGTGGTTCACATGAGAAATGCAACAAGAGTAGTGAGGTGCAAAAGAATACAGTTGCGTATTCTCATGGCGTGTCGTTACAGGAAGGTTGCCGACTGCTGCCAGTCTATCTTGTTGCGGGGGCGGAGGCAAGCTATTCTCTTACTAAATGGACGGGTTGTGAAATTGTTGATAGTACTGCAATGGAGTATTGGTCCAATGCCAGTGCTACTCACCCAATGCGCATGCTGCAATGCCACATGATTTTTACACACAAAGTCACCAACCACTTCACCAACATCTCTACTAGCTAGACCAATGCATTCATGAGCGTTGGGTGGGTCGAATTAGATCCTACTGGCAAGATCTGGCAAGATGGAGTTCACCTCAGCTGGAAAGCCGAACCCAATGTGACCAATCCTGAATCACAATTGTGTCAAACATAGACCCCGAGGACTCAGCAGAAGCCGCAAGGACTCGTCCTGGCCCTGGAAAAACATGTTTTGAAATGGCCCAATGGCATTACAATTGGAGGGACAAGGGCTACACATCTTGCACAAAAACTTTCAAAAAAAAAACAAACTGCCTCAAGCATCCAACCTAGAAGCAATGGCTTCCAACCTAATAGCAACGGCCTCCAACCTAATCGCAATGAACTCCAACCTAATAGCAATGGCCTCCAACCTCATAGCAATGGCCTCCAACCTAATAGCAATGGGGTCCAACCTAATAGCAATGGCCTCCAACCTAATAGCAATGGCCTCCAACCTAATCGCAATGGCCTCCAACCTAGTAGTAATGGCCACCAACCTAATAGCAACGGCCTCCAACCTAGTAGTACCTCCAACCTTGTGGCAATGGACTCCAACCCAGTAGCAATGGCCTCAAACCTACAAGCAATGGACTCCAACCTAATCGCAATGAACTCCAACCCAATAGCAATGGCCTCCATCCTAACAGCAATGGCCTCCAACCTAATAGCAATGGCCTCCAACCTAATCGCAATGAACTCCAACCTAATAGCAATGGCCTCCATCCTAATAGCAATGGCCGCCAACCTAATAGCAAATGGCCTCCAACCCAATAGCAATGGCCCCCAACCTAGAAGCAATGGCAAAGCAATGGCCTCAAACCTATAGAATAGCATATTATAATAGCAATGGCCTCCATCCTAATAGCAATGGCCTCCAACCTAATAGCAATGGCCTCCAACCTAACAGCAATGGCCCCCAACCTAGAAGCAATGTCCTCCAACCCAGTACTAATGGCCTCCAACCTAATTGAAATAGCAACGGCCCCTAACCTAATAGCAATGGCCTCCAACCTAATAGCAATAGCCTCAAACCTAATAGCAATGGCTTCCAACCTAATAGCAATGGCCTCCACCCTAATAGCAATGGCCTCAAACCTAGAAGCACTGGCCTCCAACCTAATAGCAATAGCCCCAAACCCAATAGCAAGGACCTCCAACCTAATAGCAATGGCCTCCAACCTAAGAGCAATGGCCTCCAACCAAATAGCAACGGCCTCCAACCTAATAGCAATGGCCTCCAACCTACTAGCAATGGCCCCTAACCTAATAGCAATGGCCTCCAACCAAATAGCAATGGCCTCAAACCTAATTGCAATGGCTTCCAACCTAATAGCAATGGCCTCCACCCCAATAGCAATGGCCTCAAACCTAGAAGCACTGGCCTCCAACCTAATAGCAATGGCCTCCAACCTCACAGGAATGGCCTCCAACATAGAAGCAATGGCCCCCAACCTAATAGCAATAGCCCCAAACCCAATAGCAAGGACCTCCAACCTAATAGCAATGGCCTCCAACTTAAGAGCAATGGCCTCCAACCAAATAGCAACGGCCTCCTACCTATTGGCAATGGCCTCCAACCTACTAGCAATGGCCTCCGATCTAATAGCAATGGTCTCCTACCTAATAGCAATGGCCTCCAACCTTACAGCAATGGCCTCCAACCTAATAGCAATGGCCTCCACCCTAATAGCAATGGCCTCCAACCGAATAGCAATGGCAATTCTCTGAGCCACTGGCACGCCAAAGGCCTCTCGCGTGAGCGAGCACGTGGTGAAGCAACCTGGCCGGGAAGCCTTGGGAGACTTCCTTTGCAAACATTTATGCCCAGTATAAAGTATAGGCTGTGTAGAATCGCACATCTTGCAGTATTGGGTTGCCATCAGTCACTGGGGATTATGGCCCCCGCTCCCTGAAAATATATTGCTTCCTGGCTAGAGTTCTGGAATGGTTTGTGTTGGGAAGCGACTCTGCAAGGACTCAAAGTACCTGTAGTTACTGTAGTTGAGCCATTGACCTCATGATGATCAGGAATGAATCAAATTCTTCCATGGCTTGCGATGTGTCCATTGCAGGTTCGTCAATGACTGCAAGCGGATTCCCTGCGACTACTGGATTTGGATTGTTGCACAGGACATGAATCAAACGCTTACCCTGGTTCGGCAAGCACACGCCTCAGCTGACAAGGTATCTCGAGCTGGAAGGTTGAAGAGATACTGGCCAAATCCGGACAAAATCGCTTCGCCCTGCAAGAATCACGGGACCCTGGTTTCAGTCTTTAAACAGTATATATAATATATACACATATTATTAGTTATATATACTATATACATCATTCATGTACGTATATAACTATAATATATGTATAGACATACATCTAACTATTCGGCTCTTGATGTCCAGAATGAGACTTGATTGTTGGGGAATTCCGTCCCTCTCCTGCGACATCGACTTCATTCCCGGCCTCAGCACGCGGCCAGGAATGCGGTCGACAACCCGAACGTCTACTGTAAGTCTATATACACTGACTGGAGTTGACTGAGGATTGTATCGCACTGGAGTTTGGTTTGGGTTTCCGGACGCCATGACATATAAAAGAAGCGTTTGCTCAAGTGCGCAAGCTTGTGAAGGCATGTCCACCAGAGTGGACATTTGCCAAAGCCAAATGACACTGCCAAGCTGGTGTACTGTGCCAAACTGCCCTCGTCCAGCCTCTGGTTCTCAGGCTGAAACGTGGTGCTTCGCACCTCAGGTCTGCAGCTTCCCCCAGGTGCTGCTCGTGGAATGAGGGAATGATGTCTCAAGACCTACCTCTTTCCAACCTTCCTCAACACAATCAACTTCCCAGTCTGGTTCACACACCACGTGTTGTCAATCTTAATGCCCGAAGACCATCTACGAATGTTTTGGAACGACCAACATCTGTTCCTGCAGATGACAAATGCCTGTCTGATCTCGACGCCCCGAGCCAAGACCCCCTACAGGAGAGTAGGATGGAGATGCAGAAGAGTAGGAAGTGCCGCGGGGCACTGTGCGCACCTCAAACATGAAATCACAAACAATTCAATGCGCTAAATTCTGAGAGTAACAGGAAACAACAGTTTTTTGTGCGAACCTCCGTGATTTTTGGTGAGGTCTTGTACAAATCTGACGGCAACATGCATTATGCGCAACCTTTGCCCAACTGCTAGGTGGTCTCCTTCAAGCGTTCACTTTGTATCTCTACATTGTGATATCAATATGGAATCACACAAAGCCCCTTGCTGTCTATTCAAAGCATTGCAACCGCCCATTGGATATTAACTAGAAGCCCCTGAACAAGGGATCTGAACCAACTGCATATGGCCTCCTAACTGACTTTCACTTCCTGACTCGAACTCCGGGTGCCTGATCTCTAGGAAGAAGCACTGAGGGCCTGAAAGCTTCAATCAACGTTGGGTGCTTGGGACTCGGCAGGGCCTCCACCTAGTAGCTTCTTGTTACAGCTAATTGAAACCATCCATTGGCATCCATGACAAACGTATTGGGCGGTTTGATCACCGAATATGTTTGGTTTTGGGGGGCTACATTGGCCTTTGGCGGGCTGTCAAAACAACCCAGCGTGCGTTGGTCTCCTCAAAGCTATTTGATGGCAATAGTCTGGCGTGTTGTGTTGCTGTTGCATGTAGGGCTTCTTAGCACTTCAATGGACTTAGAAACGGCTTGGTCCGTGGCACCCTGTGCAGGGCCTAGCGGCCTAGCGCTAATTATGGAACTTCTTCAATTTAGACACATTGATCATAGCGAGAAAGGTCAGCACAACAGCGCTAGGGCTCACCTGGAGGCCCAGTGGCAATCGGCTGCACCTGCGACATATAACTCCATGAGATTTTCCCAAGAAGTCCAGGTGAACAAACAATGGTTTTGTAATGATATAGACTCAATCCTGCACTTGGGCAGCTGATTCACCTCACAAAGTCAGCAACATATGGGAGAAATGTGCAAATGACCCACCAATTGCATGGGAACCTCAAGCCACGAGTGGCTTTTGCACTCAATGATTCTGGACAGCCAGACTCCGAGATGCAAGAAGGGACAAGAAGGGTCCCACATGAAACTGAGGCTATCTTATCTGGCCGCCGCCTGTCATACTCAAAGCCAACCGGCTAGCACAGGAAGCCTGAGTACTGGCAAATGCTCACCAAAATGCATAGTGGTCCAATCGCGAACACTCCTTGACTGCAATGCTGCGGAGTTCAACAGTTCAATCATGTTCAATCAAAAGTACCATAGACAGGTCGGCTCAGAACCGAACAAAATATCTGAAGCATGGCAATCACTTTGTGTGCATCCTTGAACATTTTCGAAACCTCTACCAGTACCTGTGGATGGTCTCGGCATCAACCTCGGCCGCCCTGCGGTGCTTCGACCCCGAGGGGGCTCTGGACGCTGGGCGCCCTCCAACCTTGGTTCCAAGGTCAGTGAAAGTCACAGCAGACTGTCCTGTCCAAAAAAAAAAAGGTTCAGCATGGCTCATAGATTGCAGTAACCGTGTGCAGAAATATCTCCATATATACACATGTAATATCATATAATGTATATATGGCCATATGTATATATATATATATGTCAAATCCACCAGTCACAATGGCATGGGCAAGAAGGAGGAGATGGTGCCAGGAAAAACACAACTACCAAAGGTTGGGTTCCCCAACTCTTTGGCGTGATTCTGCCGCTCTTGTGCCAGCTGCGCTGCCAGCTCAGCGCAGCGCTCTGCAAGGGCGTTCTCTTTACCTACCGATGTGCGAAAGGCATTCATTTGTCCTGCAAATAGTCCAGTGCTCAAAGCTTGAGATTACCAATCTTCCCCAAGAACCAAAGCCTACAACTAGCCTTTCTTGTATTACAGTAAACCGAATGCACTCTTTCTGCTTAAATCACCGTAGAAAAATGAAGAAGTGCCAGATTTTAGCATGGTTTTGCACGCGTGCCTTCCCAACAATTTTAGCTTTTGTGCCCGCAGTCAGGCCTGCATCCGACTCCTTCGCCTTGTCTGTGTGATTGATTTGATGATGAGAGAGCATTGACTTGCATGGAATATATACATATATATATATGTATGCATGTATATATGTACACATGTAATCACATGTATAGTCTGTATGCTGCTTGATGCTGTTCCTATGAAACTCTGCCACTGAAGTGCATTGCTTCCAAGCTTTCAAGACAAGACTCCTCATCCAGGGCTGAGGCGCTTCCCTTAGGCGAGGTCACTCTGCTAGCAAAGGAAACCCAGCCATGCCAAAACAAAAAAAGATGTTGGTTTGTACAAGTAGTTCCCGGGCAAGCCGGCGGCGGAAGTTTCCTATAAGAAGAAATTGACCTATAGGAGTGTCCACGTTCTCTCCACCATGCGTGTCCCTCGTGTCACTCACTGAGCCAAACGCATGCGCTCCGGACTTGTGACAACACAGCGCCACCTGTGCAAGGTCTGTGCTCCCTGCAGGATCAGCGCGCTGGGTTGTGTCTATGCCAAAGCAAGATCACCAGCCCACACCGGCGTGCTGAAGCAACTGGGCATCTGCAAGCGAAAGTTAAGTGCAGCTGGTGCGGGCACGCGAAGTGGGTGGTGTTTTCAAAGTCAAAATCACGTCTTCATTGTCCAGCTTGCCAAATACTCCGCGTACGAAAGTTGTACTACAAAGTCGCCAGTTCTCAGCTTCTAGCTGCACAGATTGCTCCGCGTACTCAAGTTGTAGTACAAAGTCACCAGTTGCTCTCTGGCTTGCTAGCTAGCGCCTTCAAACCATGGTCAGCTACATGTACGGATCCCAAAACAAAAGCAAGTCACACCCAGTCAACCCAGTCCAACCGCTGGTTCTTTCCAAACAGTGTCCCTAGTCATGGTCAGCTATACGTACAGAATCCAAAACAAAACAAATCATACCCAGGCAACCCAATCCGACTGGACGGGTTCCAAAACAAAAACAACATGCGTGTCCCTGGCCAGTCGCACGCCCTCCGGACTTTTTGACCACCACAGTGCCACCTGTGCAAGGTCTGAGCTATACCAAGGCAAGATCAGCAGCCCACACCGGCGTGCTGAAGCAACTGGGCATCTGCAGTTGAAAGTTAAATGCAGCTGCTGCGGGCACGCGAAGTGGGTGGTGTTTTCAAAGTCAAAAGCATTTCTTCCAACATTTGGTGTGCTCCTCCGTGCAAAAACAGCGAAACTGTTCCTCGTCGGGCAATGCATTTTCCGGCTGTCTGCGCGGTCCACAGCGACGCACGCAGATCGATGCCTCCCGACAAGAGCAAGGAATGGTTCACCCAGCGCCTCTGGCAGGGCTGGACGAGGTGGAACAACGGGCGGCGGGGGTGGTTCTCTAGCTACGAGGGTGGTTACATGACGCGGGTCACACCACCGCGCGTCGGAATGAATTTAGTTACAGAGGATTTACAATTTCCACCGCAACGCAGGTCACAACACCACACGCCACGCAGAAAAGCATGAGTGCTTCAACACTCGCGCACCAACTCTGCGCTGTCTCTCCATCTCGATGTACACCTCAAATAAGAAACAACTACAATTAAGAAACGGCTTCGGAAACACATGACATCCATGGTCCGTAGAAAAGCTCTCCTCTTTTTTTGCCCATGCATCTCATGCCTACAGCACACCACCCACAGCTTTGCTTTTCTTCACCTCGTCCCATGCATGTTTGCTCAGCGCGGTCAACGAAGGCTGTGGTAGAGCAGTCCGCAACGACGTACTCCGTCAGAGTCACTGTTTACGAAAAATCTGCGGCGCACCCCCACAGGCAGCATAAAGGAGCCAAGCCTACGGCAAACGAAAGTATTGGCGAAGCAGCCCGCCACGGCGTACTCCAGGACAATTCCTGAGAAGCTGTGCAGGCGAACGAAAGTATTGGCGGAGCAGCCCGCAACGGCATACTCGGGGGTCTAACCTAAGCAGCATGTCGTCCCGGCTGTCTGCGCGGTCCACAGCGACGCACGCAGATCGATGCCTCCCGGCCATAGCAAGGAACGCGGATCACACCACCGCGCGTCGGAGTGAATGTAGTTACACAGGGCTTCGAATTTGCAATTTCCACCGCGACGCGGGTCACACCACCACGCCACGGACAGAAAAGCATGAGTGCTTCAACGCATGTGCACCAACTCTGCGCTGTCTCTCCATCTCGATGTACACTTCCAATAAGAAGCAACTACAATTAAGAAACGGCTGCGGAAACACATGACATCCATGGTCCGTAGGCAGTTCTCAGCTTCCAGCTCACACATTGCTCCGCGTACTAAAGTTGTCCTACGAAGTCACCAGTTCTCAGCTTCCAGCTCCCCAGATGCTGTGCCTGCCACGAAACCTGCCCATGGAGGTTCACAAAGTGCTGCGCCTGCCACGAAATCTGCACATGGAGGTTCACAAAGTGCTGTGCCTGCGAAGAAATCTACACATGGAGGTGCACAAAGTGCTGTGCCTGCTACGAAATCTGCGCATGGAGGTTCACAAAGTGCTGCACCTGCCACGAAATCTGCACATGGAGGTTCCCAAAGTGCTGTACCTGCCAGGAAATCTGCACATGGAGGTTCACAAAGTGCTGCACCTGCCACGAAATCTGCACATGGAGGTGCACAAAGTGCTGTGCCTGCCA
>CAXAMN010021378.1:605-16247 GCA_963970005.1 Durusdinium trenchii
GAAACACTTGCCGCAACAAGCACAGCATGAGCACCACTCTGTTTGGTATGCAATTTGTTGGGGAATCACTTCGACTTGGTAGAAGCTGTGGCAGAATACAACATCATGCAACATCCTGTTTCGCCTTTGTTTCTCCTTGATTTATCCTTGTTGTTTTTCCTTGCACCGCTTGGGCTCATGCAGCATGCAGCAACTCCTTTGCTCACATGATGTCACACGGATGCTTCGAGAAGCATCGCGCGTCCGCATTCGACGTGATCGCGGAGGTGGATGGTTGACCGCGGATGTTGGCGCTGGTTGGCGTATGATTAGGTACGACGTGATTCCGCCGATTCCTGCGGCAGGAATGGCCGGTGACATCCGGTGACCATTAAAGGAATGGGCAAAATGATGCAAAAGCATCAAACAGAAAGTATAGATGAAAATAGTATCAACAGATATGCATCAACCATGCTACGGATCAAAGGATATCCAAACGATATCTGTAACAGCTGTGCTGACTGTGGGACGTTTTAAAGACAAAGTATAGCGTTCCTTCTCACAGAAGCTGCAACCTGCCAGTGCGGATTCAAACAGCATTTGTCACACGTATATACAGCATATATGTGGCCGTTTTTCCTTTGCGCCCACTCATGTCCTCGTCTCGTCTCGGACAGCAGAAGTACATCCAGAAGATCTCACGTCAGGGGCCAGTGATTTGGGGGGCACTCCGCATGCTGGCCATGCTGCCGCAACCGGCGACTACACGGGATGTGTTTTCTACAAAGCAGAACTTCCACGACCAACTCCAACGGCCAGCCTGCTGCGGAAGTGGTGTGAAGTGTCTTTCAGCTGCTTGGATTGGTGGTACGGTGAAAGGTGGAAGATTGGGATGCTCGCACCTTAAGAACTGTCTCCACTCCCTGACATGATCATGGAATCATGTTCTGTGTTCACCACCCGTTTATGTCTCTTTGGGGTTCCACATCCTCCAAGTCGACGCGGGGGCGCTATCCACATCGCTGGTTCCAGCTTCGGTGCCTTTGGAAAAGCGAAAAGACATTAAACCATACCAGCTCCTGCAGGATCCTGCAGGTGTCGGTGTCGGTGTACCTCGTGGCGGGGGTTGGATCGGCCTTCGCTCGTTCGGTTTCCGTAGCTCAGATCATCTCAGATCCGACCTTCCGGGTGAGGGAGCTGGGTGGCTCCCAGTTCGGTTTCCAGGTGACATGGCAGATGGTCCATTGTTTGAAAGCTTTGGGGGCTGTACTTGACTAAGGGCACCTGTGTTCGAGGCACTTTGGTTTGTGCAACATCAGTATTTTCTGCGAAGACAATGGAACCCTCTCGATGCCTTGGCTTTCATGACGGCGCGTTATGAGTCCACTACGTGCGAACATGTCCAAACGAGATGAGGCCCAAACGACAGCGCAGTTGTGTTTCGATTGCATGTATTATACGTACCAAACCAAATTCTGAAGTTCCTTTCGCAAAAGGAGCGTGGTGTTATAAGTCAGTGTTCAGACATCAGCTTGGGGATGGACGGGATAGTCCATATGCCACCTTTTCCAAGCAATCAAACAAGCCACAATCGGATCTACTTGAACCCGCGAGAGGCGGGACACCGCTTGCGCACGACCACGACGCAACAATTACTCGGTGTTCAGCAAAGCCCGGATCTCGGTGACCAGCCTCCAGCAGAGGTGGGTCAGAACCCGAACTAGACTATCCTATAAGTACCCCTGTAGCGCCTCTAGGGTCTTATAGGGTCACTTAACCTTTGTTGGCTTTTGCTCTATGAAGAACGTCGGATTTGCGAATGCAAAAGAGACCACGTTTTGCTCAGTCGGGGTTTGGGTTCCTCTCCGTCGTAGTCTTCGTGTATTGATCAGTGATTAAGTTATGCAGTTATACAGTTGATCGTTGTATTTGTTTTCTGCTGCAGGTGCCCTTCACGCTGCCATTTGGAGGCTGACAACTCCACAAACTGAGTGAAGTGCCCAGATCCTGCAACTTTTTTGGTTGCGGAATCTGCAATGCCTTGCGAGGTTGGCGGGAAAAACGGAGAGCACCTCAGAAGATCTCAGGTTAGACATTTGTACAACATGGCGGCGACATAAAATTTGAACCTGTTTGCGCTTTGATTTTGAACAAGTCACGACGTTTGGCAGCAGTTTGGCAGAAGTTTATCCGTTCTTTCCGTCAAAAGATCAGTGTCAAGTTACCGTTTCCGGTGGATCTGCAAAGCACTCAGCCCTGTTTTGCGCAGGAAGCCATTGAAGCTGCCTTGAAGCATTTTCAGACCGAGGAGCCATCCCGAAACTGCGCGGGTTGCGGTTGTTTGGTTGGAGATTGGGGTTTGGTTGCGGTTGGTTCTTGGATCAGCTGTTTCGATGCACACGGTTTGGGCACTGGGGTTTGGGCAACTCTCGGAGTTGGATGGTGTGGCCGCACCCCTAACCAGTCAGTGGATGTGGGGGTACTCCAGGCCCTAACCTCCATAAACACCCCAGACTGGAACAGTTTGGCAAATCGTTTCGTGCCCTGTGACAGAATGCGTGGTTCTTTGTTCTCCCTTTGTTTTTTTTTTGGCGGGACAAAGGATACTCATCGTCTATGCTTGAAGCAAACATATGCGGGGCCCTTTGCGTCCTCGTCGGCTTTCTGTCCTCTAGGTTTAGCCGCAACACTGTGTGGTCGAAGAGGATTTCCGCAAACAAGAAAGAGTTCTCCAAATTAGCCTGCTTGGGATGTTCAAATCACAGTGTTGCGGCTAAAGAGTTGCTTTTGAACATCACCAAAACAAGAAGGATTTGCTTTTGCTTAGTTTTGGTGATGTTCAACATGTTCTCCTCCAGTTCCAAACAAAGCAAATCCAAACTAAGTGAACCATATGAGCCCGTTACGTCGTGTCCGCCGCGTTTGTGCGGGTGGTTTGTTTTGCTAGGACTCGGTGAGTATGGCCAGCTTCGGAGGAGTTGGGGTGCCCGTGCGATGGGGCGCCAAAAAGACATATCTCCTGCAGTTTTTTCGTGCCACCCCAGAAAGACACCTGAAATCAATCAACCACCCCCAATGTAAATACGCCAGTCTCAAACAGGTCGTGTCTGGATTTGAGAGTTTGGACGTTCTTTGGGGACGGCGACGAGCATCGTTCTTGTTCGGTGCCTCTTGACTGAAGATTGAGCACCTGTTTGGGTACTTCTGGAGGGCGATGTCACATGGCTGTGAGGATGTTTTGCCTGCTCTTTCCACCCAACCGGGTGGTAGGTTGACCACCCTTATCAGAGTCATTTGTTCATGTTCAGGCATCAACCAGGGTGCCCAAGTAGTGACCCTTACAATGTTTTTTTCTCAGGTCTTTCTATGGTTCACAAACCTGACTTGACTTTGGTGTCGACACTCGTTGGGGTCGCCAGATCGTGTTCTTTGGACTGCTGACCCTGGAGCCGTAAGTTGTAGGTTTGACCTCCATGGCTGTGGATCTAGACGATCTGATACAACCCCAGACATGGATTACAATCAAACACATGAAACACATGTCTCTTTCATATGCAGGGGGCTGGATTTGTTGTTCTCAAGAGATCCACAACATTCTCTTCATGTTCGGCCGGATCCCAGTTCGACGCATCGCCCGTTTGGCCCTTTTGAGGGTCACGGCCGTCGACGGTCACGGCGCGCGCGCCTCTCAGGTCACGGTGCTCTATCCCAAGCCAGCGCGGGGTTGCAGACGAGGGGGCGGAGCGGCGGAGGGTCACGAGGGCCGCGTTGGGTTCAAACACGTGACTTGGAGTCAGACGCCGGAGACCAACGCGTTTAACGGATGCCAGGTCGACCAACGCATTCGTTCTTGAGTTTTGTTTGTCCCTATCTGGGTGAATTCCCATAAAGTACTGTTTTTTTCCCTATAGGGGTCCTTCCTCTTGAGACTCAATTTGTTTGTCTGGGGTGGTGTCTCACAAATCTGCTATTCACACCATGGTGGATCTTCAATCTTGGAGTGCCGCTATTGTCATCTCAGCTGCTCCTGCAGGTGTGGCGACGTCGGGAGTTTCGGTTACTTCGCAGATAGACCGCTGTTGTGGACATAAAGCCACATGTTGCCGACCTCACTGGTCTTAACCCGAAGTGGACATGAAAGCAGTTGATTTGCGCTTCGACAGCAGTGCTTCCTGGACTTCCGGTCTTTAATGGATTTGCTGGTGGATCTTTGGATCGGTTCTTCCGGGCGCCGGCGGGAGCCGTAAGACTCAAGTCTTACCACTCTCGGCTAGTCCGGGGCGTGCTGCCAGAGAGTCCGCCAGCAGCGATCGATCAAACGCATGATGATTGCCATGGCATAGCCAATTGGACGTGGTGCACATGCTGAGCATACTGCTGAGCAAGCGCTGCGGAATTGGCGGAATTGGCACATGCTGCATCATTTTGTTCGATTGTTTCAATTGTTTCAATCAATGTCTTCTTGAACATTCGGCATTTTAACCCTTTTTCACGGAACTGGATTAGTGTTTGACCATGTTTTGACCTAGTTGTAGTGGCTGTTGAATTTGTTTTAGCATGCAAACTGTTTGTGATAGTTATACAATGATAGTAGATTGTTTTAAATATATATGTTGCAGATTCAGAAATCGGTCCAAAATTGTGCTTGCTTTTATTATGTTGCAGATTCAAAAATCGGTCCAAAATTGTGCTTTGCTTTTATTGAAAAGGGAATGCGGAATACCTGTATATTTATTTGGTGTGGAGCAATAGTTCGTGTTTTCCACTGCGTGTGGCCTTTCGTGGCTCGGCTAGTGAATGGATGAAACATGCTGTGTTGTTTTTTTGTTTCCATTTGCTTCCCTTTTTTACTCTTTCAGGTGTGCATGCTTGCAAAGAGTGAAGTCAAGCTCCAAGAGCATCGTGCTTGCGCAGCACTTGCGTTGCAGACGTTGCATTGGTGGAATCCGTGGTGCCCTTCCCATGCCGTTTCCAAGGCCGCTTGAAGAAACACCTGAGAGCCGCAACACTGAGTGCGAGCCGTGCTCGCGAGCTAGACGCTGGACGTACCGAGAAGGGCAGCTGGAACGGCGACACTCCATGGCATTGTTTGGAGAGGTATATGGCTTGAGCCAGAAGAACCACCACTGTCGTTTCTGCTGACAACTGGAGTTTGGGTCATGTTGAAAGGGCTTGCTTCCCTGTTGCTTTGCATTTCTGTGTGTTTTCTCAACAGAGGTTCTTTGGATTTTGTTAGTTCCATTGAACTCCTTCCAAATAGCCAGGACACCCAGACAGGATGGTATTTGTTCCCGGTTCCTCACCAAATCCAAGAAAATTTTGGAACATCCCTGAAACATGTCACTCCCAGCTGAGCTATGCTGAGCCAATCTGGGCCATGCGACTTCTTCTCTCTCTAGGGTTTTGGAGGGTCTTTCGTGAGACTGGAGGGAAGTCGGTCCAGCTGATTCTCGCGTGACCTTTCTTGTTGGTGTGTGGCAGTCGGCCCGGTCACCCAAACGCGCGGCTGCATGCAGCTGCATGTGATGCTCGAGCGACAAATGAAGGAAGGAAGGAAGGAATCGTTATGAAGCATGGTTCTGAAGCAGCAGCACCAGTTACTAGTAGCAAAGGGCATTTCTACTAGGAGCAAGGACGCTACTAGTAGCTCCTGGCCTTACTACTAGGAACAAGAAGCTGCTAGTAGCAAAGGGCATCGCTATAGGGTCAGAAGATATATTATATATATAATATATATACTATATATATATATATATTATGTTTTTTGTTTTTACCATATTTATCATCAGACTGCGCATCAACGCCTGGCTTCCAAAGATGCCACTAGAGAGCTGATGACACTCAGATGGAATCAGGTAAGAGGATGCTCAAAAAATTGCTGCCCTGACCCCCAGGATATTTGCCCCCATAGGCTAGCTCTACCTATAGTGGTACCCTGGTCAAGTTGAAGCTAAACATTTCTGGTGCGCCAGCTGCTTTTGATGACAGATGACATAGCTGGTGCGACTGACATACCTCTTGGTGAATCAATGTCAAGGAGGTCAATCCGATCCTCAGCGTAGCCCGTCTCTTCCAGAGTCTCCCTGTAGATGCCATCTAGGATCCTCCTCCTGTCCGCCTCCCAAGCATAGCCATGGTAGCTTTGGGCCTGGCCGGGCAAGCAAGAAGCCCAAAAAGGCACCTCATCCGAACCCTATAGCGATCCACTGCCACCGAACCGAGAAGGAGGTAGTGGTCGTGGGCCCGACCTCACCGTACCTGAGGTACGGTACGACTGGATCATACTGGATCCCGACTGGGTAACGACCGACCTCGTCACCCTCATCCGTGGGGCTGCGACCGAACCTGGGACCTCACCTCATCCGTCTGCGACCCGTCGACTCGCGAGCGGTCAGGACCCGTCCGTTTCTGTTTGCAATCGATTCTTCAGGGGGATCCAGGCAAAGGGATGAAAAGGGAAGGGGGTTGATTGGCTGAAGTACTTGGTTGATTGGCTGATGTTGTAGATATCATTAGAGACATCTTGAAGCTTGAAATGGTTGAGCCACAGGCCAGCTGCAGCTGGCTCTGCGTCAGCTGCGCCTCTGTCCGTGGGGCCAGTTATGAGTCTCTTGGCGCCCGCCATGCGTTGCGGGCAGCGGCCACCTCTTGACACTGAAAAAGGGACATGCATGCGACGCGCGGAGAAAGGACTTGGTGGGGTGTGGGGAAAACATCAATCCAAAGATGGGGGAGCTTGGGAATCGGACGAAGGCACCGCAGGTCGCTACGTGCGCCCCCCTCCCACTCTGCAGCTCCCACTACTCCGGAGCTGCCAGACTGGCTTGGTGTTGTTGATCATGTGTTTTACTTGTTCCCGGTGCACCTTCTCTCGCCGGGTTGGCGAAAAAGGAACGTCGGGTTTGCGTTCCAGCTCTTGAATGCCATTCCTTCACCTTGCATGAATGTCCGAATTTCCTTCGGCACCGCTCCCTCTGGAGGCAGAGATGTCAAAGAACCAGTGAAACCTCAGGTCCATCCCGGGAAATCCCTTTCGCACGGTCTTGTTCGTTGGCTCAGGCACTTCGACGTACTTGGAGGATTCCTCATCAACGCCCCGTCATTCATCTAACAAACTCTGATGGACCAAAACCTGCAGCCCTCATGATATTGGTTGTGGCATTTGTGCAAAACGCGCTCCAATGGCTGTCCGCGCTGCCTCGCATGTGATACAAGCTGCTTGGACGTTCATGTTGGATCTTAATTAGCAACCCTCTCTCCAAGCAAACAATCGAGGGACACTGAATAGAGTCAAGCCCACCAAAAGCAACAGTGGTAATTAGTGGTAGTACTACTAGTAGCAGAAGTAGTAGCGGCGGCAGCGGCAGTAGTAGTAGGTGTGGTGGTGGTAGCAGTGGTAATGGTATTGGTATTTGAATTGGTATTGGTATGGGTATGGGTATTGGTTGTTGGTAGTAGTAATAATAATAGTAGTAGTAGGTTTGGATATTTTGTCCTAGGGCTCCACCAAGTGACTTATCAATACCACCCCCTATATAAACAGTTCTTATTATATATTCACTTTCCCTGGGCTTGTGCATTTTCCCCGGTCAATTTTGTTTGGAACAATAAAACTCATAAATTTTAGTACATGTTTTTGAAAACTGTTTTCAGGTAAGACTCCCATGAATCAAGCATACTCAGAACAGTTAAGCAACGATCTTACATGGTAGCAATAGCAAAACAAAAGAAACCCAATGAACACTACACTTGGATATTTTCCTGGGGCGAAGAACAAGTTTTATTGTTCCCACCCACTAAACTATTCTGGGTGTGAGATTAATTTGTGCGAACATTTCTACTATTCCCTCCTTCATTTGACTATGATTTAGTCATTATCCAACATATAGTCAGCTAAATCGGTGAACATAGATATGTGTGAATGATGCCATCGTTGATAGGTCTGAAACTGGTCTTGTTGTGTCGTATATAGTATACAGCCAACACCATCGCAATCACCATCAAGCAGTTCGCTGCACAGCTGATCAAGATCCGCGTCATTTGGTCCAGGATATCCCGTAATTCACAGAGTTTAGTGCATCACAGGTCAACGCCAAGCTCCCTTAGCGACGTTTGATAGCTCGCTCAAGAGCCATGTTTCTTTTCTATCACCAATTTATCACAGTTGAGCACTGGTGTTTCTTGAAGGACACATTGTTTACTGCAGACCATTCCCAAGTTGCAAGTGAGTATAAGTACAGTATAAGTGATTCAAGTCCTATATAGATATTGGAGGTGTCTCATAAGATGTAACAGTTGGTAAACATGCACTAATCACGACTTTAGAGATGTCTTCCTGCAACTGAACCATCATCATCCACTGATACAGGGAAATCCGGATATTCTTAAACTACTAGTCTGCAACTCGTAGAACCTTCGGTTTCATCATCGGTGGGCCTGGCCCGATCGGTGATGGGTTCAAGTCGGCTTCAGATCCAAGAAATGGACCAAGGGAAAGAAAAAAAACATATATATATATATATATGTTTCTTGTTGGAGGTAGCAGGCAAGTACTCGTATTTGAGAATTCCCGATATACATGTTCTGTTCAATGACAGATATTGAGATGACTTTTGACTTGTTTCTTGTGTTGGTCCAAGGGTGGCTACGTCCATTTCCGCTTAAAGTCCTCAATCAGCCTCAAACCGTTGGTTCAAGTAGCAGCCAAGCCGAATCCTGAACTGGACTCCTGTGACCCGTCGTTTGCCTGTTGAGAGAACACATGCATCAACCTTTGAAGGCACACCACCAGTCACCAGTTCCAAAGGGGTTCCCTTGTCACATCCACCCACTGGGCCTCGGAATCTTCACATGGTGACGTGGAGAATGGCCCCGAAAGGAAGACCATGAAATCCACTACAAACAGGTACGTTTTCCACGTAACCATGTGAGTTTTCCGGAGTGTAGAGATTAAACATGATTAAGTACCACTCAACTCCATGTGACTGGCCGCCATGATCCTTCCACACTCACCTGCGCCCCGGCCCCCGGCCTGGCCCGGCCTGGTCGTCCTTGCAGGCCCGTCCCGCCGTGGTGTTCCATCGTCGCAACACCTTTGTGCCATGCCTCGTGGAGGCGCGTTCGGTGTTCGGCGTTCGGACGGACCGACCCGTCGGCCGACGACGAGGGCAGCGCGGGGTGGAAACACAGCGCGTCACGGAACGACTCAACGGTCTCTAGACGCACAGGAACCCTGCTTTCTCATGGAGAGTCTTGCTTTTGAGCGGCAATGTTGTGTTTTTTTCTTCTTTGGACTTTAGCATGAATATGAATGAAACGACGAGTTTTGGAGAGCATGTTCCAAGTCACTTGACTATTGGTTGCATTGTTGCAATCTGCTTGGTGGAAGTTCTGATCTGGCTGCTTCAGCACAAGACATATACTGCACCACAAGCAAACAACATGTTGGGCATGTTGCTAAGACCGCGAACTTTGCTGGAAGTCTAGTCCATTTTTTCAGTCTATTCATTAATTGTTTGATATATATGCTCTTTAAGCGGAGATGGAATGTGGCCACCTGTTTCCGAGGCCTTTTTATGCCTATTTGTTTGCAGTCTCCTTCTCCATCCTTCTCCTATTCATGAGTTTGGACACGGCCTTGAGGTTTGCTCTGTGTTCCATGCTATTCCATCCTTCGTGCGGAAGTGCGCAAGCACGCGTGGAACCGTGCACAGTTCGCCAGGCACCTCAGCTGACGCTGTCGAGGGACGCGCCACAATGGGAGATGCCACACAACGCAGCTGGGGGGCAGAAGCAATGTGTTTTTCACCTGGAACGCTCACGAAAACCACAGCGTTTGGGTTTGCTTGGCTTTCATGTACAAACTGTTTTTTGTTGTGGAAATACGGTAAATGCTCAAAAGTACTGGAAGTGAGTCTTGTCTGAAAAAGTGGCATTTGGCTTCACAGGGAGTGCAGGGAAGGGTTGTTCACCTGCGATGTGCGGAGAATTTGGGAAACCCCACGTCCTCCATCCAGCCTCCGTCGCGTCTCCGTCGCGTCAAGAACCGCCCGAACCGCGGGGTACCCGAAGAAGCGGCTCGACCCTTTGCGCTCCAGGGGAGGTTTGGGGGGGTCCCAACTCCAGAAGTTCAGGTCCGACGCGTGTGGTGCCACCTGGACAGTACCTGGACCATCCGACGGAACGGACTTGGACGGGGTCGAGATCCCGGAGAAGAGTCGGTCGTGGCCTGGAGAGCGGTCCAGAGATGTTCGATGTTCCCATTGTGGTGCCCGGATGTTCCCATCGGCTACACGTTCATCGGTGGGTTTCGCCCCACAATGCTACACACGTGCTCTGGTTCAGTGGCTTGGACCTGCTTGTTGTTGATATCCACGGCCACCTGCCACCTTAGTTGGGGCACCTGTGTTGGAACCAGGACATCGATCGATCCCCATCGGTACTTTGCTCAAGGATTTGTTATTTTCCTATGGCTGAATCTCCTGGCATGGGGAATCTGTGTTTCTTTCCCCTATGTTCACTTGTGTTCACTTGGCCATGATTTGCTGGTGGATTACTACTATAGTGCTTCTTGTTACGTTCGTAGCGATGGCCTCCGCCTAGTAGTTTCTTGTTCCTAGCTAGTAGTCATGGATCTTTGTCCACTGGTCGACCGACACCAAAAACTGAGGTATGGGCACCTGACGCTCGGGATGGACGTCCTGGGATGGCGAGGTTGATTCTGTGTGACGAGTCGATCCAGCAATCTGTGGGTCAAAACCGGGATCCCTGAATCCCTGGTAGGTGGACCTACCCAATAGTCTATTCTGTTTATTTTCGCTGGTCAACCAGCGTGACGAGGTTTTGACCCACAGCCAGGTTGCCTCCACGTAGAAAGAAAAGGGAAGATGTTCACAAGATTCTACCAGGGTATGGTGTGAATAGACGACCTAGAATTGGAGCCTGAGTGACCTCATGTGACCTTTATTTCACATCACTCACCACTCCAACATATGGTTCAACTTCCTAGCCAAAACCGAGTTCATGTTTGGGCTCTAGGAGAACATGGACCACCCTGGATCATGCCACTTCTGCATACTTTTGCTATCTTCTTCTCAGGATCTTCCGCTCCGGTCGCTGGTCCAATCCGTCACGGTGTGATTGCTGGTTGAAATGAGCCATGAAGATCGAGTCCAACATGTTGTGTGTTTTTTTTTTGGTGTGGTTCAAAACAGAGGTCCTAGCTAGGTATATAATATAATATATTATATATACACTATACCCAGGTGCTGTACAATATCATAGATAAGATATGAAGATTAAACATAATGACGACTATAATGCATACCACCAGCATCCTCCAACGTGGTCTCCTCCGAGGGAGGGGAAGGGCCCTAGCAGGTCTTAATTGGTGATTTGGTTGTTTTCGTTTTTTTGGTGGGTGGGTGGCTGGGTGGGTGGTGATGGTCCAATCCTTGGGATTAGGTGAGCGAGCACCGAAAGGATCCAAAGTGATCCTGCAGGTCCTTCGGGTTAAAACCTCCATTGACGTAGGTTCCAAGGATGAAAAGGTCTTCCCTCTGAGGGGTCGTCAAGGGATCCAGGCCGTGTTTTGCTGCACAAGGATCCAGGTGGTTCTTTCTTTGTTGGGGGCATTTCCTCAACCCTCCTGGGTGGAGGCGATTCCTGTTCGAGGAGCCATGACTGATGGATACTTAGTCAGGAATTTAATGAATCCAAAGGAAGCGTCTATTGGAGACTCCTTCCCTCCTTCCCTATACACCTTTTTGTAGCCCTCAAGATGATTTTCCTCAACGTGCCACGCTTTCTGTGGCCAAGCTCTCGTAAAGACACGCTCGTCATAATTCCCCACGTCCACCCAAGAGTTCCCTTTCTACTAGTAGCAAACAAGCTAGCAGCTTCTTGCTAGTAGTAATGCCCTATTGTTACTAGCAGCACCCACGCCGTCGCGATCCGACGAGTCGCCCAGGGCAGCCTCAACGGCGTCCGTGTCTCGGCGATGCAGCCGCACACCTTGGCTGACCGCATGGCCTATCTGACGACACGGGCGCGCGGGGCGTACCGCCGGGGAGAGTGCCTGTTTGGTGTCTTTTCGGGGGAAAGGGGGGGGCACAAGTGAAGGAAAAACCGGGTGAGAATGTGAGAAGTCAGGAAATGTAGCTCATTTTGATTGGAGTGTTGATCGTTTTACTGGAGTTCTAGAAACCTTGGACCGGGACCTGGGTCAGACTGAACCCCTAGGGAGCAATAGCTTGCGCTGTGGCGGAAACCTGCTGTGTCTTTTCATCAGATGGTTGGTCAGGATAGTGATTGGCGGCCGCAGCCTTGTGTTAGACGTTGTGGGTTTTGGTGTCTCTTCTTGGTCTCTTTGTGTGTTGCGTGACGTTGCGTGTGTGACTTTCTTGTCAGGCCATACAAGAAGTCCTCGACTTGGCCTCTGGCTTCAAGTACCTTGGCACGGACTTTGCTTCTGCTTTGCTTTCACCCTCTCCCGGAGTGGTTCTATACTGGCATGGAACGTTGACATACTAAGGAATTGATGTAGAACCGTTGACCCTGGATTGAGTCCGAGAAGAGGTCTCACGACGTGGCATGAGACGACACGGCGCTCTTTTGCATGGCACCTGTAGTGACCCACCAAGCATGGATCGCGAGTGACCCACCATGTGAAGCCTGGTCCGGTCGTCCACGATGTGAGTGCCTGGGTCTCCTGGTGCCCTCGAGCCATAGCCTACTAGCGATGGCCTCCAACCTAAGAGCGATGGCCTCCAACCTACTAGTGATGGCCTCCACCCTACTAGTGATGGCCTCCACCCTACTAGTGATGGCCTCCACCCTACTAGCAATGGCCTCCACCCTACTAGCAATGGCCTCCAACCTACTAGTGATGGCCTCCAACCTACTAGCAATGGCCTCCAACCTACAAGCGATGGCCTCCAACCTACAAGGGAAGGCCATGTATCTTCAACTCTATAGCTTGAGGATTCTCCCTCTCAGCACAGAGCGTGTCATCGCTGTTTTCATCAGAGGTTTCGTCGAGAGAGCTCTTGGCTGAAGCGCCTGAAATTGCTGGAGCTGGCGGCTGCTGTGAGACTTGGAAGAAGTGAAAACTCGAATTAGGCGATGGCTCCAATACCTGAACGATACCCCCAAGCAACAAGACAATAAGTTAATGCTAGAAAGATCTAGAAAGTTTCACGGCTGTTTAGGCTTAGGGCCTCTTAGGGCTCAGAGTGCGTTTGGGGTTAAGGGTTCAGGGTGAATAGACATATTTAGATGCAATGGGGCAATGGGCTTATTATTAATGTTGGAGATCTTTTTTAGGCTAGGGTTTGCCAAGTTTAAGGGTTCTTAGGGTCAAGGGCTTTCAGGCTCAAGGGATTGGGGGTTGAAAGCAATTGAACGCCAACACATGTTCATATATGAAGCGTATTTTTGGGCATGGCCTTTGTTGGTGTGGAAGCAAATACATATGCTGCTTCCTCCACAATGATGCCACGAGGCTGTTGATCTTGAGCAGAGGAAAATTAGTGCCATGCATTCAGTCAAGGACTATGTGATACCCCATTGACTTGGGCATTCTGTTCTGAGTCTTGGGGACAACTCCCAGAAGGAATTCTATTGGATAACCACTTGTTGGCTCAGCCTGTGTCAAGCATCTTGCTTGAGTAACCACTAAGAGGTCACCAAACTCTAACCCCGGAACCGCACGCAGCCGCCGCTGCGCAAAGTCGAACGCCTTCTCAGCCAAGAAGAGCGGATGAACCTCCCATCTCCCGATGCACCTCACGCCGGGAGGAAAACGCGGTCAGGGTGTTGTTCTTCCCAACAGAGGTTGAAGGACCTTATAGACTATCCCAGTTCGGTACCCCAGTAAGGTCCTATAAGGTCACTCAACCTCTCTTGGTCATTGTATATGTACCTGACTGCCTTCGTAGTTGCAACGAAGAAGGTGTACTGGTTTTGGCTGTGAACACGAGTCCTACACATAGGGGGCACACAAGCCAACAGACCAAAACAGGCCAAGGTAGTTATATGGCCAACCGAAGAAACGGCTTATAACTTATATCCCTTTAGAGAGGGAGAGTGTGAGTGTGAGAGTGTAAGTGAAGTGCGTTTTTCAAAGAATGCGAGTTGAGTTGAGATGGGTTGGTGTGAGTTCAGTTGGCGTAGGTGTAGTATAGGTGTGTGTGTGTGCATGAGTAGACTTTGTTTTCAGAGGTGGCATGGGGTTTTCTGAGCGGCATATGCGGAAGCAGGCGTGATGGGTAAGAGTGAGAACCTCACACAAAGACATCACCACCTCACGACGGTCCCTTCTTGGCGTGTTTCGCTTGCTTCGTTCGATCATCAGAACTCGGAACATGGCCACCTCTTCTTCTCCATAGGGGGGTTGCCATCCACTTCCATGTGAGTTCCAGGTCCGGTCCGGCCGGGCCATGGCCACCCCCAGGCCGTTCAGCTTCAGTTCCTGGGCTTTAGCGCAGCAACCGCTCCTGCGCCAGACGCGCTTGGACCGTAGCTGGCTACAAGCCTTGTGCCTTGCTTGGGATTTGGGTCCCGTGGCCCGGCCAGACCAGGCCAAGTGGAGACATGTGGAGACCCTTGACGTTGACTGCTCCCTTTTTCAATCAAGGGGTGTGGAGTATTGGGGGACACCAAAACTTCTGGAAACCTAAATGCCTGGACCTCTTCTTGAAATCTTGTTGCGTTCTTCAGAACTGCTTCGGGTTGTCTTGGACGGACTGTGAACCCGGAGAGAAAAGCATTAAGGTGTGACCTTGGCTGGCGTTGGGATAGAGTTGTTTGTTTTTTCTGTACGTTGTGGGCCTTGAACTTGCTGGTTTGATTCTTGAAGAGGTCCAGCGTACCCTGCCTTTAGCCTTTCAGTTATCCTCGCTTTCCATGGGGTCTCTGCGTTGCAGAGGCAGCCACCAACTCAGAGAAACACTATGTAGACTATACAACTATATGACTATGATATCCTTGATGCAAAGCAGCCTAGTATACGGCTCACAAATATGGAAGTTGACATCTACAAAGACTTTTTCGCGGAACTCGGGGGGTTGCAGACTTTTCCAACAATCGGTGGCCCACCATGTGATATGCGGGTCTCAGAGAATGGCCTCCAACCTACTAGCAAAAGGAACCTAAGAGCGATGGCCTCCAACCTACTAGCGAATGGCCTCCAACCTACTAGTGATGGCCTACCAACCTAAGAGTGAATGGCCTCCAACCCAAGAGCGATGGCCTCCAACCTACTAGCGATTGTCTCCAACCTAAGAGCGATGGCCTCCAACCTAAAACTATAATGTGCATGGCTTCAGTTTAAATGCAGAAAAGCACATCCACCACCTAAAAGGCCTGGACAATTTGCAACTTGTTGGCGGGGGAAACATCGCAGTCTTTCTGCATGTGGTTCTGGTTCGATCATGTTCAAGTGTAAACATGTTAACATGTTCAAGTGGTGCAAGTGGTGCTGCATTTGCACGCGTTATTTTTTTTCGGCGTGCGGGAAAACACAGTGTATCGTTTTTTTTCCGTCTGTTTTGGTGAATCTTCCGAGGAACGGGTATGTTTGCTGTTCGCCAGCGAATGAATTGTTGCTGTTACAGTCGGGTACTTAAAGGATCTGTTTTTTACTAATAGGTTAACAAGATTAAG
>CAXAMN010021379.1:0-20594 GCA_963970005.1 Durusdinium trenchii
ATTAAGACGGCGCATGATGTTTTTTAACGCCATCAACCCACTGTGGGTGGTAGCTGAGGGAGAGAGTTTGGGTGGTAGCTGACTTTGGGAACCCCAATGCAAGGAAAACTCTTTGTTTGCGTTTCAAGCGCAACCAGATCGAGCCTGACAGACTGTCTTTGCCATTCTGGCAAAAGATTCCTCATCGGAACGGCAGCACCAAGAGGAAGCAGGGCCAGCCCGATAGCAGTAGTGTTGAAAGGTGCCAGTAGGAGACGACAAGTTCCCATTCCAAACAGTCTTGAAATCTGCCAGTTTCTTTTTGAACCCTGAAAGCTCGTTAGCAGAGCCTGCTGTATCATCAGAACCGACTGCGTCACCAGTTTTTTTTGCTTTGGTAGTATAGACTCTAGCTTGAAGCAACATGCTGGTCAATTCGTCCAGGTACTTCGTGTTGGTCGATTCTTGCACCTGGTCCATGGTCTGGCAAACAAATATGGTGGCTGCTTCCTGTATATGCGCAGTGACTGCTTGCTTCAACTTTGCAAAGTGACTGGAACTTTGTAGGAAGTGGGAGAAGCCAAAAAAGTCCGAAATAAGACGGGCATGTGTTGTCGCCACAACCGATACTTCAACCAGGTTGCACTGGTGGTTGTGGCACACCACATGTTCTCGAAGAACTCTGTCTTTGGAGGACAATCGGTGATGCCACAAGCGATCGTTTGCGCTGGCACTGTCCGTCTCCTGAATGAACAAGCATTCAGCGGCTGCCGACATGATTGCACGCTCCAATTGTTTCACTGTTTGGATCTGCGGGTGGTACTCGATCGCATAAAACCTGGGTTGGGCTGCCAGTGGGTGGGTGGGGCAAAACTTGAGGGGATTAACGGTAACGCTGTGGGTTGTTGACAGCCAAAAGTAACAACAGAAAAACTAGTGACCGGCTAATGACTAATGACTAATACCATTCAGGATGCAATTGCTCTGCAGAAGGAGACCTCACCAAAAGAGGAGGTAGAATGATTGGTACTCTCAGCAGCCCGGAGCCCCACGCTATGATTAGCGTGTGCCGCAGCACACATACCTGGTAGCCACCTTTTTGTTGATTCACTGTCACAATCTGCACAGTCTCGTCAAAGCTCTCTCTCAAACCAACCGCAGTAGGTGGATTGGCCCTGCAAAGTGCCAGAAGCTGCCCCAATAATCCACACTGACGCGAGAGCACCGACCCACACACGACAGTTCGCATGTACGCTATAGTGCTTGGAGCAGCGTTCATGGCAAGAGCTTGATGGTTTCTTGCGGTCAGCCGCTTAGCGTGTTTGGTATCCACCCCAAAAGAGCATTCGAGAAAATCGCTCATGGAGTACTTGTAGACAAAGCGATTTCCACTTGGTGCTTTCAAGTAAGAAATTTGCACCAACCTCTTCTTTGAGAAGAGGTTGCCTTTTTTCCCTTTTTGAATCTGAACTCTCTCTCTGGACCTGGTCTGCAGTGAGTGTAGCATCTCCAACGCATCAGTCTCACATACCAACATCCTTTTTTGAGCTTTTTTGACCTGCATATGCAGGTTCCATGCACGTCTCTCCGCAAAACTACCTCTTGGATTCACTCCAAGTGCTTTTCCTTTGCGGACATTCCTGCTATGGCCTTTGACCGCTACATATTGGCAACCTTTGTTGGGCTGTGCTACAAGTTGTTCTTGTGGAGCACACTGCTGAACTTGTACTTCTGGCTGTAGCTCTATGGGTTCTTCCGATTCTCCCTCATCAAATATATCCAGGTTGTCCAAACCCATGCCGGCATAAATGCCCAACAATGATCAGGATTTGGTAAGCTGTGTGTGTGGCTGTGTTCATGCTTGCTTGCCTGGTTTGTAGTTACGTCGTTTGATATGTATCGTTTGGTTTTTGTGTGCTTTGTTTTTGCTAGTATCTTTTACTACAAAGGTTTTGTGTTCTTCTTGTTTGTTTGTTTGCTTGCTTTTTAAGCCCCTGTGTTCAGGTGTATGACATGTGTTCCTCCATTTCGGATTGAATTTTGAAACCTGTGAACAAAAGGGAGTCATCAAATGAAGCAAGCAAGTGTCAAGAAAAGATAAAGTACACAATTTCAATGCTATCAAGTGCTCACCGAATAGTTCACGATTAGTTAAATCCCAACCTATCTTTCCATGCATTTCAGTGGCAGGCAGGTGGTAGCAACCCCTTTTTCCCCTTGCCGTTTGTGTTTGGCAGGCATGTGGCAGCAACTCTGTTTTCCCGTGGCAGTTCCAAGTCTTTTGCCACAAACTTGTGTGGCAGACATGTGGCAGCAAACCCGTTTTCCCGTGGCAGCTCCAAGTCTTTTGCAGACAAACTTGTGTGGCAGACATGTGGCAGCAAACCCGTTTTCCCGTGCCAGCTGTGGCAGCTACAAGTGAGTATTGCCACAAAGTCATGTGGCAAGCGCGTGGCAGCAACTGCATTTTTTCCACATTCATGTGGCAGGGACGTGGCAGCAACCCACTGTCCCAGACATCATTTTGCATAGAGTGGGTACGCTGTTTGTGGTAGATAACCTTACCAAAATTAGCCGCTTTAGCCACTTACTACTTACGTGGCATACGGTTGCCAAACGTTGCCACCGGTCCTCAGTCTTCGATCAGCGCCCTCAAAGCCCCAGGAGTCTCCAGGAAGGAAGCCAACGCTGCCAGCGAAGCCGCCCAGGTCGTGTCTCAGAGCGTGAGCGAGGACGCTGCTAGGAGCAAAGGGCATCGCTACTAGGAGCAAGGACGCTACTACGGCCTTACTACTAGGAGCAAGAAGCTATTAGTAAAAATAAAGCTACCATTAGCCATTTTGGATACTCTGGAGTGCTATGTTGGCGCATGGCTAGGCTCGCTACGATGGGATAGGTAGCACCCACCAAAAATGAGAGGAGCCGAACCAAATGAAGCACGAGGGCCAGAGGGACTTGTGCAACATTGTGCATGAGGCGCGGGATGGCTCTTGGACGCCAAAACATCATATGAGTATGAGTTCTTGACCCCGCAGAGTCAAAACCTCTCGAAAGTAGTGAGATAGGAGCCAAGCAATGCTCCACAAAATCAACACATGTGAAATACAGTTCTTCCAGATCTCCTTTGCACCCAGGACACCGCAAATAAGCATCTAGCCTCAGACAAGTGAAATGGATTCCAGCATAGCAGCACGCCACAATTCCATACAAATCCAACACCTGTCAAGAAATAGAACAACGTCTTCTCTGACCAGTAGCGCAACATTGCACCCCTGAGAAACTCCTCCGAGAAAGACGCAGCCAGGTGCCTGAAGAACTTGAGGGGTGGACGAAAGGTAGGTTATAAGTTAGAAGAGAGAGAGAGAGAGAAAAAAAAGAGGAAAAGAGAGAGAGAGAGAGAGAGATCTGTGGGATTCGCCGCAGCAGCAGCAGGATGCAGCAGGAAAAGCAGCAGCAGGAGCAAAGCAGCAGCAGGAAAAGCAGCAGCCAAATGACGAGGAGGAAGGAGAAGCTCGATACGATTCCAATCACAGGAAGCCACAGTACAATTGAAGGAAAATTCACCCGTCCCGGTCGCCTTTCGCGACCCCAAAGTCATGGCGTGTGGGAGGACCCTGCCCCAAAAGCTAAGGTTAATAGAACTCAGGTAGCTAAAGCTACCTTTCGTGATCAGCCAATCCATCAGTCTGTCTTCTCCAAAGGGCATCCGCGTTAGTTTGATGATGTTTGATGCTTAGAGACCGCACATCAACTACCGGTAGCTGCTTCACGAATGCCCTAGAAAAAAACAAGAAGTAGGAGGCCTCCTGAAGCCAAAACACTCGACCAATTTCGCGAAGCGCGCGACAACAGCCCAGCGTCGCCAGCCCAAGGCACTTGAACTGGAGTGGACAAACAAACAGTTAGTGAAAAGCCTGTTGTCACATGTCTGTTGTCACTGGGTCAAGCTAGAAATTACTGTAAACTTCGAAACAATTCCAGCACCTCGAGGCGCTCAATTTCTTGCCGGATCACCTGCATAGCAGGCACAGCAGTGCTTCTTCCATCTTCTTCCTAAAAATGCAAGTTGATCAATTTTGGTTTGGCTGCTACTAGCGCTTGTAGTGGATCCTGAACAAAGCACTTGAGTGAAACGATGTCGCCAGGCTATGCCATGCCACGCTACGTTTTATCCATGATAGTTCGGAGCTATGCACCAAACACCATCCTCCAATTATACCGATCCACTCCTCCGACATGGATTTTCTGGCCTCGTCCAGGGCCTCCTGGACAGCAGCCAGCTGCTCTGGCATCGCGAGCTGGCAAAATGGAAAACTGGGGCAATAAATAAAAGAAGTGTTTTCCATTGTTTACAGTGTGGACAACAAGTCCGAGCATTCGTGTTTGTAGAGGGGTGTACGCTCAAACCTCAAGGCCTCATGTGTGGTATTGTGTTGATTTAATTGATGTATATTGATTTATGTTGTGGTGTTGTGGTCATGTGCCGCTACGAGTTGCTGCAGGCACTGGCCTGCTGCATACCCTTTCGATTTGCGAGATGCTTCAAAGGTGTCAGGACCGGTGGTGCAATTTTCAGAGTTACCCTGTGAACTTGCAGTCAGCCATTTGATTGTTAGCCAGTCGTTTGGGAGTGGCCTCCTTCCATTTACCTCCTTTGTTTGCCAGTTTTGCCCGTGCCATTGGCAGCCCCTACGCTTTTGTCACTCTTGTCGTCATCCTTCCCTGTGACCTTACGACCTTTGGCAATTCGTCAGATTTTCATGGACCTACGGACCTACGGATGCCAACATGCTTCCTGGAAATCACTTGGGAGATCTGGCTGTCACGCTTGGAGAACCCAAGGGATCACATCCGCTGCTTTCAGACTGGCTTCGTCGCCCAGTGGCTTCGCAGCTCATGCGTTCAGATTGACATGGTTTGGTGCGACTGCTATTCTTCATCATCTCAGCCGGGAGCACTGAACCAACAACAGCAACAACAGCAGCAGCAAAAGCAACAAACAACAACAAACAACAAGCAACAAGCAGCAACAACAACGACAACAACAACAGCATCAGCAACAACAACAACCACAGCAACAGCAACAGCACCAACACCAAAACAAAAACATACCATCTTGGAGACATTCCTGCAAAGCACATTGTTTTGCTGACACCCCATGTATGTTTAGAAGGAACTTGAAAACTGGACTTGCTCACCTGGAAAACCAACCGTGAAACGAAATCTCTTGACTTGTGTTGCTGAGGTGTAATGGATTCACCTGCAAGGTGCAAGTGCCCCTCTTTTAGTAAATGCATGACATTCGCGTCAGTAGTAGTACAGTACAGCAATAGTAGGTAGTTTCCATCAAGAATTGGACTGGGTTGTTTATCAGCGCTCCGCCCCCTTCATGTATTCCGTTCCGATCATTCATCATTTCTTGCTTTGGCAACGGCTGATTGTTTCCTCAGTCCATTCAGTCCATATCAGCCTCATTGCTGGCGATGCCTTGGTACTGATACCTGGGCTGTTCACGGCAACGCCTCTCTTCCAAGAGCCAACTGGCTGGCAACTCATGCTACAACGAGCGACTATGCAACTGCTTTTATTTTATTGCAAAGGCCTGCAAGTAGGCAAATGACCGGTGGGAACCATTGCACCATTCGCGCGATTAAAAGGGACACCCCGGCCCCGGCCAACCCATTAAGTTAAAACCGAGTGCAAAACTATCAACACATGCCAATCCAAAGCCGTGGCAGTGAAGGGGCCTGTCACGATTGTGCTTACATTGCTTAGCTTGGCCCAAAACAGCCATCAAGTGGAGCCCAGCGCATGCGGCCAAGTCTCCATGAAGGCAATGTCTCGCCCCATGGCTGCTGTTGCAGCGGGGCGCTTGGAAATACGGCTCCTCGGAACAATTCGCAAAAACATGATAACACAGGACTGGAAAATCTACCTATCTGCGCCTAGGTAACAAACATTATAAAACATACAGTAATTTTTTGCTGTTTGACCCCTCTTGACAGGGTCACTATGGTCTTGAACCATCCGCTATGGATTTGGTCGTCCATATATGCTTATGGGTCCGGTAGATCATGTACGTAAACGTATTTGCAAGTGTCCTCAGAAGTCTGGTGCTATTCGGGTCTGAGGAACTAAGGCCGGGCGCATAGGAGGGCCCCAAGCGCCAAGGCCAACAAAGCTCACTGTCAGCATGGAGGTAGTCTGCACCGCAACCTGGCGAAGACGAAGCATTGCGCCGAACTGCGTCTGTTGGCCTGAGGGAGCTCGCTCAAACAAGACACCCAGCAAGAGCTAGAGTCCATCTATTCCAAGAACTCAACTTTAATTGTCGGCTTCGAGACTTCCAACCTACGGCATGTGTGTCAATGTATATATAGTTATATATTGTAATCGTGGCATATTGTGGCTACCAGTAGCGTTAGCAAAAGGAACTTGAAGACACACAACAAGCAAGAACATCTATTATGATCATACACATCCGAAAGCAACCCACCACCCGCAACCAGTAGTATCAGCTCGCGACCGCCGTACCCTCGGCCTCCTAAGCCATGTAGGTAGATCAGCGTATATCGATGTGGATTGCCACTCTGCGGTGACACTGCATGCCTGAACTGCAATGTGCACACTGATCAGCCCTCGATAGTACTTCTCACGCCTAGCCGGCAAAATTCCCAGAGCTGAAATGTTGCCTAGCAACCCATCCAGCTCCAAAACTTTTCTCTTGGCTCGCGTCAAAATCCTTGATCTTGTCCTGAGGCCGCCCCCGAAGGGTCTCCTAATTTTCAAACCCGGAGGGGGGTTGGGGATGCCCACCCCTACCTTCCCACCCAGGGCCGGGGAGGGGGGGTGAAAGAGTGACTAGGGCGTACACGGTAGAGGTGCAGACCGCTAGTGTCTTTTGCTCACGCAGAGTCTTATCCTATATCCCTTGAGCCTTATGGCAGTCAAGCATGGACACACTAGATAGGCCACTGGAGTGGAACCTGTACAAGTATGCCTATACATCTCAACAGGCACAAAATTCATGTCCACTCCTGCCTATTGCGTATGTCGCATACTCTTTTTCTACCGCAAGGCTAAAGCAGTCCAGCAGCTCTAATGCTTAAAAGGAAACCACGGTGCCTTGTACTTACCAATTCTAGTATGTTTCATACTATAGAAAAGGTAATCTCAAGGTCTACTAAATACAGTGAGGGAGCAATAGCTGACTCACCTCAACTACAAAGTCAACGACGATGTATCTCGGCTGGAGACTGTATTGTTCAACCGGCGAAGATACCGTATACCGGCGCTCAATAGCCCTTACAAAGCTAGAGCTTAAAAGAAACTTAAATTCAAGGGAAAGCGGCTTTCTTACACAGAGACCTGTAAAAGCAGTAAACGACACTCGCGTAACGAAGAACTAAAAATTCAAGACCGCACAAATTGCAATGAATTAGGATGCCTTGCAAAATGCAAGGAGCGTCAACTCTCGGCCCGAGGAATGTTCTTCTCTACAAGTGGTCTCGGCCGCTTCCATACACTGCATCAAAAGGACTCTTTCTCATTGACACCAAAAACAAAAAGGAAGGAGACACCGTCAAATGTATGTACAAAACTTGCACTACAAATGCAAACTTATGAAATGACTTAATCATCAACCATGAATGGTTGTCCATTAGAGGTCACCTCAGAAAAAGCGGCTGTGATAGATATCATCAGTTATGCAAAACTGTCCATACCTATCTGCATGCTAAAGCGTATAAACCTGGAATGCAGGAGTATCTTCTTTGACAAAAAGTTTCTCCTTGTTGTAAACCAGAGTTCATTAAAACTTTAGCCTGGCAACTTAAAGTCAAGCTTGGAAGCAAAGTATCAACTGTGATCAGAAGTATCTTCACTTCCTATCCATCATTAAAAGTTAGCTTCCGCTCTGAGTTTCATGCCGCTGCAGTCGATGAAGCTGCTTGATCAGAAGTTGGCGGCCTTCCTTTCCTTTTATTCTCTTCTGTCTCTCCTTCCTCCGCAGTTTCGCCTCATGAAGAGTTGCTCCCATGCGATACTGTCTTCTGTCTCCAGATGAAGAGGAAGCTGGTCTGAGTGAAATAAACATTGGACCATGACTGTCCTCGTCAGTGGGCCTTGAGCACATAACCTCTGTGTCAATCATAGCAAAGTTCTCTGAAAAATTACAGATGAACTCCTTCGTGCTCACTGTGGAATTTTCATATTCCTCTTCACTCATCGAATGACCCCATTCAACAATGGTAGACAAACATGTATCTCCAAGCTTTGATCCCTGGTACTCTTCTTTCTCTTCTGTAGAGTATTCTTCCCAGAGTTTCTCAAAGTAATCTTCACACTGCTTGAGGACTTGTGAAGATGAACTGTAAAATGTTCTGGGAATAGGTGCTTTGATACCAGGATCTGCTTTTACACGGGCTTCTGAAAATCTGCGGATCCAATGCTGCATGGTGCTGTAATAATAGTTAGCCATTGGCTGCCTTTTGTATCCAGACATTCTGTAGGCTAAGCTATTTGCATCACCAGAAATGATGTCCACCTCATAGACAAAACACTCATAAAGCATCAATGCTGTCTGTTCTCCTGTCAGTAGGTGGGCATCCACAGCACGGTGTGTGTCAACATGATAATTACAGACTCTGATGGTATGCATGTTCGATCGAGTAAGTGGAACACGCTGGTCCTCAGGACCATAGTCATCAAACTCAAAGTCTGCATCCTTGAATTCTTGACGAGGCCTTGTTTTTCCAAAACAAATCTCGTAGATAGCCCAAGTTACATCACGCTGTTCACAATGACCAAGATCTTGGTCATGTCCAGCAATGATCTTGACATATCCACCTGGTGCCAATCTAGCCATCACTGCAAGATTCTCCCAATCATTGAAACAAACTGTCCAATTCTTTTGCTCAATGAATTCCTTGGCAGGAACAAGAAGATGAGCTTCCTGGAGAATCACGACATGTGCACGTAAAAAGAAGAGCATATTGAAGAAAAGGTTGTTCTCAAATTGCTCGTATTGAAGTGACATGGCGCTCTGTTTGCGTGGCCTCATGGCACTATCAAGTCCTTGGAGAAACCTTGGTGTGGTGTACTTCTGACCACGAACCATGTTACCATAGTTCCAGGATAAAAACGTCAAGGACTCTGAGCTGGCCGATAAGTTGGTTCCATATTGTTCTTCTATTCTTCCCTTGAGGAACCTTCTGCACAGCTCTTCATAGAAGGTGACAAAGTCCCAATTGGGTCCATTGGGACCATATGATTCCTGTTCCTTCTTGAGTTCTTTCTTCGTATCCTCCAATTCTTCTCGAGCATGCTCTGCCCTTTTAAAGGACTTTGGATCGACCTTATACTTGCCATCCAAATAACTGATGCGGTCATCATTGATGAAAAACCTCTTCAAATCATGCTCTGAGTCGTGTTCATAACAATCCGGTGGAGGTACTGGACAGACATTTCGAATGGATCGAACAAAATCATCCTCGTTGATCCTCGACTGAAAATGAGGATGGGAAATCTCACCTTTTCTGAAACAAACATGGTTCAGCAATCTCGCGTGAGTTTCCCTGAAGCATAGTTGATAAAAGCCAATACCTGGGACTTCTGTAAGCTCTCCAAGCAACCTCAAAGGTGAGGTATGCAACTCATAGGTATTGTCAGCATCCACAGGATCGTTATCAACAACTACTTCAGATGGAAAAGATTCTTGGATTTCAGCCTCCAATTTCTTCTCTCCATCATCCTCTCTGACCTCTCTTATCTTCTTCACCGCCTTCTTCTTCTCCTCAAGAGTTGCATCATCCTGAACTTCTTCATGAAAATGAGGATCAGGAATCTTATTCAGGCGGCTTTTCTTAGATTTCCGCTGACCTGAAGTATCCTCAAGGTTAGCATCCTTCTCACCTGATGGTAAGTACGATGCAGCTGAGTCCTCACCTATCTCTCTTGACAGAAAGTGTGGTGCTGACTCCTCCTTGGTTTCCTCCTGGTCAACTTCCATCTTTGGTCCCTCTGAAGGAAAAGCACCTGCATTCTCATCAAACATTTCTTCATCTTTCTCAGGTTCAACTGCAGGATCTTCTTCAGGAACTTCCTCTTCCATATCTTCATCTTTCGTCAACATCAGACTACCAGTGTAGATTCCACCAGCGATAGTGGAGACTCTTGTGTAAGGAGGAACTTCTTCACCTGCCTCAAAAGCTTGTTCTGCGACATTCTTGGTGAGCAAGTCCTCTACAAGATTTTCTCCCATGGTCCTTGGAAGAGGTTCTGAGGTCTCATGAAAATCTGTCCTCTCTGAACTAAAAACTTCTGTTGCCTTCTCATTGTCCTTTTTGTCCTTGAAAAGATGAATAATCTTCACTGCTTCTCTTTGTAGCACCTGATCACCTTCTCTATACTTGTTGACAATGGAGCGCCATACTGGTACGTCGTCATCATCAAAATCAAGCTCCATATCATCTGCTAACAAGTTTGAGATGTTTTGAGCTGCCTGTTCTTCTTCTTCCTCACGTTCTCTGGCAAGCTCCTCATTCTTCTGGATCTTGTAGACACCCTTCAGAATGTTTTGTAGTACCTTTAAGTTCAGCTTCGATGATGGCTCATACGTCCCTGAACTTACAGGCTCAACTACAACACGAGAGCAAGAAATCGCCTCCAAAAACTTGGAATTGTATTGGCGTTCAAACTCTTCCTTCTTGATCATCTCATACAAGGGATCAGAAACTGCAACACGTGACTGAACATATTCACGAAGTTGATAGCATGCATGTTGCACAAATCTGCTATTGGAGTTGTGAAGAAAACTCTCTAAATGATTCCTGTCACGGTCAATCAAATACCACACCACTCTTGCAGAAAACCTGAATTTCTTGAAGTTCATAGCAAAATGTGTATGATACTTCTCTGGATTCACTTCTGCTTGTAAGGCGGCCTCTGAGGTCTTGTAGGCTGGGAGATTTGTGTCTGGATCCAAAATCATAAACTCTTCCCACAAGATCGAGTGGTCAAGAACCCACTTGGGAAGCACCTTGATGAAAAAGTCACAAACAAGTTCAGACACAAGGTGCATGACACGACCAATCTCTTCCTCCTGCTTGAAGCGATAGTGCAATTTGGCAAATAAGGGATTGTTGAATGCTTCCTCCACTGTGTTGCCAAAATTATCCCACTGAGGTTCTGGAATACCAAAGTTCCAACCCAGCAATTTGGGATCTCTGCACATATCCAAGAAGCTTGAAAGTTCTATGGATTGAATACCATGGTCTGTCAGAATTTCAGCCCAGCGGCGTCCATTCTCCCAAGCACGGATGAAGAAAAACTGTTGGTATCCAGTTTGTGCCAACTCCATCCACTGAGAAATTCCGGGTTCAAAACTCGGTGCATACGTCTTGGGGTCTTCCTCTGTTCCATAAACACTTGGACGTAACAACTTGTATCTTCTACAAAAATATTCTCTCTGGTGTCTTGTCAACCTGTCCCAATCCCTCACTAGAATCACGTCTTCTCCAGTGCTCTGGAGTACACGTGTTCCTATGCGATCATGGAGTGATACCATGCCAATGTCATATACCATCCATGGGTTGAGAACCAGGTTGTTGACATTCTGAATGAACCATGTCATCTCTCGCTCAGCAACATGAGCAGAGTCATCTTCTTCATCTCCTTGAGGTCCTCCGGAAGTCCTTGCTGTTGAGCCTCTTGAAGTGATGTCCTTCCAAATGTGGTCAAAACGAATCACTTCCTCATCAGCCTTCACCAGATTTGCCTGATCCTTGCTCAAAACCAATGGGTGTACCATAAACAATGATCTCGTGGTAGCACCATCTCCATTGATAATCAACGTTGGAGCATTATATCCTAAGATACTCCAAGGATCACGATCATCAATCTCTTTAGGTGGAATCAAAGACCATCCAGGTGGCATCTGATAATGGCCTTCAGGCATCACCTGACGTGACCTCAATCGTGAACGATTGTTCTCACGTGCAGGGTGATTGTCATAGCTGACAAATCGTGCAATAGCACCTAAGCTCAGCTCTTCCAACCAAAGAGACATATGCCTCTTAGCTTGTCTTGTCTCAGGTTCATCGGCATGAATCCTCTTGAGAAGTTCTCTGGCATATGGCTTGTCAATAGAGAGTCTTGTGAACAAGGCTCGCAATCTGTCTTGTTGCTCCTTCTCTCTGTTGATCTTCTCCATTATCTTCTCTTCTGGCAGAGGGTTAATCAACTCCTCAGCTGGCTCTGGAGCATCTTCTGGTCGTGGTTCATCCACACAAATGTCCAAGTATGTGGGCTCTACATCACAATGTGCAAGCACCACTCCATTGTTGCTGAAGTACAGAGGACGTCCAGCCTGAAGCCAACGAATCACGTCAAGCTTCACATACAAGGGCTGATTATAGTCCCTTGGAATCACTGTACCTGGACCTAGAGGAATGTAAGGCAAAGTTTGTGGATTGCTGTACATGAAATGAACATAATCTCTTCCTTCACCTCTGTTCCTTCTATTCCAACTTTGTGGATCTCTCATCAAACCATACCTCTCAATGCTGGCCCAGTTCTCTTTTCTGGTAACATGAAAAACATGTCCTAAACATCTTGCCTCAACAGAAGTCAATCTATGATTCAACTTCTCTGGACTAATGTTATATGAGAGTCCTGTATGCCCTTGGTTCACTCCCAAACGCATGGAGAAGGGCATATCGTATTGATGTCCTGTGTTATGCCAAACATTCTTGTCCAAGCGAATTACCAAATGAAATCTTTGCTTCTCATCGCTATGCACTATAGCAAAGAAGGCATTAGGATAAATACGGAAAGGTGATGGCATACGAGCAGTTCCCTCTGTAATCAGAGGCATAAGCTCTATCATTGCCCTATTGTCCATCAACCTGTCGAGATAACGATCATGTCGTAGCATATAGTTGAGCCAGGTGGCTATCTTTCCATAATCGTTTTGCCTCCACGCGACTCTTGTTGCCACGAACTGTCTGCTTCTCTCATATTCATCCTCTTCCTCTTGGGTGACATAGCCAAGAGCGTATCTGGCAATCTCTGCGAACCACCGTACTCGAAAATTAAACTTAGCATGGTTCTCAGGTGACAAACACATTGCAAGAATGTCAGTTAGGATCAATTCATCCTGCTCTGAGTTCTTATGGAACTCAACTGGCGCACGTGGGCGTCTCAAACGGTTTGCCCAGTTCTGAGGTTGTCCCCAGGGAACCTTTTGTGACCAGTTTCGAGCATACTCAAAGATGTTGACCGGATTGGACGCTCCCTGACCGGCCATCTCTGTTGATACAAAGTCCACCGGTCAGAGGCCAGTGTCCTAAGTCTTAGAAATGACAGGTAGTCAACGATGCAAGGCAATAGTCTTCGAAAGAAAAGTGCTGATCTTGCCAAGCTAATTTGAGCCGCAGGCACAAATTCATGAAAGAAATTCAAACTTCTCTCAAACAAAAACACATGCATTGAATTCTCTCCTCTCACTCTCAGTGCAAAGAATCTCCAAGATAAAACACATCATGTGAAAAGTCAACATGTGTGCATACTGTAGGAAGCCATCCACGCAAATATGCCTTGTGTTCAATAAGAGATCTAAAAGGTGGATGTGCATCAACTTCCTTTAAACAACCGCTGCGTACTGCATCTATCAAAGCTTGTGGACTAGCAGACTTCTTAGTAAGACAGTCAGCGAGACACCACTGAGTGCGTATATGTGACAAGTCAGCAATTGCACCAGAGCATGCTTCCTTCCTAAGCATTTGGATCATATGAATAGTCTCCTGTTGCTCAGGAACATGAGTAGTACTAGCTGTAGTCACAAGATTGTTAGCATCAGTGCGCATGTGAATGTCAGTAGAGTCACCTGTAATGTCCTTGATCAAGCCTCTAAGCATTTGGCAAGTGCCATAACACTTCATAAATGCATACAACTCTGCAACAGTTGTGGACAGGGTTGTTCTCTTGATCTTAGAAGAATCAAAGAAAATAAGTGAGCCTCTAGTGTTCTTCTGTTTTGCCTTCCTTTGCTCACCCATAAAAATAACCATGGCACGTTGAGAGGATTTGTCACTGTTGTTCCTGAATGCAGCATCTGGCATAGCAATTAAACGTGGACTACCTTCAAGTGGCCAAAACCGTAATTCCATAGGGTCAGTCACGATTTGTTTGCACAGCTTGTTCAGGGCCTTGCAATCACCTATTGTAGGTCCTGCTGATGCTGATGCTGACCTTGAGAATTGGTAGCGTGCTTGGAATTGTGTTCTGGATTGTAACCAGTTTATGCTGCCAAGAAGGGATCTGAAGGCTGTGTGCATGTCCTTGTCACACTTGTCCTCATCCTTCAAACCTTTTGGAATAATAATCTCAGTCAATTCTTGAACACAAAGGGATTGCTCTACTGAGATATACTCCTTCTTCTTGGTCTTCTCTTGCATCTTCCAAGCAACACGTTGTCCAGTAAACATCAGGTCATTAGTGTCCTCATGTCCAATCTTAAACTGTGACTTCACAATCTCCTTGAACTGTTTCAAAAAGATATCATTACCTGTCACAAAAAGATCATCAACATGTAAACAACACATACCAATGGGTGACCTATTCTTAGAATTACTGCCATGCACAGGGTCCATAAAATGCTCAAGCAACTCTTCCACAACTTCAGGTGTAAGCTGAGGCGTTTGTGTCACAGTATACGTATGTTCTGCAGGAAGAAAAAGACTGACAAGCGTTTCAGCTTCTTCCTCTAACGTCACTGTATTCTTCTCGTTGCGAATATCATTGTTTGTCTCGAGAAGCCACCAAACACCTTTCCGCTTAACTATCGAAGTCCTAAAACAAAAACGCGAACGCGAATACGTAGGTTCGGGAGTGCGAAGAGCTTTAGCGCGATACGCAACTTGAGCATGGCCATTTGCATATTGGTGCCAACCTGCCTTGTGCTCTACAGAGTCAAGGAAATTCTGGAGTTCCTGATCTACCACAGGAGTCCATTTTCCATCCTCTGCCTTAAGCAGGCTACGCGTCACCGTCTTCCCCGACCTATTTCCGTAACACACCGAAAACAGACGTTCTTCACAGAGAAAAGACCTACGAACTTCCTCCGCTGTGTCGTGGAATTCGTTTGGCGGCGCACCTGCTACGTAGAAGGATACCGGTTCCGGTTCGGCTGGCATCTCCTCTGATGAGTAGTTCACAGCCTTAGGAACCCTCAAACATCCGGAGTAGCAAACGTACGTGCACCGATCGGCTCGAGTCGGAACTAATCCGAGTGAGTGCAAAAACTTGTCGAGTCGATTCCACCAGCGACGAGGCGCATCACTCAATCCGTACACTGAACGGGCGCACAATCCGACAAGATACGGAGGCAATCCGATGTCGGTCGGAAGTTGAACGTGAATAACGCGTCGCTCGAGGTCGTAAAGTTCCCCCTGAAGAAAGGCAGTTTTCAAGTCGATGTGCAACAGGTCCCAAAAAGAAGAGGCTGCATGCTGACATGCTACGCGAAAACCATACCTGGTCGCGGTTGGCGAGTCCGTCTGGAGGTCCCATTTCTGGGCATCTTGGAAGCCTCGACAGACCCATCTGGCCTTAAACTTCTTAAAATTACCATCTTTGTCAATCTTGATGGTCAGGACCCATCGACCGGTAACATAGTTATCGATCTTGTGCTTTCTTCGGTCACGATACTTCATCGCAGTAAAGTCTAAAAAGCTGCGAAACTCCTCTAGTTTAGCTTGCTTGATCTCTTTCGCATACTTCCGGAGCACTTCCGGAGTAATCACACTCTCTGCCTTCGGCGTCTTCTTAGCCGCTGTCTTCGCAAGATACTGGCAGAATTGTGAAAAGCCTTTCGGATCATACGAGTTAAAACTCGGAGGAGCTTGATTCGGACCTACGACACAAAAATCCATATCGTCAAAACTAATAAAAAGATTCTTCTCATCGTCCAGATCCTTGTCTGGATCCTTCTCAAAACCTTTCACATCCTCTTCATCAAAAATAGGTACTGAATCTGTCTCATTTGAATCAGTCGTCTGATTATCGTCATCTTCGACTGTGCTCGGAGGCACTGGAATGTCGGCCGCTTGTGGCTGGTTCCCAATAGCTTCGGTTAGCCAGATTTCTAACTATTAGGTTGTATAGACTATTTGGTAAGAAAACAAACTAAATAGTTTAAACGTGTTTTGACTAATAGGTTTATAGCTCTTTCTGACTATTAGTTTGTTTAATGGAACAACCTGAAAAGTACACCTAGTAAGCGCATAAAAAGTTTTGGCAAAACAAATGTCCAGCAACAATGTAACAACATTTTTGTTCTTGTACAATTGTTTGGCTACTATTCTCTGTTCTGAAAATGATTCTTCTAGTCTACAGAAGGAAAACTGAAGCCCATGCCAAAGTGAGCCTGTGTAGATAGAAGGTGAGTCTAATGTCAAAGTGAATCTTGAATGATTGTCTTCCCAAATGGATCATCCTTTGCCATGGCTGCAGACAAAGGGCTCTGAGGCAAAAACCTAGAAGTCAGTCGAGCTGGTGGAGGGGACAAAAAACTTTCAGGTTCAAAGGCTGGCTTCAAGCCAGGCATTGAACCTTGTAGACATTTGAAAGGTTCATAGTGACGAAATGCGACACACATTGTGGCATTGTCATGTGACATTGGAAAGAACCATGTGCTGGAAGCAGTGCTGAAAATTAACGCACATGAACATCTTCCAAAAGCCCAAAAGTGAACATATGCAAAAAGAAACCTTGCAATTGCACAGTGCCAATGTGTTTGTCACATTCCTTTTTTCAATCACCAAAGAAGGTGTTGGAATATCAAGTGATCCTTAAAACTCAAATGAAACTCTCATTAAACATCGCAATGTGAATCTTCCAAGTGAATCTGGATTTAATTCTTTACCTCCATAGACTTTGCGCATTTTTGGTGAATGCTTTATCTCAACCTTTTTTGGAACCTTCCTTCCAAGACAAAAGCCTGGGCTTTCCAAACCCAGGGAGTAAATCAATAGATTGTTCATCAAAAGCTGTTGCAAGTCTAAGAAAACCACCTGAAAGAAAGATGAAACTGCACATAAATGCAACAAAAATGTTACAAAGCAAATACAAAAATGCAAAATTCAGAATGAAAATCATCAAAACATACCTAAAATCAGTGAACTGTAGTGTAGGTTTGGTGTAAGTTTGATGTAAACTTACACTGAAACTTACACTCCATAGTGTAAGTTTAGTGTAAGTTTGGTGCAAACTTACATCAAACTTACACATCAACAGTGTAACTTTACAATAAAGTTACATTCCTGAGTGTAAGTTTACATCAAACTTACACTTCACAGTGTAAGTTTACACTTCTGTGTGTAACTTTGATGTAAACTTACACTCCAGGTGTGTAAGTTTCAGTGTAAGTTTGCACCAAACCTACACTAAACTTACACTATGGAGTGTAAGTTTTAGTGTAAGTTTACATCAAACTTACACCAAACTTACACTCCAGTTCATTCATTTTAGGTGTGTTTTGATGACTATCATTGTGAATTTTTGTATTTTGTATTTGATTTGTAACATTTTTGTTGCATTTATGTGCAGTTTCATCGTTCTTTGACTTATCTCCTTTGCACATGGATCATCTCCTTCAGCAAGAGGTGCACTCTTCCAGTCAACTCTCTTGCAAGAGTTGGAGGGCCCCAACACAGCCAACAAATCTTTCGTGGGCTGTGTCTTCAAGAAGTTGACAAAGACTGCTTGCAGCTCTCGGACCCCAACATTGGGATCAGCCACCAGTCTTTGCTGAGACACCTTGGGCCACAACACACTGGGTCAAACACATTGGAGGTGTGAAGGTCTTGCGCACATGTGTGAACTTGCCTTTTCCGAAGTGAACAGCATCATTGCTGATGAACTACAGTGGTTCATTTACTATGAATCTTTTTGGGTGTGATTCTGTCTTTGTCGAATGAAAGCCTTGGCTGAACCTTTGAAGTGAATCTTTACTCTGATTCTTTTGTGGAATGAACCTGCCTTTGTTCTGAGTGAAAGGCTAAGGTGAATCTTTTTCTGACTGAAGCACCTCTGGCTCTGATTTTGTTTTAAAGTGAATCTGTGTGCTCCCACCCACAGTCTAAGGTGAATCAAGGTGAATCCTGTATCCAGATCTTTTTTGAGAAGTGAACCTGGCTGCTCTGAGTAAAAGCACGAGGTGAATATTTAAGGTGAATATGTTATTCTGGTCAACTTGTTGAGGTGAATTTGTGTTTGTGTGTCAGGAAAATCATAGGTGAATCTTTTAGGGTGATACCTTATGTGAAGAGTGTCTTGCTTTTGGCAAGAGCATTTTGAACAAAATAGAATCAAAAATCATTTGAAGAAAACACAAACCTTTTAGGTTAATCAATTGAACAACCTTACATTTTTAGTTTATTTGACCTTTCAAACTATTAGTTAAAACCATTGTTCTGACTAATAGTTTAATCATCTGTTTTAGCTAATAGTTAAGAAACAGTATATAGACTAATAGTTAGAAATCTGCCTAACCGAAGCTATTGGGTTCGAACTTGATGCTGTCGGATTCTCCGAATGTCCAGGAAAGAAACTCCTTGGAACAGACTTCGGAGGTGCCGGAATAGGTTCGTCATGTCCCGGCAACTGAACCTTAGAACGTTTAACCTGAAACTTCACCTTGGCCTTTGGCAAAGCATCAGTTGAGTCCACAGAAAGCTTCCGCATTTGCTTGCTGTGACGTTCACGATTCTCCGGAACATATGGTTCTGGCTCCGGCGTGTTCGAATCGGGCGACGGAACGAACGGATGAACGGGATCCGTATCGATCGGAAAACCTATCGGCGGTTGACCCGGATCATCTGGCGGACGGGATTCACTCGAAATCTCCGGCATTGCCTCTTCCGGATCGCTCGATGGATATCCGAGTTGCTCCAAAGGAACATCGGGATTTCCGAACTGATTCGGAACAGTTCCGGGACCTGTCGGAGGTGGTCCCGGAGGTTGTCCACCCGGATGATCATCAGGGTTGCCACCCGGTCCATCACCAGGCGGATTCATATCGTCATCATCTGGATCAAAATACTGCTGTTCCCCCGAGACTGGATTTGGCTCATAAGCCATATCATCATCCATCGGTGGTCCGTAGTCTGGAGGTTAATTAGGATCCTCTCGAGCTACTTCATCAGGAGTCACAACGCGCTTCACGGCGCCTGTCGTCTCTGCTTCGAAAATTATCATACTCCAATGATCTACCAAAAACTGTTCATGATGAGGACACAGTTGTGACACAAACATAAAGAAAACCTGATGGTATTTTCCTGGCTTCCACATAATCAACACTGCATCATCTTCAGAGTTGAAGAGAGGATGCACTCTGCCAAAAGTACCACGAAAAACCTTACATCTCTCAAAGTACATCTGTGGCAAGGTTCTTCGCCTAATCTCCTTCAGGCCTGGAATCAATGACACAATCCGAGAATCAGAGGATGTTGTCACATCAAACTCTGATCTCTGAGGTAGTGCATCGACCTGCCTCAAGGTTCTGATCAGTTCAGTAGTAGTGAACCTTTGTGGTAGAATATGTCGAAGTGGAACCGGAATTTCCGTCGTCTCTTCCGTTCTTACGGAATTCAGCAAAATTGACTGATGAGCTTCTCTCTCTAACAAAAGAGCTGTTCCACATAAACTTCCAGAGTCAAAATTCTCCAGAAGATCTTCAATAAGGAAACTCTGACGCTTGTCGGAAGTCTCACTATAAGGAAGGAAACGATTCATCTCAACCAAAAATGAAAATGGAAACTTCTTCCAGTCAGCATCCTTAAAGTGCTGGTTGCTTCTCGTGGCTTGCACTGTTTTAGCTTGGAAGGAACAGTCACCAATACCTTTCCATCCTTGACAGGATGCATAGGAGTGGAAGACTGTCACGTAACTAATTCCCTTAGGACAATAGCAGAAACAATTCATATTCACATCAAAGGTAAAGACCGGATTCTTCAAAAACGAAATGAACTTCTGCAAAAACAAACAAAACTTGTTTCCTTTGGGAACAGTCACAAACACATGTTTCTTCCTTCTCAACTGCCACTCAATCACCTTGCAACATAGCAACCAAATCGAAGCTCTATTTTGTTTAGGAGAAGGGTTGTTGATCACTACACAGTGGGGCTGCAATCTCTCAAGTTGCTGCCAAATACTATCTTGACCCTTCAGAGTGGAAAAGTTGTATCCTGCCTTGAAATCCACAGGAGATGCAACTCTCACACCATTCCTTGAAAGGAACCAAGATAATCCACTGTTTCCATGAAGTAACTCAACAACATCAGGATGATCATCATTACAAAAGAAAAAGGACTGTTCTCCAAATTCGGCATCAACATACAGTTCGTGATCTTCACGTAAGTTCTCCGGATTCTCATCGTCTAATGCCGGTATGGAAACATCATGCCACTCATCGTGATCACGTCTAACCTTTGACTGATTCACACGTACTACTGCCTTACCAGTGTTGGCTTGGACCATAGCTCCTTCTTGTCCAAGTACTGTGGCACGAACCCAACGTCCTTTATCCTTGAACTTTGATGAATCCTGAGTCCAAA
>CAXAMN010021379.1:26780-42561 GCA_963970005.1 Durusdinium trenchii
CAGTCAATGACACTGATATGTTACACGTACATGTATATGCGCATCTGTGCGAGCAAAACTAAGCAAACATAACGAGTTGAGCTCTTTGTTTCACAGCTGCCAGTGCACGCAGTGTAAGTTCATGCACAAATGATGCACTTAGCTGTCCAGTGAACCAGTGAAACAAAACAGTGAAGCACCTACACCTCATCGCGTGGAGCGGGCGCGGAACTCTCGCACACGCTGTCATGGAGCGGCGGCTTGCCTCCTTGCAACAAGATTGCCGTCTCAACCTCTCTAGCTAGCAGGCGTGCTGATGACCATTTGGAAGCCTCCAGCTCACCCAGGTACGACTTGAGCTTTGAAAGGGGCATGTTCAGCGCCAGGATGTCAACCGTCTCTCCTTTTTTTGCCGTTCCACTTCTTGACTCCACAGCTGGCCATGACAAGTGTGATGGGCCGATGCTTGTGATGGGCTGCCCTATGAAATCTGTTTGAGAAGGCTTCAAGGGAGCAACTCCACAAATGAGAAAGCATTAGACCAGCACCCACAGGCGCAAGTCTACAACAAAGGACGTTGCTCCCACACACACACATGTGTGCACACACATGACCGTCCCTGCTGAGTGGCGAGCACTGCCCTGCCAGCGCGGGACTGACGCCACATTGCCTGCAGCGATGCTTGCAAGGCCCAGTGGGGGGTATACTATAATAGACTATATATATATAGTGATGGGAATTGCCAAGAAACAAGCGGGACCAGCACAGATGGGAATCGATAGGGTGTGGCAAGAATATGAACGTCTTCAACTCTATTTTGGCTCTCATTGCCAGCAGATCTGTGCACACACAGGGGTGACTGTGTCTAAAAGCACAAATTAGACTGAAATACAAGACAATCAAAAGAAACGCGCGCTCATCCTACGTAGCCCAGGTGTCTCAGCCCGTGTGACTCTTTGATCTTGGCGTCCATCAGTGTCAATCCCCATCTCCACCAGGACAACCTCCACCTCCCTAGCTAAGCGGTTGGCAGATGGCCACACCTTGCATGTGGAAGACTGCTTGTACTTCAAGAGTGTATGTCTAGATTGAACTAAAAAGGAAACACACAAAAGTAGATCTGCATGGATAACAAGGCTCTGATGCGTCCAGTTCCCGGTAGTAACGAAGTAGCTTTTCAACAGGGAACCGCATGGCGCGTACATGGTTGGCTTCGAAATGGCGCTTGCCTGGGAAGTCCTTCTCTGCCACGTCCCTCCGCTTCATGGAGGACGATGCAAAGCAGGTGCGCTATGTGTGGGCCAACAGCTACATCACTCTCCAGCTGCCACAACAAACAACCAACGACTGCGAGTACCACATGGCATCAAACTCCTATAGTGACTGGAAAAGAAATAGATTTGCAAGTCTGTGTTCAGTTTGAGTGCAACAATGTCATTATGATGTCATTTTCTCTGTGGCGGGTAGCAAAGGAGACTCACGAAAAAGGTTGACGCGAGCTAGCAAAAGCCCTGCATGAATGGCGAGCAGGTCTGACACCCACCCTGCCGAGCCTTCAGGCGTTAAAAAGCCTCAGCATACAGACTCGGTCCTGACGGTGTTCTGCTCGCATGTTACCAAATGCATATGTAAGGAACGCGTGTATGTCAGTGACACAAGCCGGTTCTGTCTCAAGCACGCTCATGTGAAGCGTCATGCGCAGCCGTGAAAACAACTCTCCATGGGCTGACACTCTGAAGGCCACCCTGCACGATGTCAGTCGACTGGCAACCTGCCTGAGGTCACAATCAATTCATGACCAACTTCAACATACATATGTGCAAAACGCTTCATCAGCCAACTGCCAAAGCATTCAACCATTTGCCCAACCAGGGCAACTTAACTTGGAATCACATGGAAGACTACAGTGTTTCATCTTTGATTACCTGTGCTAAAGCATGTGGAAAAGCAACGTTGACCGTTGGCGCGTGCATATATGCACTGCGCATTGGCGAGCAAGGGCCCTGCCGAACCTCCATCCAAAGCATCTCCGCCTGGCTGCAACAGAAGGCAAATCAATCAACACGGAGGTAGAACGATGGTGGGTAGTATCCAAAGGAGAACAGGTCAATTGGAGAACCACGGGGGAATGAACTGAGGATCAATCTATGCGTTTCGCAACCTCAAGAAGCAGTTGAAGGAAGACAACTATGAGATCCGAAACTCTCACCAATCTCAAAGAAAAAACTAAAAAACATTGAAATCTACTCCCAATGTCGATTGACAAAATACAATAGTCCCACATTGTCGATTGACAATCTGAAAGCCTAAATGTTTGTTGATTGACATTGGTTTGTCAAATTGACCAACCATAATAATGTCAATTGACAATACAAAATCAAAAAATAGCGTCGATCGACATAAGGGCTGTGATTGCAAGTTTTTTGTATTCTTATGGGGAAGCCCCCTAGGGGTAACTCTCGCCATTTTTTTCCGGTGACCTTTCTGTAGAGGTGTTGATTTTGTTGTGATTTTTGTTTCCTTTTCACTCTGCAAACTGTCAACAAATACTTCAAAACAAGGGCAAACCTGAACACTTTTCATTTCTTCAGAGGCACCAAAAAGTTCTGAAACGTTCTGAAACCATCTTCATCGTGCTTCGACACTCAAGTACATTGCACACAAAAAGTGTTTTACAAACGTCAACGCAATCAAACCGCACACCCAACAGTTCCAGAAAGAAACACTAACCAAACTCCACAACAGTCAACAACAACCTATCACTTACAAACTCTCCGAACTCCACGCTTGCCCGATGCATCTTTTTTCAGTGACATGCACCTCAACTCTCCGTTTGGAGAGGAGTGTTGTGAAACGATACTGGCTGAACCGTTTGAACGCGTGCGCGCGCGTGCAGCCATTGGCCCGTGGTCGGGCATTGTAGAATCACCTAATGTTCATTAGATATATGACCTTCTCTGGTTTACATCTCTATGGTTGCACACACACTTCCGCAAAGCTATTGGCGTCAATGTGTCGCTGAGCAGCCCTTTGGCATGTTGCTCAAACATGTTGGTCGACAGCTCATCTCAATCTTCTATTGGATGACATGCATTGCAAATGTGTCAACAGTATCCCTTTACAATGAACGCTTTTGGTTGAGCTGCCTCGGCAAGTAGGGTGTGAACTGATGGGCACTAAACAAGGCGTCCGAAGTCTATTTCTTCTTGCCTTTCGCTTTGCCCTTGCCCTTGGCGGTATCGTGGTCAAAGGCTCCCTTGTCTCCTTTGCCCTCACCACCTGTATGACTGCTAGCGCTAGCGGCACCTGCGTTCGGAACCAAATGCCCTGACATGAGCACAGCCGTACGCAGAGCTTGATGGTCGGCGTCGCGGTCTTCCTCCAATCGACGAAGATTCTGCTTCATGCGTTCGGCGTAGCCACCGCGTTTGCGAGTCCTCTTGCGCCCCTGCCCAGGCCTTGGATGAAAGGTGTTAATAAGGCTTCTGAAACACTATGAGTACTAGAGACTTGTTTTGCTCCCACAACTTGAAACCTCTCCCAACCCCACAGCCAACAGTGGACATCTCAAACTTGTGCAATCTATCCTCCAGAGTACTCACCAGATGGAAGTCTGAAGCCATGCCCACCTTCCACATATTCTCCACGCCTGTTGCCATCGCGGCCTGACGAGCTCTCAGATCGGCCTGATGATGCCCTCGACGTCGAAGACATGGCCGTGCCTGTGCCGCGTGACTCCTTCCTCCATGGGGCATCACGCAACCCTGGCGTCACAGCTGGTGGTGGCGGAGGAGGAGGTGGCGGTGCTCGGCTCGCCAGGGGCGGTGTCCTAGGAGACGGCGGGCTCCATCGGCCTTTTCCTGCAGGGGGTGGTGGTGGCGGAGGAAGTGCTTGTCGTGCTGCAGGATCAGGTGCACATGGTCGTGGATCAGGTTGCGCCTGAAGCCGAAGTGCTGCGCGAGGTGGACCAGCAGGCTCAGGTCGAGCTTTAGACAGCACTTGTGTTTGCGGCACCCACCCACCTTCTTCTGACGACTTGGAGTCATCTTCCACTTCAACCAGCTCTGATTCCTCTGGCTCTGGTTCGGCAGCATCGTTGTCCGGAGCCATTGCTTCCGGCTCATACTCTTCTTCCTTGCACTCCGACTGCCACCATTCTGATTCCCACCACTCCTGTGATGCATACCACTCCAACCACTGCTCTTGCGAATACACCTCTTCTGATAGTCGTTCTTGTTTCACCTCAAGCAATGTTGTATCTGTAGGATCCGGGCCTGGCTCATGACCTTGTTCGTTCCAAGACAACCCATTGGTAAACATTGGTCAGCGCAACACCACTTTTTTTAATAGTCGGCACACTTAAAGCAAACGTGGAAACATGCCATGTAAACGTTCCAAATACACACTCACAAAAGATATGCAAAGCTGTTCATCAAGGTCATTGATTGCCACGCAGCCTTCATTTCGAGCAGCGCTGTCATCAGTGACCAGGTACGGATCAGATGTCACAACATCACCGTCGTCCGCTGCAGTTCCATCAGCCTCGCGGGTAGCAGCAGCATTTGCCTCGTCAGCCATGTTGCGCAATGTCGACGCAAATGCAACAAAGATATGGATATATGTTTATATGTTGCTCCCTGCATGACCTTGGCACTTCTATTCCTAAACTCTGTGTACATGTATGTACTTCTGTTCCTGTCATGAACCAACACATGTATGAGCACAAGCCTAGAAGCGGTGCATCATGAACTGCGACGACTTGCTCTTGAGCCAACAAACAGACCTGCAGCCTGGTGAAACCCTGGTGTGATCCAATAGTCCCACATCGACCAAGGTGTTGAACCACGTGACATCTAGTAATTGTATAGTACATAAACTTGAGTACGTTCATCCATACAAGCATCAGTTATAACACACCCGCCCAGTTGCAGCCTTGGACACCCTATCAACAGCAAGTGATGATGGTCACCTGTGCTGAGCTAACCTCAACAAAGTTTCAGCACACCCCTGTTCTTAACACAAAATGCTCACATAACACATTTCACCGGTCATGGAATACACAGGAGCTGGTTTTGACTAGAGGAACGCATTGTATAAACGAATTTGCTTTGACCTACTTCCATACATTGAGAGACTAGTTGTGCACCCTCCACTATTTCCATACATTTCCACTAGTTGCCATATCAAAGCTTTTTGATCCCTCCAACTATATAGTAGCGAAAACCCTCCACCGAGTGCAGTCTTAAGGATACCGGCTCGATCGACTTTGACAGTAGGAGATGGTTGGGCGTGAAAAGAGATCTGCGATGTTGCCGCGAGCAAAGTGGCCCTGCGTAATTGGCGAGTAAGGCTCACACCCACCCTGCCAGGTGTCTGCAACGTGCGCGCCTCCAATACGCGCTCCAATAGCCATTGAAATGAATAGCCTTGGTTCACGCAATTCATCAACAGCCAAAACAAGATGAAAAGCAATGGCTCACGCAGCTCAACAACAACCAAAACACTGTCCATACGAGGGCTATCATTCATGAAACTCAAAAGAACAGTCATGAGTCATGGTTCATGCAATTCAACGACAACCAAAAACACAATCCCACGCTGGCTTGGATCCTCAACAGCTGGATGCATCCTCACAACAACAGTCCTGAAGAAGCGGGAGCCGGAGCAACGACAGGCAGGGCTTTAGCTCGCCACGATGAATGCAGGGTTGATGCTCGCATTCTTGTTGCATGTTACGATCTCGTAATTACGACCAAGCATTTCACACAACAGCGCATACAATTGGAAGTTTCACTGCACGTCTCATTGCATGACCCCCCCGTGATTACTGTCCATCCTTGTCATGCAGTTTCACTGTCCACCAAACGCAATCAGGCCAACGTTTTCAATCCCCGTCTTCTTTGGTGGCTTCCTGATAGGGCTTTGCTGCTTGTGTGCATCTACACAACTGGCAATGACCCAAGATTCAATAATCCACGGTGCCAACGCTTGGCAATGGCCCGATCCATCCACAACCGCAAGCGCCAACACTTGGCAGATGCAAGGAACAATTACAAATTACAATGCATGATGGCGCCTTCAGTCAGAACCTTGGGACTCCTCCATGGCTGGAGGTTTTGCGGCTTCCTCCTCTAGTGAGTCCTCTACGTTCTGCGATTCCTCTACCTGTGAGTCGTTGGCTTCACCGGCCTTGCGCTTTCGAGTGCGACCCAAAGCCTGTGCCTCCTTCTCGTCCATGATGCATGACCGAAGGTACTCCAAGTTCACCTGAGTGTACTCAACCCACAGATCGGAGGATTGGACGCTCCACAAGACTTGCATTCTCACCGATGCCGTCCGCTGCGTCTCTGGCGTGTCTAAGTACACGCTATGGCCCGCTATTGCCCTGTCGGATTCGCGCGCTTGGGTATCCTTCTTTTTCGTCCTGAGGGTCATTGTAGGGCGTTCTTCACAGGCCTCTGCCTCGGCCAACGCCTTCCTCAACGCACTGTTGCAGGCCTGCCGCCGCAACTTCAAGAGCGAGTCAAGGCATTGGTAGTTCACCGAGTTGGATTGTTTTCCACTGCGGCGCTCCATTGTCTGACCAGTGGCGAACTTGCAGAACCCGCGATCCCACTTTGAAATCTTGATGAACTTGGTGTTCTCCACAATGCATGTGGTGGGAATCCAAAGAGACTTGGAATCCTGAACCTCCACAGCGTCCACTTCCTTCAATGTGAAAGATGGGCGGTCAGACATGGCAAATCCAGGCTCAGGTGCCTAAAGCCTGCAAACTCAACACTCAAATGAGGGCTAACGTGAGATTGAATAGAAAAGCGGCGGTTATTCCTTTGTGGCGAGCGTGCCCTGCCACATGCGAGCGCATGGCCCTGCACATGCGTGGAAAACATGTCACCAAAAGCACCAATGACTGTATGACTATCAGTGACTAACAGAGACTTGGAACCTCATTCACATCCATGATGACAGAAAGCGTACTCACCAATGATATCAACAATATGATTACAAAAGAACTTTAGTTAATTGATCATCAAATACAACATGGACTGGTCAAAAGAAACAACCTTAACTCACCGAATGCACTCTCCACATGTCTGATCAAAAGACGCAACCTAACCTGGACTCACTTCCCTGATCAAACGCCCTCTCAACATGTCTGAGAAAAAAGGCATTGATTCACTTCTCGAGTGCGCTCTCCTCTGTTGCATGCCCGGCACGCCTGTCAGCAGGGCATGAGAGATAGAGACCCGTTTGCACCACGACTGGATGCAACTCAAAGAACTGCAAATGCAAACACAATGCAAGAAATCGAACACGCGGAATCAAGTGAATGCATCACATGGCAGGAATACTCACCACCTCCCAAAACAAACATTTCACCGAAAGTGCGAAACAGACAGAGTTTTCCTTCACTGCGACAGCTCACATCCAAGTACAGGATTCATCGATCCCTTTGCAAGCTTCAAAAACAGTGGCCAAGCCTCAAAAACCGTGGCACATGCCTTTTGAACTGTGATCTCACGTGGCCTCATTTGTCCTTTCGCGCCTTCTTCTTCGGATGCTCTGCTGGAGCTTCCGCGGCCTCAGCCTCCACCTTGGGCCTATAGACCAGCAATTGTTCTCCCTTCTTCACAGCCTTCGTGTTCCTCAACACTGGAACTTTCAGCTCCTTGACCTGATGCCTGGCCAGCGCCGGCCAGATCACCATGTTGGCCTTGCTTTCATCGTCTGTGCTCCGCACCATGAAAGCCGGGCTCACAAGGCAACCCTCCTTCAAAGGATGCGGCGTGAGCCACATGTCAAAGACAGCTTCGCCGATCTTCTTCTGGCCCATGGAGATCGCCGAAGGCGGAATCTGTTTTCCTTTCGTGGCCTCCTGCACCTGAATCTTTGAGGTCACTGGAATGATCTGCAAGGCATGCTTCGAGATCGCCTTTGCTGCAATCACGTCTTTTGTGTTTGGTCTGCAACGCAATCAGACCTTCCAGGCTCTTCTTCTTGGCGGCCTCGCAAAGGGCCAAGCATGCACCAGCCTGGAGCTCCATGACTGAGACCTCCACCGACTTGAACGGCTCCCGGTCTTCCCAGGCAAGAAACTCGATGGGCGCCTTGGCCTTCACTGTCTGCCATTGGCCCATCAGAAAATCCTGTGCACCAACAGTCATGGTCGTCTTTGAATCTAGGTTGATCGTGACTTTCTCCGAAGTCATGGCCACAATCTCGCCCTCCTGTTTGGTCTTCTTGTGGAGTACCCGCTGGCTCACCGCGAAGCCTGCCTCTTCCAAGGCTGCGGTGGTGTGTTGTTTCCCGCTCTGGTCGTACTCACGCATCCTGCATGGGTGTTTGACGATGCCACCAAAACATGTACCAAAGCGACAAACAGAGTTTCTATGTCCATCTTTGTATATACATGTACATGCATGGGTTCAACTCCTTAATCTCAATGCATGAAAACAAATAAAGCATAACAACACCTACAATGCAACAACAAACCGTGGTCGTACATGCGGCGTGCCAATCATTGCACTGCCAATTGGCGAGTCATATTCACAGATATGACCCTGCCAAACCAATAACACGCACACACACGTGCACGTATATGCAAGGTTCCTCGGAGCAGCCGGAAGAGAGTGACTGGCGGCTGCTGAAGCCGAACCACCCGAGGTTGTCGTGCCTGAACTGGATGGACGCCATGGGGAGACGAGGTCAGGAGTCTTCAAACCAGAATGCTCCCTCATCAGCATCACTGCACTGTGAGCAACACTTTGCAAACTGTCGTGCTGCTCTTTGCCTGGCTCCTTCTTCTGCAACAGGCGGAACATCAAAGAGATCTCAAAGTCACCTTGATGCTGCAACTTGACCTCAGCTGGCACGTCAAGGTCCTTGAAGAGCTTCTGCACATCCGTGATCAACCCCTCACATTCCTCCAGCTGTGGCATCATACCTGACTTCTGGCTGAAGAGACGTCGAAGGTCGCTGGCCGTGATCCGAGACTCAGTAGTGAAGAGTGCCTTAAGAAGCGCATGGCGGCACTTGGGGAATTGTTGCGCTCCCGTGTGTCGCATCTCGATTGCGAGGGATTCGTACACCTCACAAGCCAAGTGCCTTACAGGCACACACTTGATGCGCAAGAAGGCCTCCGTCTCTCTCAGGAACTCACCTGATCGGCCCCCAGCGAAGTGCATGACGAAGGTGTACATGCGCGGCACTGCGCCTGCATTCGGGGGCTTGGAACGCAGCGCCTGCATTTTCGCCTTGTCGTAGGCTGCACCGCGCACAATGGCAGTGTGCAGCTTCTTCATCACCTGAAGGTCAGTCTCATGCCTCGCCAGCTGCCCAGCTGCATTGTAAGCTGCCTGCACTGTCTCGGCCAGCGTTGGCCAGGTGGTGGAGCAAGTGGCCTCAAGCACCATCCATGTCTCGCCATCAACGATGGCCTTGTAGAAGGCGCCATCCTTCGACGCAAGCCTCTCTAGCGAGAGTCGGCCGTCCAACGTGAGCTCATCATCCTTGTGTTCCACACGCGATGCGAAGCACCTCATGGCGTAGTTGGCGTGAGAGCCAGCCAAACTTGCGTACCTGATCATGTCACTTGCGCCGCCCAAAAGGCCTTGGGCCTCCTCCTGCAACTTCCTGTTGAAGGCCTGGACCCTTTCCAGCTCTGCGCCCTGCAGCTGAATTGCCACCCCCTTGAACTCCTGGCTGTCGTAGGCGATGTCGCTGATCTCGGAGCACAACCTGTGACAGTCGAAGGCCGACACACCGAGACCATCTCGGTTAGCGTCATGCACGCCCACCTTCATGCAACTCAGGCATTGGCGGCATGCCAAGCCATGGTGTTCCAACACCTGCATGATCTTCCGCACAGATCCCACTAATGCCTTCGCGTCGGCATTCTGCAGGAGGTTTCGCACCTCCTCTTCGACTTCTGGCTTGACAGCCATCGCACTGATCGAAAAACAAAGTCCAATTGAATAGTTAGTGAACAAGAAGTTACATTCTGACCATGCAACCATTGCACGTGACGTGCATGATCCACGAGACTGAAAACATGCTCGTTGTTGTCACCATGTTCATGTTCATCCATGTTCATGCTCATGTTCATCCATGTTCAGGTTCACGTTCATCCATTCATGTACATGTTCATGTTCATGACGTATATACACGCATACGTCGCTTTGGACCAACATACACGCAACATCTCGAAACAGTAAGTAGTAAGGATTCATGAGTCATAAGCGCAATCTCTCAAAGGATGCTTGTCAGTCTCTCATGTTGCAAAAGGACACGCCTCCCACAGGTGCTCTACCCTTACCGGCCTGCCTTCCCTGCTGACTGGCGAGCATACACTGCCCTGCCATGAGCGGGACTCACTCCAAGGTTGCCTGGCGGGGCCGGAGCTGAGCTGTAAGCACCAAGTTCCACAAGTCCCACAAGTCCCACAGTCAAGTCCCGCAAGTCTCCACAAGTCCCAGTCTCTCACGACCAACCCTCTCAACAGGAAAGCTCCTATAAAAACGTTTCAAGTGTTTCAAGTTTCACATTTCAAGTTTGGGAAGGACTTCAAACAACGAACGACTTCAAAGAACGTGCACGAAGGACAAATCAACTTTTTCTCAAACACTGAGCCGGGCAATTCATATCACCTTCATTGCGCGTGAAGGTTTGCCACCCAAGAACTCGTGCTAGACTCCTTGGTCCGTGTTTCAGACGGGTCGAAAGAATCTCATACGCGCATCATGAAGTTAGGAGGTTCAAAGTTAGGCCTCCACTGAGCTGATTGCGCAGCGTCACGGACGTAGAATCCGAATGGCCATCTGCAAAGTTGGGCCAACTCATCGAACGCAGTTGCCAACTTGCAGAGTCCGGCGAAGACCAAAAACTGTTGCTGGAGGTCGATGACGGTCAAGTACCTCTCCACATCCTTCTGGAAGCCGTTGGCGCTTGTGCGCCACTCCCTCTCCCAGTTCTCTCGCAGCGGAAACTCGTCTCGGAGCCACCCAAAGCGATCGAACCAGAATCGCTGTCCGCCACCGTTGGCCAGGAATGCCACCTCGGTCTTTAAGGGTGCTCAGCATTTTTGAGCTGAAGCTGCGCCTTTACCAAACTCCGAGTCACCTCCTGTGGCAGGGCCCAACACGCTTGCAAGGCCCTCTCAACTGACACCAGGACTCGGGTCGCTCCAATGGCACGCTCCACATCGGTACGCGCGTGCCGAAGCAAAAAGGAGGCGATCCATGCCAACAACAGAGGCGCTGCCATTACGATCAGTGATCCAATCTACAATCACGGTATACGAGAGCCAAACCGCTATCAAACAAGGCGAGACGCATCCCTGCCAACAAGCGAGCAAAAGCCCTGCTCACGTCAACGACATTCAACAATTGATTGCACAGTAGGCCACTATATGCAATGCACTCACTTAGGCTCATATCAGATGGTTGATTGAGCATCAACAAAAATATGTACTGATCAAAAGTAACAATTCCCTCACCAAATGACTTCTCAACATGTCTGATCAAAAGAAACAACCTTGACTCACTTCCCTCATCAAATGCCCTCCAGAGACATGGCACCGCAACACTTCAGTTCCAAATTGGCGCCTTCTCAACTGGCGTTCGTCAAATGCCCATGGATCCAATTCTGCCTCATGGATGCATTCGCCAAATTTGTTTTTGTTTGAGATACCGACCATGGAGTCAAGCTAACTAGAGCCACTAGAGAAATATTGGCCTCTCATTCTGTCTTTCAGTGAATGTCTTCATGCCAGCAATGCATGCCTCATGGATCTGCACATGTTTGTACGTGATCATGCACATGCCTACATAGTTCGACGTACAGTGATCTTGTACATGGAAATCCCACCTATACCCTCCACTCTGGGCTCACCGCAGTCCCTTCGTCCAAGTTCCATCGTGGGCACAATCATCACCCAACAAAAGGGTTTGACTGATATATATTATCTGTGCAGCCCCTCCCCGCTGCACAGGGTGGCACCCTCCTCCTCGCAAAAAATCGGTGCCTCCCTTTTGATATATTTACATATATACATCTGCTGCAAATGGAAAATAACAAAAAAGAAAACAAAAACGAAACAAACAATAACAACAACTCCAAACAACAAGTTGTGGAAACTTTTTGCGGATACTTCCTAAAAACCTATCAAGTTCAAACTGCAAATGCCAACAAAAGAAAAAACAATTCAAAAAAAAATCAAAAAATATTGACAAGAAACACATCGTCAAAAATATGTGGAAACGTTTTGTGCGGACCCCTCGCAAAAAAAAAAGTAAACACTTGCACGGCAAACGCCTTCGAAAAAAAAAGAACTCTAGGAAAGAAAACACATGCACGCATTGTACGCATTGTTCTGCGCACGCGTGCGCCTTTCCCGTGCACGCAAGCATTCGCCACGTAGCCCACAAGTGCACTTAACATACTTAGTAAGTTCCAGTTAGCCAACAGACATAAATCACCTAAGTTACTTACCCCACATGCTCGTAAGCACGACAACTTACTTACAAAACTTAGCGCAAACTACTTACATTAAAGGCTAAGTAGATACTAAGTTGCCTTGCTACTTAACATAAATCTAAGCACTTACATGTTGACGCTAAGTACTTAACAAATAATACAAACACTATATGTATATTGACTGGTTTATATGTTGGTTTGGCCATGTTATAAGCAATGTTACTGAAGATATATATTCTTTTGGGTAACATATAAGTTCATTGCTAAGCACACTATCCGCTGTAGCCACTTAGCAACCACCACGGGCATCCAAGTGGAGGCCATCGCTATTTGTTTGAAGGCCATCGCTACTACGGTGGAGGCCATTGCTGTCAGGCTGGAGGCCATTGCCATTGGGCTGGAGGCCATCGCTAATTAGGTTGGAGGCCATCGCTACTACGGTGGAGGCCATTGCTGTTAGGCTGCAGGCCATTGCTATTAGGTTTATGTTGGGCGATGGCAGCCATACATGGCCAACCATCAAATAGTTTTTTCTTTTTGTGAAAAAAAGTGAAAAAACAAAATAAAAACAAATAAAAATGCAAACACAAAGAAAAAACAAAGCAAAAACAAAGCAAAACAAAAGCAAATAACAAAGCAAAAACAAAGCGCAATAATAGGCAAAAAAACAAAAACATGTAGCTGTGCGTATTTGTCGCTTTTTTTCACTTGTTTTTTTCGCTTTATTTTTGCATTTGTTTCGCTTTATTTTCGTTTTTTTCCTAGGAGGGTACAGCAAAAACAAAAGCCAAAAAAAAAGCTGTACCCTCCTAGGAAAAAAAGCGAAAATAAAGCGAACACAAATGCGAAAATAAAGCGAAAAAATGCAAAAAAAACGACAAATACGCCGAAATACGCACAGCTACATTCTTTTGCTTTTTTGTTTGCTTTGCCTTTTGTTTTTTTTGGCTTTGTTTTTGCTGTATAAAACTATTTTGGCTCCTTGTATCTATGGCTGGCGTGCCCGACATAATATTAGGTTGGAGGCCATCGCTACTACGGTAGAGGCCATTGCTGTTAGGCTGGAGGCCATCGCTATTAGGTTGGAGGCCATCGCTACAACGGTGGAGGCCATTGCTGTTAGGTTGGAGGCCATCACTATTAGGTTGGAGGCCATCGCTACTACGGTGGAGGCCATTGCTGCTAGGTTGGAGGCCATCGCTATTAGGTTGGAGGCCGTCGCTACTACGGTGGAGGCCATCATTGCTGTTAGGTTGGAGGCCATCACTATTATATAGGTTGGAGGCCATCACTACTACGTTGGAGGCATGTGGAGGAGATTGCTGTTATGTTGGAGGCCATCGCTATTAGGTTGGAGGCCATCGCTACTACGGTGGAGGCCATTGCTGTTGGGTTGGAGGCCATCGCTATTATATAGGTTGGAGGCCATCAGAACTACGGTGGAGGCCATTGCTGTTAGGTTGGAGGCCATCGCTATTATATAGTTACTCATGAAATTACCATGATCCTTGCGCTTGAGCTTTCCACGTTGGGATTGTCCACCGCCAGGCCTGCAATGTGCTCACAAGCTTATGGGTTGGCCGGTGTGGCTTATGGGTTGGCCGGGGACTTAGAGGTCTCAGGCCTGGCCTGCAAAAATGCCGGTATTCCAGCAAGGCCTGAGTGTGGGTCATCTCTTGCAGAAAAATGCGAACGCTGAACCAGCTACCTGAGGCATCTTGCAAAATGCGCTCACTCTGAATTGGCCCCAAATGGCTTCAAGCCCTGATGAGATACCAACGAGCCAACTTCTCGGGCAGGAACGCCAACCTGCCAACTCTGATGGGCAAACCATACTCTCCACACCATCTGACCCTGTAACTGACCCATCAAGCACAAAAACATACGCTTGCTAGTAAGTCAAGGTTCTTGCGGCCCTGGCAGGGCAAAATGACTTTCTTAGCTGGGGCTACCCGACAGAACGAAGAGCATTTGCTAAGAATTTGGCCCATGCCTGAGCGTCACAAGCAGCAAAGTTACCTTCGAATGACTCAATAGTAGAGGCATCACTGCCTTGGTGAAACATTTTCAGTATAGCTGTTGGGACCGGAGTGTGCGCCTTGCGTCAGTTGCCAACTAGGCTTCCAGCAGTGCAGCTACCATAGCCATAAGTGAGAAAGTCTGCCGGTGCAACCTGAGGGACACCACATCTAGCACGGCCAGAATCCCAAAAATTGCAGTTCGAAGTTCAACATCTACTGGAGAAAAAGTTGTGCCTTCTCTGGCTTGCAAATCTTAGGACTACTGCTACTGGAGGAGTCGAGCCGGACGCAAATGGCCCTAGCTCCTGAGCGAAGCCAATTTCGATGGAGATTTCGTGGATATAATGACTACGTATATAGCGACGGACAATCACTTAGAACAAGTTTTGGAAAAAAAATTCATACGCGTCCCCGAGAGAGGTTCTAAGTGTATGGCTTAGAACAAAGGAAAAACCTACACTTGGAACACAGAAACTTACACTTGGAACAACACACTTAGAACAATAAGTGCCCCAAAAAGAATGTTCAAGTGATTGTCCGTCAGAAACGCAAATAAACTCATCACTACTAGGTTGGAGGCCATCGCTCTTAGGTTGGAGGCCATTGCCCTTAGGCTGGAGGCCATCGCTATTAGGTTGGAGGCAATTGCCCTTAGGTTGGACGCCATCGCTATTAGGTTGGAGGTCATCGCTCTTAGGTTGGAGGCCATCGCTATTGGAGTGGAGGCCATCCCTACTAGGTTGGAGGCCATGTGAGGTTGAAGGCATCGCTCTTAGGTTGGATGCCATTACTATTAGGTTGGAGGCTGTTTTGTGCCTTTTGAAGCTGCTTCCTCTGAAGCTGCTTCTTCCAGGGGAAAGGTTGCTCCTTTGAAGCTGCTGGCTTCCAGGGGAAAGGTAGTTCAGCAGTGGCAATCATGGAGGCGCCGGAAGCGCTGTCATCGGCAGCGCCACCGCCACCGGAAGTTTCCAAGCTTCCACCACAAGTTCAACAATTTGGCTATGGGTGTCTTTTGTGCAAAAGGGGCTGGTGCCATGTGCAAGTGCACTGCGCACCAGGGTTCTGCCAAGTTTACTAGCCTTTTAAATGCTCCTCTGTAAGCACATATTGCGCACAACTCACTCTAGTACAATCTATACTGCTCATGCGGTACTTGTTCTAAGTGCGCGGTTTGCCAGGCATCTGGTTATGTCAGGGATATATTTAAAATAAACACATTGCAACATGTTCCCAGAAAAAGAATATGACATGCATATCTAGTATCTAGTACATTCTATTTCATTTTCATGTGGTGATTGGTCGGATTG
>CAXAMN010021380.1:0-51382 GCA_963970005.1 Durusdinium trenchii
GGCTGCAGAGACTGTGATGTGAACTCGGAGATGAGCCATTTGGGGGGGAACTATGATGCGCCTCAGGTGCCGACGAAGGGGAACCCCTTGAAGTGACACACAAATCGATTGATTTTGGAAATCACTCGGCGCCTTCCCCAAGCCAGTAACTTGTCTAGCTCGAACAAAGGGTTGTCTTGCATTCATTCGAACTGGTCTATCCAAGCTGTGGGCTTTCAGTACCCACCCTCACCACGGGGGGGGTCAAGGGGCCAAGCCGCGTACATGTCCGCAAGTTAAACGGGGGTCTATCAAGCTGTTTTGTCTGGCCGTTTGTTTGGGTTGAGAATGTCGGTCGCGGCGCCGGGACACCCTTGTTCTCTTTTCTCCCACCAACAATGAACAGAATGGACTAGGACAAAGGTCAACCTAGCAGGGAAGACCTGGGGCAACGGGATGAACCCCTAGTAAAGCACTATAGGAGATGTTTACCCCATACGATCGACCCAACGCTCCTGAGCATAGGCTTCTCATGCAGAAGTCTCCAGGCTCTCAAATCTTTAGGTTGAGGCCTGAAGGCTGGTTTGGAGAGTTGGGGTTGACCAATATTGGATTCCACAACTTCTTTGAGATGAGTTCTACGGCAGATGTGAGCCAAGCCACTTGCCTGTCATTCTTGCTGTCCCAAAATGATATGGGTGTTCATCATCTGGGGCATCAATCTATGTTCAATTGATTCTTGCACTCAACTGGATTTTTGGGTCAAGTTCATTTGCCTGGACCCCAAACTCCTCGCGACCCGGGTGAACTCCCCAAACTCGTCCAACCCGTCGGCACCAGCTCTAGATCACAAGGCAAGGAGGGGTCACTCTCTCTAAGGCCACGACGCAGGGCTCGCAGTTTCAGCGGGCATTCCGTGGCATTCCGATTCTTCTTGGCAGGATGAACTGGACAAGAAGGACATGTTCTTTTCAGAGGGACTACCCAGCCAGGGTGTGAAAATCCGTTTTGAACGTGTTTGAACTGCGAAACTGCTGGACTCCGCAATTCGAAGGTTCGTGAAAGGGGGCGCGCAGCAGATGAGAGCGTTGTAGACTTTTAGACTTTTAGGTCACTGGGCTTGAATCAAGTCTTCAGATCAAAAAGGATCTTTGCAGGGTTTGGATGGTGTTTTTAGGCGCATATGCTAGATGGTTTTTCGGACCACTACGACAATCTATCCAAAAGGTGCTGGACAATGCTGGACATCTACGTGTTTGTTTTGTTTCGTAGATAATTTTCAGACCACTTAACAAGAGTTTAGACCTTTTTGTAGCCCGCTCTTGCAGCCATACATTACGGTACTTGTTCCGAGGTGCACATGTTGCAACGCGACTGTGTACTGAAGCGATCCCAGTCCCCAAGTGAGCCAGTGGTAAGGAGTCCCTGTGGTTGCCAAGTAGCTGCCAACCCTTCTCATTGACAGACATTGAAGATTCACGGTTCTTTTTGAGTGCTTCAGTGTTTTACAGAAGCACCTAGAGCCTTTGTTCTTTAGCAGGGGCCCCTCCCCCGCCAAGTTCTCCGCGCTTGCCATGGCGTGGAGCTTCGTGGCCTTGACGTGAAGGGTTCACCATTGGCGTCGTCGAGATGGTTGGCTCACTCAGTTGGAGCACATCTCTCACTCGTCGAGTTGGTTCCATGGAGTTGGGTGCTTTGGTGGGATAATGTTTTATAAGGGTCTCCCTGATCCATGCATATCCATGCACTTGGGGGTATTGTTTTGCTCCGACTTAAAACTCCTGAATGAGATGTTTGATGATGTTTGCTTGGTGAATGACGACGGATTACTTTCAGAAGATCTCGCACTTGGACATATCCTGTACTAAGTACTACTCCACTTCCCTGAGATCAGCATGATTCGCATGATTGGGACCACGAGTAGTATATAGGATCCATTGTCTACTAGTAGCGATATGTAGCGATCTGGATCGGCCTGGCATCGCCCTTTTTCTTCCAAAAAGCGTTACTGAGTGAGATGACGATTCACGCAGGTATCTCAGATGCAGATTCGGAGTTTGCTCAAACGCAAGCCACCGTTTTATGTAGCCACCCAGACGCCCTGTTCGCAGCCCCTTGGTCCATCAAAACCTAGGGATTGGCGACCCCAGACCCCTGCAGATGAGTCGTTCTTGCCGCTCCAAGGCTGCCCCAGAGGATGCTTTCCCACCTTTACCGCGCACCAAGCTGCAGCAGAGGAGCCGCTCTGTTGACTTAGGATGACTTAGGATGTTATATTAATTTGAGTAAGATTTGAGTAGGGCGTACAACAATCCCTTTGCGGGCGAGAAACAATTGAGAAACACAGGTGTCATTTGGTTTCCATTCCTGTCGACCATCGAAGGGTCGCGCTCTGTCGCGGTGTCAAGGGTTACGCTCGCAGCTTCCGTCGCCAGGAAGCCTGAGACTCCCATCCTCCTGAAGGCTGAACACGTGGAAACTTTTGGGTGGGCTCGTTTCGCTGACAGTCTGCATTCGCTCAGGAAGACTGCGTGACTTGGGATTGAGAAGACCGGTTGCTGCTCAGGTTGCTGCTCAGGTAGCTGGTGCCACTGACCCTACCCGGATGTTCAACCACACACCTTCAAGCAGATGGGGGGGTGTTTCGCCAATCAGACGAAGACCCAGTTACGACCGGGCAGTTGGACACTGAAACACTGCGGGGTAGACCCGCATGAAGGAGCGACACGTGGGGTGCTGTTCTCAGATTCGACCAGTATCTACAACTCTTTCTGTTCCAGAGAGGCAACACATGGCAAAACCAACGAATACAAAGGACCTTTTCATCCAGCTCTATCCAGCTCTGTCCGAGCCAAACTGCCGTGTAGACCCATGTAACAACCCACGTCATGCGACGAGACGATAGATGACGATAGATGGTTGATGAAAAAGAAGTACTCAGGACTCAGGCCAGCCTGGAGAGGTTTACGGCCAGCCATGGCCAGCCTGGGCGCTTCTCCTCGCCCAGGCGGCGCCCACGCGGCCGAACGAGCCGGTGGAAGCGGCGGAAGTGGATGGCCCCTCGCAGGCCGGGTCAGGTCAGGGCAGCCCGGACTGGTGGTCTCCAATGAGGCCAAGTGGACTGGTGGTGAGCGGACTGGTGGTCCCCAAGTGCTTTCAGATGAGCAGAATCCCTCGAATTCCCCCTGAATTCCCTATACATGGTGTAATCATGTGTAATCAATTTCTACTAGGTGTTCGCTGGAGCTCAGTTGTTCCTTTTTTGCTGACAGACTCGTCCACCGAGAAAAAGGTGCTTGTTTCGGTCCCAACTCCACAGACTTGACCGAAGAAAGCTTTCTTCGCAGCTTGTCTTGGCTTTTGAGCGCCAGGAAGCCAGCTTCGCGCCAGGAAGCTGGGATGCACAATTGTTTTTGACATTGTTCTCTGTAATTTTTGATCTGGAAGATCACTATTGACAGACCACCCTCCAACGTCACAAGATGTCACAAGTACACAGTATATAGAGGCATGGCACTGGCTTGTGCACGCGGAATACTCCTCGATTGTAGACGCGCAAGTTGGAAGGATGAGAAGCCTCTTGAGGAGTGCGCGCCACACACACTCTCAAATGCCAGCATCAATATGTCAGCAAAACAGCCTGACCAACTTTCTCGAAGTTGCCCAGAACTTGCCACGGAATCTGCTCCGGAATCTGCTCAGGAACCTGCTCCGGCACTTGACCTTGCTTCAGAAACTTCCCCGGAACCTGCTCCGGAACTAGCTCCCAGACCTTGCCTTTATCTCATGCATGTAGGGAGACACTCTCCAAGCAAAAGTTTAAACCCGAGGGTAAGATTGAGAGCAGGAAGGTGCCATTCCAACGGTGCATGCCTCTTGTGAGCCACCCGAAGGTAAACTTTAGAGGAGGAAGATAGGAGGAAGGTGCAACGCTCCATATCTTTTGTGCATACTTTTTGTGAGCCACCGCGAGATTAAGAGGAGGAAGGTGCCATTCCAACAGTGCATACTTTTTGTGAGCCAGTCGAGGGTAAAATTTAGAGGAAGGTGCCATTCCAACGGCGCGTATCTCTGTGTGCGCAAGTGAGTCGCTGCGTGCGCAAGTGAGGTGATTTTTTGCGTGCGCAAGTGAGACACTAGCCGTACATAGATGTTCCAAGTTGATTTAATGTTGTGACCTTGGACCTTCAAGGGGCGCCCACTGAAGAACCCTACGTAGTGTGTGGGCTTCCATTGGTGACCCTTTTGAAGATGCTGGTAGTATTAGCATGATTCAACGAGCTGGTGGTTTGTTTGGAGGGCCAACAAAGGGAACCAGGATCTGGCGCGAGCCTTCCCCTCGGAGACTTGAGTGAACTGCTGAGCTGTACAACCCAAACGAGCTGCAACCAACACCCGGACACCCTGCGGTTTAGTGGGGGTGAAGGATTTTCTACGAGCTTTAGTCGAAGGTCAAATAGGTGTGGATTTCAATAAACAGACCCCCAACCAATGGATAGACTGACTGGTCTGAGTTCCTTTTTCCAGGGGGGTACTTGGGAGGCAGGTCTCCCTTCTTGAATACACACCCAAATGGACTGATGTAAATTAGTAAACAACTGCTATTAGTAAAACTCAGTTTGCTATAACATCCAACTGGGTTTATCTTGGGATGTCCAGGGTTTGTTTGCCCTTTTGCAAAGCTTGGATTTGGGCCAAGTGGTTGGGTGCCAGTGGACAATGGCATGCAATGCAAACAACAGACAAGAGGGATTATTTAATCACACACTTCATTTTTCTGAATTGATCTCCCTTCCTATCCCTTCATGAAAGTCTGAAAGCAGCACCGGAAGTATTCAGGACATTCCTGAACTGTTTACTGGGTCAGAGCTTTTAAACGAATAGTCATTCATGGGTTGTTATATCGTGGAGTCATCCTTTATGATCCTTTATGTGAAACTTGGTAGCTTTTATTTGGAGATCAATTTAGAAGCAGTCACATGATGTCACATCATGATCTCAACCAAGAGGCTAACTGGGACGATTTGCTAAAAAAATAGGCCTTCAAAAAGGGGACCCGACCCAACCAGCTGCGCCCGTCGCCCGCTGCCGAGGCGAGTCCAGCACGGCTGCACCAGCGGCGGTGGTGGGTGTGGAAGCCCAGTCGTAAGGACCCTCCTGGTTGGGCAAACCAACCAGGTAACCAGATCCAACAACAGTAAAAAGATGTAAGAAACAACTGTATAGGACAAGGGACCCATCGTTTTTTGGGTTCGCATGGTCAACTGAACACCATCCTGGGTCAACCAGGTTGTTTGTGTGTCCCGCTAAGTCCGGTTCCACCGACGATTTTGGGCACCACCAAAGTAGACGAAATTCATGAACTCGGATCACCTAGTGAGAGCATTTTTTTGTAAATCGTCGACCATCCGGGATACCATCCGGGTGTCCCAGGACAACCATCGAAGCCGTTCGATCTGGGTAGAGAGGAGAAGCAACGTGCGATGCTTAGGCCGCCTTACTAAGCATCATGATTCAATGGGCCTTGGTATTCAATGGGATGATATACTCAATCGACAAAACCAGGATATGACCTACTGGCGAAACTTGCATCGTCTGAACGCATCCCAGAGCCCTTCATCCATTGGTTGCGTGGGAAGTTGGGTAGAAAAGCCGCTCTACAGAGAAAAGATACCACGTGAAACCGAATCTCCGCTGCAGCATGCCAAGTAAGGACCAGCTAAACCAAAAGTGCTAGAATTGTTACACCGTCTTCCAAAATGTACATTTTTGAAAAATACATACTCCAAAAAAACAAGTAGTGTTTCTTTTAAATAAAAGTTACATTCTTCCTAAATACATGCTCAATTCGAATTTCTCCGGGTTGATTATCTAGTTTTCATCATCAGCAAGCATGGCTGCCCCGTCAACCAGTTCCGAACAACTCCAGGCACGGCTCGGTAGAGTCTCCATATGGGCCCAATGGCTATAACATGTAGTAAATCATTGAAATGCCCAATACATGCTCAAGTAACACCATTACATGCTCCTGATATCCGCTCAGAATCCGGTTTTTTTCCGCTCAGAATCCGGGTTTTTCCGCTTCTAGTCCGGGTCCCTATTTTCTCCAGGTCTCAAAAGTTATTTCTCTGGGTCAATACATGCTCAAGAAAAATATACATCTGTTATCCAATTATTGCATATGATATCAAGTGATCAATTGGTCTATATGCACAATGGGAAGGTCTTCTTCCACCGAGGCGGCACCATAAGGGATATCGCGTTCACCATTTTTGCTATTACATGTATTGCATGCTATTACTCAATACATGTTGTTGTTTAAACCTAATACATACTCAAGATAAAAATTGTTACACCAAAATCAAAAATGTTCATTTTTTTTACAAAAATGTACAATTTCTGGTTGATCCGGTTAAGCTGGGAGGTGAGACAAGACGGTCCAGATGGTGACCCTACCTGTAAGGGGTGAGGTATGTGAGGTTGGGTTGACCTACCTGTATACGTCTTCTAGCCGGCTAGACCTTGGTGACCTTGGAGGACCAGGGCTCCCGGATTTGGGACCCCACCCCCACAGACCCACTCGACTCGACTGTTTTGGTTTTCCCAAGTCTACCTGCTCCGTTCCAAGTCGCACCGCCAGCGCGACAGTGCACCTCCAATGGAGAACAGTCGAGGAGGAACGGAACAGTCATCGAAACAAGGAGGGGAACCCCATCAAGAACCATCAGCTGTTTGCGTTGCCGACGGGTGGGCCGTGACCCTCCGTGTCGAGCCCGTCGGTGCAAGACGCGACACGAACGAAGCGGAGTGCAATGATGGGCAGAGTTCCACATCCCTGAGGAACACAGAGGCCCGTAAAGGCCGGATTTCAAGGAAGATGTGGATTGCAATCGAAAGAGAGCCCAGGCCTCTAAATGAGATGTGATCAAGGTGCCCTCCTGCACCAGTGAGGAGAAGTCAGAGACTATAGTCCAGGTCGACTGATCAAACCAAGAATGCCCAAACCCACGTCCTTCAATAGCTTTTCATCTCAGTCATGAGTCACGTCCACACGTCCACACACAAAGTCCTGTTTCATCATCATCATCATCATCATCATCATCATCATCATCATGATCATGAAGTCGCTTCATGTCGCTTCCACACCGACGTCCTACGGTCCGATGTCCCACCGTCCTCCACCGTCCTTCACATCCGATCGACGTGCCGTCGACCACCGCGGCGCCCAGGGACCGCGACCGCACTGCCGGAGCTCGACGTGCCGAGCCCGAGCGCCGCGCGGTGAGCGGTGTTCAACCGGTGTTCAGGGCTGCACGGAGCGCCGTGGTCCAGGCGGAAGGAGTCCTACATGATCCCTGGAAGTCCAAGACCAAAAAGGGGTTTGGTGGTGACCCGAAAGGTCGGAATGTCCTTTACTTCGGTGCAAAATAGAATCTTTTTCGGATGAACAGGGAGAAATTGGTTGAATGATCCAGGTGGGGTGCGATGTAATAGATTGTACTGTAATAGTAACAGTTGGTAAAAGAGGATCAAGATGTTTGAGAATGGCGTGCAACCTAACCATCATCATCCACTGGAAGTCTCCGTGTCGAGGCCTGCCGGCATGACGTATGCAGCAGCTTCGAAGATTCGGTGTGTGTGTGTGTGTGTGTGGTAACTAATGGGCCAAAACCAAACTGCTGGTTTCAAGGCAAAAGTTACCCTGAAAGCCCAGGTTTGACGCATTTGCCCCCCATAACAAAGTGGTTTACATCAGGGTGGACTCAAGTCATTCATGATGTTCACGAGTCAAGTCCCGATAGTTCTTGGAATGATGTTCACCGGTTCTTCTTCCACCCACGTTCCGAACGCCTTCATGCATTCAGCCTCACCGGTTCGCAAGGCCTTACTCCGCGGTGGCTTCCGGCCGAACCCGGTGACCGCTGTTCGGGGGGTGACCGGCCGTCTCGGCCGCCAGGGCATGGTGATGTTGGCCTTGAAGAGTCCCAAGGAGCGGAGCTTCTTGCTGAAGCTCGAGAGCCCGGGGCACCCGGGACGTACTGGCGCGTCTGGCCGGGCCGGTTCTGGCCGGGCCGGTCCGCGGCGCGGAGCAGGGTGGGTCTTCTGGAACAAAGGGCGGGTCCGGTCTTGTGGTCTGGTGTCCTTTGCCCCGAACTGGGTCAACCATGGGTAAATCCCGCATGGGGCCCTTCGGAATGCGTATTACTTTTGTCCAGGTTACCCTGGACAGTGGATCCAGGTCGAATTGGTTTTACCTGGCAAACGGCAGATTGGTTTGTACGGGTTTCATGCGTGGATGCCGAAACCTGACGTTTTGACTCACCGGAAAAGGACAGACATTGGGAATGGGATTGGAACCTTCTTCGCCCAAAAGTTTTGGCTTCCCGCCTTGGGCCTTGAGATAGAGATATTCTGGATAGGTGTGGATATGTGTGGATTACTGAAATCATCTATATATATATAAACTAAATATGACCATGACTGTCGAGTGTGTCCCAGTACACCTGTAGAGCCGTAGCCGTCAAAGATGACCACCACTCTCGGAGCCTTTGCTGGGCCCATCATCCACTGGGCCCTGGTAGTGGATAGAACGGATATACCAAACATAGCTAGTAATTACAATTCTAATTAAATTCTTATTGTTACTAATAGTAAGGCACTTGTTCCTATTAGCTTCTTGTTACTACTAGTAAGGCACTTGTTACTAGTAGCGATGCACTTGTTACTAGTAGCTTCCTACCCCCAAACTACGATGGTGTTTTTCCATGTTTTGTTTTCCCCCTTGTTTGGGTCGCCTTGTCAGGGTCAGTTTCCGCAGAGATGATCACGAGACGAGACCAGACATCATGGTGTGTGTCTTTTTCGGTCGATCATGGGCTGACCATGAGTTAACTGTCGATTGGAGGATGATGACAAGGATTCCAGGATGATTCCATTACCTTTGATCTCTATAACCATCTAAAGCTCACCACCGATGGGTTGCGAGTTCGGATGCGTTCGGAGCGGCAGCCAAGTTCTTTTCCTTGTCGTTTTATCGGAGTGAAGATCCCATATTTAGGCTGGTTGATCCGATGTCCAAGCAAGGATATGCCCTTTTCACTGACAGATATGCATCGATGTGCAATCAAGCCCAGCTGGTCAAGGACCTCATTTCGCATTTCACTGGATCGTGTCATACTGGTCAAGTGTCTAAAAGTACTCGGACGCAGCCGAACCAGGCTGAAGCCTTCCCGATAGGGACGAATTGCTTTGGGTCTGAGTCCGTCTCACTCTGCAAACTGCAGCGGCCAAAGGCCATATCATCAACAACCTCCAGAGTGGGACGTCTGCGTCTGAGTGTTCGAAAGCCGCATGCGAGGCGGAGATCGGAGATACGGATTCGTCTCCAATCTGCAGAGATTTCGGAGGACACGGAAGCAACTCATGTTGACTGTTGATGAATAAAACCTCCTAGCCTAGAGATGTTAAGCCATTCTGGTAGGGTTATTAATTGACAGCCAACATATATATATGGGCCTTGCAAAGCTGTAAAAGCGAGTGATTCGGTCCGAGCCTATATATATATATATGCACTATACATTATGATTTGAAGCAGTTGTGAACTTCCGCATCTCTGTCGTCTTGGGGGCATGAGCCTGGGTCGCCCCAGAAACTCTCATGAGGGTCTGGATTTATTGTTTGATTGATTGATTGATCAAGCTGGATCTTACTTTCCTTGATAGCTTCTGTCATCGCGCGATATAGCACCGGCCTGGGGGAGTGCAACGTGCCTGCGAGGTTCAAAGGTGGGTTCTGCATTCAATTTGGACTTCACCTCATTACCTCCATCACTCGCAACGAGGTCATCAGTCAAATGTGGGAGTTGTCGCTCCTCGATCCTCTCCATCACGAAAGCTGTCGGCGATCCGAACGGTGGACCTGACGGACCTTCCGGGTGTCCGAGATCTCTCAGTAGTGTGTGGGCTTCAGGCAGTGACCCCTTGGAGGGTGCTGGTCATAACCCATAACATCCCATAACCTTTAAGGCTTTATCAATAGCTTTGTCACTTATCACATCAAGGAACTTGCCGACTCATCCAGACGTCAGGTCCCCCTCCTCCGACTCATCCAGACCGGACTCCGACTCATCGTCCTGCTCTTCGTCCTTTCCAGCATCGAGCGCATCAAGCTCACCACGCCCATGCCTCCGAAGCATCGGAAGTTGGCCCGGGGCCCCTGGTGGGAGAGCTGAAGGGTGGAGCGTGGGATGGGTTCACCCCACCAGAGTAGAAGAGGTGAGGGTAGCTAGGCTAGTAGCTAGTAGCTAGTAGCTAGGCTACTACTTAGGATGCTGGAGAGCTAGCTGCTGATTTGGTTCCTAGATTAGTAATTGATCTGTGCATACATTGTGATAATACATCTTGTACATGTGTCTCATGTATTGTCACACTAATTTAGATGTGATTGTCCTATGTGGATATTGGTTTATCCTCTGGTACCCCCACAGATGTGCAGGGGGACCGGACGCGGACCTTGCGGACGGACACTTCGAGTTCCGGGTCTGTGCGGGTCGGACACGGTGAGTTCGAGGGCCGATGTCCCAAGGGCACCGAATGTTCCGCAGCAAGCTGCACAGAACTGGTTTCAACATCGCAATGGCAAGAGGAATTCTTAGACTCGTAATCTCCAAGTGATGGATCTCAGATCCGGAGCAGATGGGATCCTTCAGATAGAACCCTTTCCTTTCCTAAGGCACAGATCGGGGGGGGGTAGGCACGCCAGACCAGTGGGATCCTCAGATCCCGTGAAAACGTCCATCGGTGTGTCTGTGTGCTCTGTGTGTCTGTGTGGTCCGACTGGGGTTGCTCGAGTTTTTTCAGGAAGAGATGATAGGAGATGATAGGCGAGCACGAAGGAAGAGATGATGTTGCAAAATATAGCAATTAGCACATTTCTATACATGTTGTTGGAGGGTTCTTCCAGACTCATGTGCACATGTCTTGCAGATGTCCCACCATTGGCAATCGGAACACGTCGGTTGCGAGGTCCCGAGCCACGGGGTACCGGTGGTCTATAGACACCCCCTAGTACTATGGTATGTTCCTTCAAAACACCATGCCAGCACCTTCAAAGGGGTCACCAATGGAAGTACCTACACCACTAAGTGACCTCCAGCCAGGACACCCCTTGAAGGTCCAGGTATGCCCTTGAAGTCCAGGCCAAAGACTCTACCCTAAGAATCAAGGACCCTCAAAGGTGAAGGTTTTGAGGGTCCAAACCCCTGCTATGCAGGGTCAAAACCCTCCATAGGAGGGTCCAATGATCCTTAGGGTAAGATACATATGTCGCACCACCGAGGTGTTTCGAACATGTCTTATCGGGTCAAGTCGCGACTTCTGTACAAACTGAACCCTGTGAAGTTGGTCCGACAACCGACCGCCATCGTGTGGGTTGAGAATCAGGCCCACCACTTGCTGATGTAGATTTCCAGGCTCCAATTTCTTGGAAGGTGACCTCCTCTAGATGTTTTGATGGCTTTGATGGCTTTTCCGCGTTTTTCCACGTGACGACCTCTTTGGGGCGTAGGGTTTGTCGTTTTTTGTTGGCACATATGGAAAGCTGAAGGCAACTTGGGGACTTGGGGACTTGAAAAGAAAACGGACACATTACGCTCCATGGAAAGGATAGGAGGGACGGATGGGCGGGGTGTCAATGTCGAGCGCTCTTGGAATCTGTACAATCGGACTGTGATCCGGTTGAAGAACCCTACAGACCAGCCTACAGGTACCCTAGTAGGGTCATATATAAAAGGTCACTTAACCTCTCGTGGATTCCTTTTCTGGTGCAACGGCACCAGGCCCTGCAGTGAGACCCTTTTTTGAGCTCAATGCCACGCCACCATCGACCAAATGTGAGGTGGATGTTGAATACGCGTTGCTGAAGCAGTTGAACACCACTAAGAAAAATACAGAGAGAACGCAAAACAGCGATGTGATGCTCGGTGAAGATTGCAACACTTGCAAGAATGAATCAAGTACCAAGGGCCTCCGGTTTGGGGTGTCTAATGATAGCTCCTTAGAGTCGAGGTTCAGGGGTATCCATTCACCATCCCGAAACCGGGCGCCTGGTCACCGGACCTCTTTTCACCTTCCTGGTGGGACCACCCCACCAGCGGGGCGGGACCACCTAGCCCTGACGTGACGTGCCCATGGTAGTCGTGCACCTGGATGTAGCGAGGTGCACATGGTCTCCGACTACTTCGGTTTGCACAGGACACAACGTACGCGGTACGCGGTGCGCGAGCTGCTGATGCAGAGATGTGGGGGGTAAGAACCCTGTGAGGGGCTGCAACTTGCTGATATTTAACCACGGGGACTGTTTGAGCGAAGATTGAGTGGGGGGCTTGCAACTTTGAATCAAGTGTTGGAACAGGTCTGATACTCTTGGGGACCTACTGAACTTCAGTTGATTCCATCTTTTGAGGAGTGTACTTTAATTGGAAATTCTATACCCAAAAGCGACCACAAGGACCAAATAAGCCGCCTCTGCCAAGATCAACGGCCGCAGCAGAGGCTTCGCTGGGCTTCATAGTTCGAGGAAGAAACAATCAGTCCAAGAATGCGTTTTGCTTTAGATGATCATTTATATACATTAATTTACAGGATACCCCTAGTTGTTGGGGGGGTGAAAAGGACTCTCTCAGCCGCCATGTTTTCAGGATCGAACGGATCGCCCGTCGAAGACTTCCATGTTGGACTCATGAAGCAACCAGCCAGGAGCTCGCCGGAGCTGGGAGTCATTGGGGCAACCACTAGCAACGGGGTAAAACAAATCAATTGAACTTGCAGGGAGTGTAGGCCTGTAGGCTTCCAACAGCTTCAAATCCGCCAACTAGGACATCTCCTGCCATTCATCCCATTTGCATCCTGTTGTACAAAAGAATCTGATTAGTTCTGGCATCCGACACCTCTGGAAGGTCTCCCTGTCCATCCGGCCGCAGGATCGTGGACAAGGAAGAAGGTGAGGAGAAGAAGGCCATGGGAGACGTGGCTGCGGGGGGAGGGGTTGCATTGGAAGAAGTAACGTCGGTATGGATTCCTATTACCTGTAACAGTCGGCAAACAATTATATATTACGATTTTAGAGAAAGGCCTTTACTAATGATCATCATCCACTGTTACTGGTAATAGATGGTAATGGGATACACCGAAGGTATGGAGGAACATGGGATAGGAAACCATCCAGACCTTCCACAATTTCCTTGGAGCCGCTGTTTCATTTTCCTCAAGACACCATCCAATAATAACACCCACATCTGGGACATTTGGCACAAGCGCGTCAAGTGATGCCGGACTTTTTGTTCATCCACAGAACCACTTGTTTCAAGGGCCTAAGGCAATGCATGTTGTGTTCTTCTTTTGGGGGGGGGACCATGGGGAGTATCTAGATGATGTGTCCTTTTGGGATCCTGCACTGATGAGAAGACTTTGACGATCACAGCCAGAGACGGGTACTCCATGGTGTGAGGCCGCCAAGGCCGCCTCGCATCCAAGTCATACATGGGAACTCAGCCGGTGGTTTCAGATATATTAAGCTTTTCCGGCCCATGTGAGCTGCCGGTCCATGTTAGCTGCCCATGTTAGCTTGGTGGATTTGCCACATTGGAACACCAAAGACCACCGGACCACCCAACAATGAGACCGCCCAAATCGACCAGGAACCGAGAGAAGGTCCAACCAGGAACCTTGAGAAGACACACATGAGGCATGTGCAGCGTTCACCAAAGAGAAGATCCAGGGTCAAAACCTGTGACATTTCACTGCTGCCGCGGGGCTCAAGGAGCCAACTTGGCCATCGGTGGCGGCCAGGGTTCTCCCTGGATAACCCTAAACCCTCTTAGTTCAGATCGCCAGGTTCTGTGGCTCCCTGGTGCTCCAGGATCTCAAAGAGAGTGGGGAGACGATTGGACACTGGACCCCTAGCCTCATTCAGATTGGGCCCCCCCGAAAAAGACTCCGTCTTCGCTCCACCATCTTTGGTTCCTGTTGCGGAAAGCCACCAAATCGCCCGGTGTCACATGCCCGCTGTCCCAGGGTGGCTGGAACGCCCCCCTGTGCGACTCCGGGTGAGGGGAAACCCTCGCGCTGGGCGGACACGCGGTCGCTATGGCTGCGTTGATTTTTGCCCCAGCCCTGCTAAATGCTTGGTGGAAGGACAACGCAGATACAGGGCTATGGGGCCCGAGTGCCCCCCACAACCGTTTCAACCTTTGCAGGATTATATACTGGAGGCGTTGGTTCTCGTTGTCATCCTTCTTGAAAGCTGTAGGTTCAAAGCTGTAAGTAGGCATCTGAATTCAAGTCGGTAATTACCCCCCTGACAGACCCCCGCCACACACACGCACACTTAGACAATGGTTTATTGAATGCCAGAATCCACAGGGAAAGGATGAGGGAAACGCACGGCGACTGGGTCAGCTCAATTGAAATGTTTAACATGTTGTTTCGCATTAGCCCTTTACTGAAAAAAACATTAGTTACTGTACTCAGCGGTCTTGAATTACGGCGGTGCAATAGTTGGGGAGCGAGACCGCCCGGGTAGAGTAGACTAGAGAAGGGACAACAGAAGGAAAGGCACCGACACACGCACACAGTGTGTCGAGTACCATTTCCTTCTGTTACCCTGAGTAGAAGTGCAGGTACGTGGAAATGGCGTCCCATTTCCATATCCTCGGATACAACGCCAGCTTCGTTGACCAGGCGGCGATACATCCTGCTTGGTCCCCTGCAGATTGTGTTTAAACATTAAACTCCTGGATACGGAGTGCGACACACACACACACACACAAGGGGCCGCAGTGCGGCGCTCGCTCGAAATAGTCACCTAACAAGCCTTAAAAAAGAAAAGGAAAAGAAAAAGAGCAAAGAAAAGAGGGCAAGAGAGAAAGATAGTGTAGAGGCGTGCATGTCTACCGCACCAGCGGCAAATTACGGGCGCAAGACCTGAATAGCCACCTAACAAGCCTTAGAAAAGAGAGAAAGAAAGACAGAAAGAGCAAAGCCAAGAGGGCAAGAGAGAAAACTAGAGGTAGTGTCGTGCATGTCTGCCTACAGCAAATTACGGAGTCAAAACCTGAATAGCCACCTAACAAGCCTTAGGAAAGAAAGACAGAAAAGAAGTGCGAGACCGCGGGGCAGGGAAACGAGCCTCAAGAACAACTTAACAAGCCTAACAAACGAAGAAACCGCAAGAAGGCAAGAGGGGGGAGGGAAGGGGGTGCGAATTGGAGTGGTATCTGAAAATCAAGAATGAACGAACAACCTGAGATTCAAAATTCAAAGGTTCGCAAACTGAATTGGTAGTGAAATGTATACCGTAAGCTCGACAGCATTGAAACCGCAGCTTTGTTGTTTGTTGATTCATGGGCGAAACATAATTCAATAAACCATAATCCACCAGTGCAGAAACGCGGTGTCAAAAAGCGATCCACGATGGCATACGCGCCTCTCTTGCGAGAGGATCACACTGTGCACCCAAGTGGGAGAACACAGTTAATCACACTTAGACAATGGTTTATTGAATGCCAGAATCCACAGGGAAAGGAATGAGGGAAACGCACGGCGACTGGGTCAGCTCAATTGAAATGTTTAACATTTTGTTTCGCATTAGCCCTTTACTGAAAAAACATTAGTTACTGTACTCAGCGGTCTTGAATTACGGCGGTGCAATAGTTGGGGAGCGAGACCGCCCGGGTAGAGTAGACTAGAGAAGGGACAACAGAAGGAACGGCACCGACACACGCACACAGTGTGTCGAGTACCATTTCCTTCTGTTACCCTGAGTAGAAGTGCGGTACGTGGAAATGGCGTCCCATTTCCATATCCTCGGATACATCGCCAGCTTCGTTGACCAGGCGATGTACTCTGCTTGGTCCCTGCAGATTGTGTTCAAAATTTTAATTTTGGATACGGAGTGCGACACACACGCACACACATTATTTATGACTATTCTGCACTTGCACCTTCCACCAGGCGCAGGGGAGGAGGCCAAGTGCCTTCTCAAGTGCTGGCGGGGTTCTCGTCCCCTGGGGTGTAAGTACCCTCAACGCTTCATGCTTGAGGGGAAACGAACTGCCAGCTGAATTCGCCATGGGCTGTCACAAGGAACCTTAAATTAAAGGTCCAAACGATCCCACAACCCTGAAAGTCAAAGACTGGACTTCTAGGGCACAAACTTGTAGCAAAAATATAAATCTATATCCATGACTTGATGCTTGCAGGCCTTTAGTTAACTCATGTAATGGCCGCAGCCGCCAGCAGAGGGCGGCGCCCAACAAACAGGGCGCGCCACCGGTGTCCAGTGTCCAGCAGTCCAAAAAAAAGAGGAGGAGAACTGCGGTGGGCGGAGGAGAGCAGGATGTCGCACTGGGATGCTTCAGCTCCGTAGCCAGACACGCCCTTGTGGGACTGGAATCTATGCTGGATCAGTTCATCCCTTCAACCACGCCAATGTAGGCGAAGGATGCAGGTCTACATGCCAGTTTTATGGAGTGTTTTTGTTGAGGTTTGAAACCATTCAAGGGGTAGGCGAGCACTTTCCAGAACTGGTGCCTCGCCACTGAAGTCCCGATGCACAATCCCTGTTCATGGTCAGTGGCCCGCTGTTCTCCTGGAACTAGCCTGTCTTTTTGGAGCAAAGCAGAACAACTGTGAAAACTATCAATGGAAGAATCTCAGGGGCCAAAAACACATCCAACTTAGCGTGGAGCAGTTCTGCACTGAGAAAGGCGCGCGTTTCTGCATGTCCCAAGAACCCATTGGTTTTCACCGGTGTGTTTTGGTTGCCGTTGCTTTTGTGGTGCACCAAAAAAACGTGACAGTTCTGCTTGGTCCCTCGTGTTTTCAATCGTTTGTTGACACTCGTTTGGTCGCCGCTTTGGACGACACGCAGGCGACCATGACTTTGTTGAAGATGCCTCAGACACGCATTCCCGTTTGATCCTCGGGCGGGCGGTTTGGGCGGCCCGGTCGAAGTGAAGGCGAACGTCTACCCGTTCGCCCTTCCAAAAGGAACCGTTTAAAGAGAAAGGATTGATCTGGTGGCCTGTAGTGTAAAATCCTTGGCAAAACAGCTCGGTGGGTCAGCAAGAACCTTACATCAATGGCGGTTGGAAGCCTTTTCCAGCAAGCCGTTGATTTCTGGAACATCTTGTGTTTCTTTTCTGTGGGGGGAACAGGCTTGTGTTTGCTACCGCGATGTGCGGAACGGCTTCAAGAGAACTCCGTACCAAAACACTATGATGATGTGTTAGACCGGGAAAACACATCATAATGTTTTCACACTATGAATTATGGTCTGTTTTCCTGTATGATGTGTTTCTTTTTTGTAAGACGACCGACAATTCGACTGAGTTCGACCGTGCCCAGGCACGAAGTCTCTCTGTGATTTGCACTGAGCTCGACGACGAGGAGTTCTGAAGGGGTCGAACTCATGGGGTGCTGGCAGCGCCCACGGGTGATGCCCCAGACAGTCTCGCTGCCGATGCAACGCCCCCTGACCTTGATTGACACCCAGGATCACCCAGGCCAGAGACAGGGTCCTGAGCAACCAAGTTCCAATTCTGATGACTTCTGTCTGGAGTTGGTTTCTTTCATGCACTCAGGACTTTAAACATGCCTCACGCGATTGCATTCATACATTCACATATATATATATATACACATATACACATGCCCATACACATACGCATACACATGTGCATACGTGCATACATGCACATACAATCACATACATAACCCAACCTAACCTAACGAAACAAAACGTAACGTAAGGTAACGTAACCCATCCCATCCCATCCCATCCCATACAAGGGTTCATTCACTTGTCTTTGGCCCCACCAGACCGGCTAACAGACCAGGACCGGCCGCCTGCGCCGGTGCAGCCGGTGCTGCAGGTGCAGCGGAAAGTCGCTGAAGGCGTGGGTGATGACCCTGGGAGCGCTCGGGCGGAGCGCTGGTTTCAGCACCAGGTCCCTACCAACAGAGGTGGGTCAAGGCGGTCAGAACCCGACGCCCTTCGACTATCCCAGGCCAGGGTATTGCAGGTTTTCCGGGTACACCCAGGACAGCTATCCCGCAACTTAGGCAACACTTTCACAATCTTTCACACCTATCTCACCTATTTATGGTCACTGAGCCTCTCTTGGTACCGTAGAGGTTGGCATCACAGCCCAGCCCTTCACCCGATGGTACAGGGTCGTTCAGGTCCTGTATTCCCTCCTAAGTCCCTTCAGTGGCCAACAGTTTTTCCATCAAGGACCAGTCTGTGGACAAGGAGTCTGGAAGCCTGGCAACCTGGGGTCCTTCTAGGTTGTTGGGGTCCTTCTCCTGGGTTTGGCAGATCAGGTGATGTTTCATTGTCCCTATACACATGTTCCCCTCAAAGGCCCTAGTAGGGTGGGTCACTACACATGTTCCGGGGAAGGATTTTTACATGTTCCAGGTTCCGAATGGCTCGCGGAGTTGCGAGCTCTCAGGACCTCCGAGCGTCCAGTCGCTCTCGGGTCCGTCGGGTCGCTTCGTGCGGACTGGGTTGAATGTCATGACTGCAACGGAACCGAGTGAGTTCGGTTGGCACCCCCACCTCCCCCACCTAACACCTTCTTCGAAAGGCTGGACCCCCTGAACATCCCTGAACCAACCTTAGTTGACTTTGAAGTCATTCGTGGATGGGGATTTGACCCTTCACTCCATAGGATTGGACTCGACCCTCTAGAAGTCATGATGGAGTTCCAACAGAATTCGGTTGAACGACCTGCAACCACACCGTGTTTGTCATTAAATCATCCAGCGACTCGCTGTTCCCAGTTCTCCAACTCAGACCGCCCTGGACCCGCCCTGGACCACGCTTGACACCACCTGTCAGGCGCCGTGGAGGAAGGCCGGACGGGTCCGGGTCCGCGCACGGACGGGGACGGAGGAGCCGAGCTGAAGCGGCCGACGGCTGAAGCGGTCCGGGTCCGCGCAACGCATCACCGGGTTGATATGAAGATGTGCCGGGCACAAGTAAGTAAAAGACGCTCAAGCCAGGGAGTCTTTTCAAGCCTAGCTTTCGCCGCATTTCGCGGCTCTTCAGGGCTAAATGCTGTAGGGCGCTGGTAGATGCTGGTGGGGGTGGCGAAGATTGCCCTACCCCTCCAAGACCATGTAAAAAACATGGTTCATTTGGTTTATGATGGTTTATGTAGTCTAGAATCCTCAGCAACACAAGCATTGAATGCATGGTGGTTGGCATCCTAGGGTATTCTTTGGACTTCTAGGGTGCCAACAAGCTGGGATCATTGTGGTGCTTGCTGAGGCTTGACGCATCCTTAAATGCAGAAGAGTGGTCAATAGAGCCCCAAACAAATGCGCCTGATCAAGTCCCCTGAGAAAAGATGTCCTGGTGTTTGTTGGCTAATCTAAATCTGTCTAGTGTTTCACCAGCTGCGAGTTGTATAGGACTTTTCTGCTCAGGTGTGGTTTCCGGAAGGAAAACCCAACTTCCAGAACAAGTTTGATCCACAATGAAAAGATGTGCATGAATTGCCCAAGCCAATGATTATGGCGTCCCTGCAGTTGGGGTTTCATGTGTACAAACTCTCCACCAGCACAGCACCCTCCAACAGGTCTCCTTTGGTGGTGACCAGTTGGAGGTGCAAAGGTCTTTCGTCATGTGGATGAACACGGACAAACCAAGCCATGAGAGGAGGGCTTCTCTCATGTTTAGTGCTTTCGCAATGATCTTTCAAATACGCTCCCTGAAATTCTCATCGAAGTGGAGTTCACCTGCATGGCCTTCCGAGAAATGGTCCTTCGAAAGTGGTTGGTCTTCGGAGACATGGTCTGAAACACACGGGTTTTCATTCTCAGGGCCCTTAGGATTGGTTGTTGGGGGGGTCTTGTTGCAGGTTGATGCAGGTGGATCGTTCCAATGCTCTCATCTCTGTGGGTCTTTGGAGGAATCCCCAGGCCAGGCTGGGGAGCCACGGCAGGGTGGCCAGGTGTAGGAGCCCCAAAAGCGTGGTTCTCTCCGAGAGAGAGCTGCTGTGCTTGCTAAAGCCAGGCGCAAGTGAAGCGCAGGCGCCGCCACAGGCACTGGGGGGAAGGAAGGGTCGCATCATCGGCCCGGCCCAGCGTGGATTCGGTGAAGAACCCAACGAACTGAAGAACCCATGGTTGTCCAGTCTACCAGGGTCGTCCCATGGGTGTCCAATGGTCGTCTACCTTACCCTACTTACAGGTCTCCAGACAGGGCACCCGTTGGAAGTGCTAGGTACCAAGAATTTTAGACTACAAAGACTGGGTCGACGGAACTCTTTCAATATTGGTCTTTGCAGGCTAAGGTCTAAGGTCCCTGACTATCCATATCATGGCTTAACTCCTAGAGAGTGCCAGCCAAATGTATTCTACCTTGAGGGGAAGTGGTTGTTGGGTGAAAATTGTGGGATGATCAACTTCAGTAAAAACGAGGTCTTGGACCTGGAGGGATATATAACATCAACCAGTTAGAGATTCTTTACTCCTTTCGGACCGCCAACAAAAGCAACAACCCTTATGGCATCGCCGGTGTGTGAAGCTCTACGATAACCCCCCCGAGACATGGATTGTAAAACCTCTTCAGGCCTGGGAGTGTTTATGAATCCAGGCATAGAGTCATTAAAATTTGAGACTGTATATAATTAGGACTACCTGGACCCTCCAAGGGGTGTCCACTGGACTACCCCACACTACCTATAGGCTTCCATTGGGCACCCCTTGGAGGGTCCTGGTATTGGTATTTACTTGTATTAGTACACTGTACACTCCGCGGCATCCTTTGCAGGCCACGTTGGCCTCGCATCCTCCCATACCCCAAGCACTTCGGTTTTAGCGCGGTCACATGCCCACCTCCTTGAGGAGAATACAGGTGGTCTCGGCCGCAGTTAGAGACCATCCTGAACTCTGCTGGATTAGGTATGAGACAAGGACTGGCGCACATACCTTTTTCTAGGGAGCACTGGATGGGACCCAACTGACATGCCAAGAGAGGTAGCCAGTGACCGTAAATAGGACCCGGAACACCTGGAGTACCGAACTGGGATAGTCTAGTTCGGGTCCTTCAACCTCTGTTGGTGTGACTGGGTGAAGGTATGTAGAGGACCCAGTTTTACTTTGTCTTTGGACCCGTAGGCTTTCGTCGATTCGGTGGCCAGTTTTGGGCGACGACGGACTGACCTCCCGTTCACTGCGCGGATTTTGCGCGCAGGAAAAGCGCCAAGATGCTTCGTCGTCCTAGAGAGAGGGCAGAGTAAATAGACACTCAATTGAACAGATAGAAAAGTAGATCCCCACTCATAGTGTATTGGAAACGGTTCTTTTTTGGGGGGGACCACCATAAACACTATAGAAATCAAGAGTTTACATGTTGCACCTGCACCCTGCAACCAAGCTCTTTAGAGGCCGAAGTTCTTCAGAGAAGCGGTCTTCAATCAACCCAAAACCAAACGACTCCTGTCCCACCATTTTCCACCCGAACTTCGAACAAAAACCGGAGTGGTGTGTGTTATTGTAATGGAACCGCCCCGGGAAGATCGTCTTTTTGCAAATATCACGGAGGCGACATTGACCGACTCATGGCCGAATCTTTCGTCCGACCGAAGGGCTCGACGTCTCCGACCCGGGCTCCCACCCAGACCTGGAAGGCGACTCGGGGGGCGTGCCAAGAAAGGTAGCCAGTGACCGGGACCATAGGACCCGGAAAACCTGGAGTACCCAACTGGGATAGTCGAACTAGGGTCCTTCAACCTCTGTTGGTGGGACTGGGACCGGGCTCGACTCTCGCTCCCCCCGCTCTCTACCGCCTTGAAGGTCGAGGAGTCGCTCGGAGCGGGTGGCGTGCGTGGGGCGGGGGTGGAGTGGTGGGGTGGGGTCGCTGCGGGTGAAGAGCGGAGAGCTGAAGAGCTCAGTGAGGGGCAAACTGAGATTGTGGTTGCAAGTTTAACTTTTGGGGGGGAGTTTAGAGGATTTTAGGAGTTACTGTACCAGCCAAGATTGGGCAAAGATTGTGAGTTGGTTTGATTTGCCAATTTTTTCATGCTTGTCAGAGTCAGCTTGGGAAGACACACCCTGGCTGCAGGGTTCCTCTCTTTCATCTGAGCACCCCAAGCACCTAGACTTGGGACGTCCAAACTCTCAACTTCCCACGCATCACCCCCAAGGCCGAGCCGTTCAAAGCCCTCCTGGGCGGAGGTCGCTGCCAAGCTGGTTGAGACCTGAGCGTCGGCGGTGTTCCACCCGTGGACACCGACGGCAGACGTGTGGAGTTAGCCGGAGTGACGTGTGGAGTTGGTTCAGAGCTGGGCCCATGTTTGGCAGTGTCCTGTCCCCGTATGGAAATCCGGGACATGAACAGCAACTACCTATTTGAACATGTTTGGACTTGCGTCCTCATTTCTCACATGATTCTGACTGGTGCTTCGTGGGTAACGAGGGAATGGATCCAGGGAACCTCTGTGGGGACTCGTTCCCTCATTCCCTCCTAATTATAGCTCAAGTCTGGATTTATAAAATAAGTGACCTGAAGATCACCATTTGGAACGAGTTCATGGTGGACGTCTGAAACAACGTTCCCTCAGACAGCCATGCCAAACATCATGTGGGCCCATCTCCAGAGAAGAATGAGGCTTCAAGTGATCTAATTCAAGGGGCTTTCCACTAACCATCATGGCGTGACACCACGACGTGCTTCGCAGTGCTTCGCAGTGAAAGGGTGAAAGGCCTCTTCTGCCTTCGTGGCCGCAGCTCACCTGCCCGGCCACGTGGATGGTGTTCGGCTCAGTTGGCCAAGCCACTTAGCATGTCGGGCATGCCGAGACTGGCATAGATCTGGGTCTGCAGACAATGGGAATTGGCACGGCTGAACCGAAAGGGAACCTACGGAAATGCGCCCGAGCAGACCTGAAGCTGGCCGTCTTCAGCCGGAACTCGCAAGACCACCCACGAAAAAACTCGCAAGACCACCTCACATCTCATGTAGTTTATCTTCTGACCCACCAGTACCCCAAACAGAAGTTCACGGATGGTTTTGTGTTTTAATATCTTCTTAACTGGGTGGGACCACACTGCCCAAGAGCCCCCAACAGCAAGTTCAATCTCGCAGCAGTGTTCACCACCGCCCCCGCGCAGCGCGCGCAGCGGCCGCGTACTACTGTGCTGCTGATGTTTGGCTGATGCCCTCCTCTCGCGATGTGCCTTTGGAATTGTACTTGACTTCACCCAACGGCCAGCAGAAGCTTGGAGGCGCCAGCAACCGGACTGGTGCTGAAGGTTCTAGAGATATTGGATTTGTCGTCAGGAAAGTTTTTGTGTGTGGAGAATCATGGAAAGCATTTCTCTATGCCATCCTTAACTCTCCTCCCTGGTCCTTTTGGTTTAGAACAGATTTCACTAGAGGTTAAGCCATGTTAAACCCTGAGCAAACGACTGGCCTGGGCCAAACTTCCGTGTCAGCGTCGCTGGGGGGAAGGTGACGTCCTTCACGGACCATCGAAAAACATAGAGTGAAGCGTTCATGTTTACGATGGATTCACTCCGAAACTGGGGATGAGGGTGGAATTTGTCCATTGCTTCTTCGCCCGGTTGCTGTAATACAAATCCCAAGGAACAATCACACAGTCGACGCGTTTCTTCGCCCAAAACACCCCGGGGGGCGGACGGACAGTGGACACAGCTGGACACAGCTGGACACCACCCTGTTCGTTCTGAAGGACATCTATCGGGACCTCTCGGGACCTCGGCTTCAAGGGGTCCAAGGTATCCACTAGGACGTGGTGAGTCGAAGGGTGGAAGGAACAGGAAGGAACGATCGAACGTGAGTTGTGCAGTCCCAAATGTCCGGTCAAACAAGGGTCGTTTGGGATTCAGGCCGCTCTTCAATAGATGGTGGTTCGAGGGCACGAGGGCAGTGGTTAGTGGTTACATGGTTCTTGAAAGGCTCAGCTGGGACGAAAAACAACGTGAAGGAATGTGAAAGTCAATCTATCAAAGCGTACTGAGGACATTGACATTGTGACAGTGATGCATTGTGACAGTACTGTGTATCAACCAATGGCGATTGCAATTCAACTCACCCCACCATCTCCGCTCTCCGGCTCTCCCCACTCAGCTCCCAACGGAGAGGTCTCTACCGCTTGCTGGAGGGAAAGGTGTCGAAAGGCCTGCCGATCTGGAAACGTACTGGCGAGGGTCAAGAAGCATGGATTTACAGTCCCTGGGCCTCTTCCGCGCACGGCGCGCTTGCGGCGGCTGAAACATCAGCGGCTTCTTCCGCGCGCGGCGGATGGCGCGGGTGGGATGAGGGAACGAGGTCAGCGACTCGAGGACGTTGGATGGATCGACCCTGGACAGTCCTTCGTTGGTAGAGTTGGGTACAGCGTGATGCACTGCCTAGCACTGCCTAGCACTTCCAAATCTTGATACTTTGATGCGAGATCTGAGACCTGCCACCCTAAGAATCAAGGACCCTCAGTTCGGTGAAGGTTTTGAGGGTCCAAACCCCTGCGTTCTGCAGGGTCAAAACCCTCCAGAAGTGGTCGGGTCCAATGATCCTTAGGGCAGCAACTAATTGGTTCATCAAGAACTCCGAGTGGTACAGCGCATGCTTTGCCGCTGGTTTCTTAAGGGGCGTCAACTCCCCAAAGCAAAACCCAGCGGCCTTCGGAGAAAGAAACGACGGTTTCTTATTTATTTATTTCGAATACAACCACTCTTGACATGAATGGACCCTAGAGACTCCTCGAGGTTTCCCGTTCCATTGACATCAGTTCTCTAGAAGACTCTAGACATCAGTTCCATCCAGTTGACTCTAGAGACTCTAGTTGACATCAGTTCTCTAGAAGTCCAGTTTGAATCTCTTTGGCACCACCGAAGGATTTCAGGACATTCATGGACATTCCTGAACTCGTTCATCGCGGTGGCACCAATAGGTCTCGTTCTAGTCGACTGGACTCCCAGGGATTTACTTCTGGATCCCTTGGGGAAATTTCCAGACCATCCATCGGATTGTAGGATTGTTGCTGTTTTGGTTGATTGGATTCCTTAACTGATTCCTTCCTTATTGTACCAACACTTTTGGATCGTCGTTTCCGTTTGAAGCGGTGCTCGACGCGGTGGCGCATGCTCAATCCATGGTCGTTCCGTGGTCCGGTTCCGTGGTGACCGACCCGTGGTGACCGACCCGTGGTCAGCGCACCAGGGCTCGGTGCGGTAGGACCCGGAAAACCGGGGGTACCGTAGTACCCAAGTGGGAGAGTCACGGAGAGTCGAACCGTCGGGTTCTGACCCACCACTTGTTGGTCACATTTGACCAGCGATCAGCATTTTTGTTGAGATGGATGTCGGCCGGCCACCAGGCCCCATCATCACCCACTGAGTGTTTACACGGATTGGTACGTGAAGCACTGACCAACTGTTCTAAGTCGCAACCACTTCAGACACTCTCACGACTAATGATTCCAAGCGGAGAACACGAAACACTGAAATGCACTGTTCACCCAAAACGGGGGATCAGGCATACCCTCAACAGGGCTAGTACCACCTAGGTACCCATCTAAGGTAGGTAGTATGATCAGGCCCGACCCTCAAGGACCGCGCCCTTTCATCGCGCCCGGGGGCGCCCGGGGTGCGCCGACGTCTCCGCACGGGGCGAGACGCCGAGGTGGTCCCAACGGACGGTGGTACGTCAGCAACAACAAGGCGGTCCCGGACCGACGCTCGAGACGAACGCGGAACGGCCGGTGGTCTTGGGTGACCGGCAGCTGTCTGAAAACCATGGGCGACCTTAACCGTTTACGCGCGCTTTTGTGGTTCCTTGCGTTTGGTTCAGTATAGGTCAAACCTGCCGAGGGGGGGGCGGTTCGGCCCAAGTTCGAGTTCAAGTTTGGACGGTCCTGGAGGGACCAAAAATACCACGCCTTCAGGGAATCAAGATCGCGGTCATGCAGCTGGCGCACTTAGTGCATGCAGTGACGACGGCTTTTGAAAAATCCGTCTCCATCAACCTCCTCCACACAAAACAATCGGTATAGCAGATGTAGCAGGATATCACAGGGCCTCATCCTTGCAGATCTCTCCAACCAGCCGAAGCATTTGCAGCTCGCGAAGCATTTGCAGCTTTTGCAGGTGGTGGAAGAGAAGAATTTCCAGTGTGGCCGGGGGCTCATCAGCTCTGAGGAGCATCGAAATTTGCTGCCAATTTTGTTGGAGGAAGATAGCTGGCAGTACAAGGCCAGGACGATGGGTGGTGAATGGGAAGAAGGAAGCTCAGATCTAATTTTTGCAGAGCGGGATATGTTTATTTTCCCTACAAGATCCTACAAGTGATTCCCCTGGCATGGGGAAGATTTTTCCCGGTCGCTGGACAGCAAATCCAAGTATATATATAATATATATTTATATATATATATATTTGTAGAGGTCACAAAGATCGTCGTCCAAGGATCAACGTGAAGGTGGACTGGGATGAGGGAAGGTGGGGATCTGACTAGATCGTTGCCTCCAAAACAGGGTGGAATCAAGAACATGAACCGTAAGCAGGCTTGTGTTCTTCGGGCTGGCCTAGCGAGCCTGCCTATGAGCCCGCCTATGAGCCTGAAGACAGCTCCAAAGTGCCTCCAAGATATATACGGGGTGTGTATTAGAAAAGGGAGCCCCCCTCGACGACCTCTGGGAACATTAAAGACAGACTAATCCCTCCATTCAAATACCAACCCATGAAAAACCTGATGCAGTTGTTCGTCACTTGACGTACAGTGGAATACACTCCCCACACTCCCATGGAATAGATGCATACATCATTGGGAGTGTTTGGGTTTGGCCCCACGGCCCCACATGGCCCCACCCAACAAGTCTTTGGAAGATATTAGTACCGGTCGTCCTGTCGTCTCAGAAATTCCCGTCAACGGGGTGGAACCACGTTGGTGCAGGATGGACGGACGAAATTGGGGTTTCCGTAGCAGATGAGGAACAAGAAGCTACTAGTAGCTCCTGGCATTACTACTACGTAGCAAGAAGCTACTAGTAGACTAAGAACATCTAGGAACGATGCCATGTAGGCTATCTCGATGAATGGGAGGGGGAAAAAGCGTCTAGTCAACTCTAGCTATGTCAAACTCAACAGTCTGTCCAGACCCGGACCAGGACCAATATGGATGGAACAAAGATCTTCAGATCAGCTTTTCCATCTACTCTCCTCCCGCGCCGGAGCGGCTCTTCGTCTCTTCGCCGCCCCTGGGGCGAACGTGGGGCAGGTTAGGGGGGGAAGCATACCGATGTGTTTCAGTTTTAAACACGTTGTGTTCAAAAGCATTGGAAACCCAGTCCCAACCAGAAATTTTCAGGGTTTATGGCAATTGAAATCCTTTACACAACAAGTATCAGTATCAACAAGTGGCCGTCACAACAGGGTAAAACTGCAGGCTTCATACTGCTTCCAGTGGGAACAACAGTGTGTACTTTACAGAGTGTTTTTCCTCAGGAATGTCAGAGACAGAAACATACAATGTGGAAAGATCAAGTTCTGTTGAAAAGCAACGCAGGATGAAACACACAGGTTCTTGAGACCCCATTTCTGAAGGCAGCACAGCAGACTGGGAATCGGCAAATGCATTGGAAAGCCTGGTTGCAGGGAGTGCTGTTCTCGTTAAGAAGAAAGACCAAAGAAATGTTACACTTAGTATCGCTTAGCTTTGTTGGTCTCAAAAAGCATGCCCAGCACCGGGCTTCATCATGTTTGTTGCGCATTTGCTTGCTGCACTGGTCCAAAACAATGAAGGTGCCTCGTTTGGACAGCATTTGTTCATTTGGTTTCGCGCGTGCGACACCGCGCTCGCCCATGATAAGACGGGCCGAAGCCAGCGAAGCGAGGAATGCCTTTCAGAAGCTCTCGGGTGAGTACAGACTGAGCCAACAACATGCGAATGGGCATCCTATATGGCAGCGTGCCGGCTGGGGAGAAGAAGCGTATCTCTACAGCGGCCGCAGCGGCAAATGGCCTCCTGGCGACCAGCGTCCACGACCGTCCACGAAGACCGAGGAAAGACGATCTGGGTCAAGCTTTTTGTTTGGTCGACCTGGGTGGTGGAGGAAAGCATCACCCAGCCGACTCAGGCAGTAACTGAATGGGATTTCATGGTAGTAAACGACGTGAAAGCAACATTTCCATGTTCTCATGGAGTTCTAGAGATTAAGTAGCATCTTTGTCTAGTAGCAAGGCCAGGAACCCCTAGTGACGCGATGCCCTTCGTTCCTAGTAGCATCCTTGTTCCGTTCGGTTTGAGAAACTGCCCGCAGCATCACAGATCCCCAACGTCGAAAACGGAGACCCTTCCTGGTCGTTTTCCGTCTCCGCAACCCCCGGGATCGGCGCGCGCGTTCGGCTCGGCTCCGACCAGATCCGGAGGTCCAAAAAGACCTATATACAAAGGCACCGGACTAGCTGGACTACCGGACTACCTGGACGATCTGGTCACCAAAGGGTCAGACTAGTTGCTACTAGCTGGATTCGTGACGGATCGGACTAGCACCTGACAGACCCGGGGTGTCCAATGGAGATCTCTCAGTGTGAGCTTCCAGCCAGGTGACCCCTCGGAGGGTGCTGGTATACAGGAGACCTGACAGACTGGGAACTGGAACTTCAGTCGGTCAAGATGAACTCGCTGAACTGGACATCGGGGGCGGGCTAGCAATTTTTTGGCATGGGGTATCGGGGGGTACTTCACTGACGCACTCCTTGTTAGACAGTTACATGTTCCTAAACCAGATTCTGGTTTACACATTCGAAAGGTCCCCAAAGTGCCCAGGCAACTCCGGCAGGCAACGAGTGGAATATCTTTTTAGCCAACAGCTGGAAGTCACATTAAACTTTAGATGCCTGAGTGGCTGTCCCATGTTTTGAAAGTCACTGCTTGTATTACAAACCCGTCTTTGGCTTAAGTTTTCGGCTAGCGGCTAGGAAAGCTGTCGATTCCTTTTCTACACACATGGTTTTCACAGTCTTTTGCAACATTCTACCGAAGGTACGTCGTTTGCAAGAACGTCGTGGTCGAGAGGCTGCTTGCACTGCAAAACGAGAAAAGAAAAGGCTGTGACTGGCCATTTCATTGAGAATTACAGAGAAATGGTCATGGCATGTCACAGGTGCAGAGCAGATGTTGTAATGTTTCTTTTGTTGCCTCAAAATGACCGTGGTCAGAATTGCACCACAATACATAGCTATAGTATACAACCTGAGTGACCTGTATTTTGGATCACCAACCACCCAAAGTATGTATATGTTTGTCCGATCAAAAACCACGGGTCGTTCCCGGTCCACAGTAGTGGGTTCTAGATGTTTCAGCCGGGGCTCCAGACAGATCCGGCCCCCCGGAGCCTTTTTTCCAGCTCAGAAGCTCTGCTGACCGACAGCTACGTCGCTGGGAGGTTGTCTCAGGAGCTTCAAGCTGATGCCTGGGGTACGTCGTACAGTCCCTGGAACCTACACAGAAACCGTGGATGGCATGGCCCCGCAGCCTCGGAAGACCATGTTTCCAGATCCCAAACAGGGGGGCGAACTCCACTTCCGTGTTGGTTCCAGGGAGAGTATCTTGAGGATCCTATAATAGGAAGTGTGTATCAACTGGTGCAGATGTTCCTGTTCCTTCAAGAGCTGCAGGCGTTCCATGTGACGCACTCGTCATCTCAGGCACTTCCACTGCAGCTTGGGTGGCCTGGTGTCCTCCGTTCCACACGCAGGCCCCGGTAGAGCCACGCCTTTCGTCGGACACGCAGGGAGAGCAGCATCGTTGGATGGGGTACGATGAATTGAATGACGAAAGCCACCAACGACCTTCTTTTGTAAACCAACCAAGAGAGGTAGCCAGTGACCTGAACTAGGACCCGTCACCTGGGGTACCCAACTGGGATAGTCTATAGGGTCACTTAACCTCTCTTGGAACCTTAATCAAGTGATTCCCTTTTCCATGTTCCGTAGAACATCATGATCCGTCGGGTATCTGAAGTCAGGCGAACAAGTGTCAGGCTTCCCCCCGGTGCGTCGGTGCCGGTTGGGGACCGGGATCTACTCAAGCAGCAATCTGAACTTGGATGTTCCCATCCATGTAGACTTGATATATCAACCACCCCAGGCTTGGAAGAGTTTTTTTTAGGTGTTAGTTTTTCCATGTTTTTCCTACTATAGACTCTCTTGATTGATAGACCCCTTTGTCTTTGACTTGGAAAAGCCTTTCAGAGACCGTCTACCATTAACCATGTCATAATGAGGGTTTATTCATGTTTATTCATCAATTAACCATCATTGGACCCCTCCAAACTGGAGAGATCAAGGCCCGACCTTGGGTCCCTCGGCTCGGGGGGGTGGTCCGACCACTTCCGTGCGAAGCAACCCTTCACCGACTTGAGAGTGACTCGATTGGTTCGGTTGGGTCAGAACAAGCGGGTCATGGCACAAGTGGGACCCTGGTTGACCCAAAGGGAACAGATGGGAACAGAGGTACACGGCGAGGTCTTCCTCTATCAGCGTCAACCTACTTACCTCATCCTACCTCCGGGTGCTACGACCCACAGCCATTTCAGTGCTGAAGTCTCCAATCGTCCAGCCTGATGGACTTCCCACGGCCCCCCTTGGAGGTGTGCCTCCGGATGCCTTTGTCGGATCACACCGAGGAGCGAGTGTTTTTGTTTATATGCATTCCACCAGTCGGCACGACAGTCGGCCAACACAGATCGTTTTTTTTCATCGATTTTGCCAGGTAGTCCATGACCCCGCAAAATCCACGGGCTAGCCAACCGGGTGGTTTCGGATGAGCATGACCAATACTGATGAATCAGCCCCCATGAGGGGCGAGGTTTTACCATCCATGTCTGGGGGGGATGACTCTTAATCAGGAATCCAGAGTCTACATGACCCAGTTCTCATACCAGTTTCTAGAACATTCAACCATAGTTTGTGTGTCAAGGTTATCAAGTTATCACCGGCGGAAAAGGAGTAGACGGACGAAAGGAAGAAGACAGAGGAAGGAGATTGACAGACATCTGATTTTCCCGAACAGCGCTTTCGGATTTGGTGATTTCTTCTGACCTGGTCAGACTGACAAGCTGAAGCCACTGGAGCTTCTTACTTTTCTCCTGGTGAAACCATCACAAAACCCACCACTACCACTGGAGGGGGAAACATCTCAGGAAAGCATTCCAGGGTCAGGACCCCGAAGACACGGGTCTGTGCCGGTGAATCACATGTCCTTCACATTTCCGCCTCAAGTTTCCTGACTTGGTACCCTGGCTAGTATATATATATATAATCTTAATAATTATATGATAAAATTATACGATATGTGTTTTCAATTCTACTAAAATTCCAGACCCCGCGCCCCCCTCGCCCAACATCTCCTGACTCGCAGCTTTGGCTTGGCTTCCAATTGAGGGACCTTCCAACTCTGTTGATTGTTTCATAGTTTTCCAGGGCTGCCACGAACACAGAATACCGGAATACCTCGCATGTTTAGGTATCAAGTGATATTAAGAGTCTCTATTGCACTCAATTCTCAGGGTGCAGAGCTCACAGCTCATTTGCTTTTTGGATGCAGTCTTCATTCCGAGGGAGCTTGTAGTGTATGTCTCGCTGGGTATCAGCCCACTGGTGACATCACGTTCGTGTGATGAGCAGAGCACCGGTGGCGGCACGCCAGGATGGGGTGTCAGAACGAAGGATGGCTGGGAGCAGGATGAGGACATCAGCAGCTCGGTTGGCCGGTCTTCGGCCTGTTTGAGCCGCCGTTTGAGACATAGCGCGCCGATTTTTGCCACGACAGCACGAGAGATCCAATGGATGGAAGACTATGTGAATGCCCATCCTGTCCTGAGCCGACTTCCAATTCAGAAGTGAAGGAAGCTTTGGTGGGGGAATTTGCTACTGGGTGGTATAATTTGCTACTGGGGAAGCTTCTAGAACATTCAACCACCCTCATGCAGAGAGTTGACCAATATGTCTAACATCCTCAACTTCACGGCTTCCCGGTCCCTGGAAGAAAAGGTCGTCCATCTCTCGTGACGTCGGCTTCGTCACGCACATTGCACCTAAAAGGAAGACGAGTTTCCTTATGTTTCCTTCACCTGAAGCTGAAGCAAGAAAGCAGTCTAACAAGAGGATTGGTTTCCTTCTCAAGACTGGTTTTCTTCCCCACAAAAGGAAGACTGCCTTGAATTTGCTGCGTGGGGTCGGGCGGACCTGAGGCATTGGCACCCAGCCCTTCGAGACACCCCAGAGCACTTTGTGGGTGGTCTCGCAGCTCGACATGGAGGAAGAACATGGGCGGGTTCAGCTCGCCGAACAACGAGAGAAGACACAGGGAACAAAAACACAGGAAAGGTACTGTATTCATAAACGGGCAGGACCTACTCTCAGGCTTCTGCTGCTGCTAGAAAGCAGGTTATTATACACATATACTTTTTCAATCTAACAAATAGTCGAATTGTCATGGATTGTCTATTGGGCACTGTGACTTTCCATTGCAAGCGGCCATGTGTCCAAAATGCATCCAGATTCCTTGTTGGGAGAACCAGAGACTCAAACCACTCAAATCTCCAGATACTGGGATTGGCTGCAAGCTTGAGTGGCATAGCTGGTGATAGAAACAATAATAGTTCTTGCAGGCATCTTTGGCACATGTTCGCAACAAGGGAACATGGGTGTTCCAATAGGTTGTCTTCCAGTGGCACGTTTGTGTGGGGTATAATCATGCATTCTAACAGCTTTATACTATCTTTCTGGCCACTGTTTGTTTAATCAAGAGTTGGTGAAGCTGACCAGAGCTCTGAAAGTCCTGTTGATCTATACTGTTTGAAGAGGGAGTGCATAATCGCTAGCCAACAGCTGTTGGTCAAGCACATGCCACAGCAACCTCTGCCACGGTTCCCTATGATCTTTAGGTGACCCGAAAAGGAGTTTCCTCTACTTCGATGGTGTGAAATGCAGTCTTTGGACTTCCATATATATATATATATATGTAGATTATATTTAATATAACACTAGCAACAACAACACTAGAAATACATGTATATAGATAGATAGATAGATAGATAGATAGATAGATAGATATAGACATAGATAGATATAGATAGATATAGATAGATCGATAGTTAGATAGATAGATAGATAGATATAGATAGATATAGATAAATATATATATATATAGATATAGATAGATAAAGGTATAGATAGATAAAGGTAGATAGATAGATAAAGAAAGAACGACAGACAGATAGATAAATAGAGATATAGATATAGATATAAGGTATAGATATGGATAACGATATAGACATAGAGATAGATAGATAGATAGATAGATATAGATAGATAGATAGACAGATAGATATAGATAGATAGATAGAGATAGATAGATAGATAGATAGATAGAGATAGATAGATAGAGATAGAGATAGAGATAGATAGATAGATAGACAGACAGATAGATAGATAGATAGATAGATAGATATAGATAGATAGATAGAGATAGATAGATATAGATATAGATATAGATAATTATAGATATATAGATATATATAGAGAGAGATCTAGATAGCAGATACAGATAAAGATATATTATATATATATAGATTGTATAATATGTAGATTCAGATGTGGTTCCAAACTTGTTGAAAGAACGTTTGCAAATGAAGCCATCAAGCCAGTCGAGCCGCAAACCTTGCCAGGTCAGGGCAGAAGGCCACCGGCCGCTTTGACCTCCTCGAAGGCCCTTACGGTCGGATGTCGGCTTCGGAAGGCGAAGTGAAACACACATGTCGAACTCGGGTTCTAGCCCTCGGGTCCCTAGTCCCATCGGGCTTTGTTTCGTTGGAGAAGAAAGGAAGGATCCCAAAAGGATCCCAAACGCATGACGGGACTTCGAACCGGGTGGGGGGAGGGTCCCGAGACCTGGAGACGACGTCCCGTGAGTCCATTCCGCGGGTGCCGTGGGTCCATCGCTGCTCAGACATGGAAGAATACCCGGGTAGACTGGGCTGGGAGGTCCCCCTTACTAGTAGCAAGGCCCTTAGCTGCTAGTAGCAATACACTTGTTGCTAGTAGCAAGGCCCTTAGCTACTAGTAGCTTCGTGTTCCTAGTAGTAATGCCAGGAGCTACTAGTAGCTTCTTGTTTCTAGTAGTAATGCCCTTGTTACTACTAGCCCTTATTAATACACACCCATTTAAGACCTTTTTTCGCCTTCCCCCACGTGATGCACTGGAATTCACCCCCTGTTGGTAACATTTAGTGAAGCAAAGGTCATCTTCCTTTCAGGGCCATGCCATCCACGTAACTGTGTGATATGTTCGTCAGAGTGTCTTGGTGTGCTTTTGGGGATGGGTCTTCACATCTTTGCAGACCACGCACGCGCGCCAGCGCCTCGGGAATCCACTGGCGCGACACCTAGAACTTCCGTGACTTGACTCAATGAACCACGCTAGGCCGCTAGGTAGTCAATCCAACCACCCAACCGTTCAAGCACTTCATTCCTACCTCGTACTGGTATTTCTCGTCGTATTTAATATGAGTCACTTGGACTCCAATGCGACCGCCCGGGTCGCCGCGGGCATTTCAACCGTTCGCCAGGTCAACAGGCCAACGGCTTCCCACTTTGGCGACGTGCTGGCCGCGGTGCAGCGATGTGGCTCTACAGTGGCAATAAGGGCAGCTTGGTGGTCCGAACAGAACAAAAACACCGAGACCGAGGCAAAAACTGGCCCAACGAGTTGGGTGGGTTTAGGGTTGAAGTCGTTCAATTTTGATGAATTATGGCATATATGTGGCCAATGGCACCGTGATCTTTCGACGAATGATATGTTTATGACGTCTTAAAAATGTAAACGATTGTTCACGATTCGACAGAGATTTTTTATGATAGCAACTGAGTAATTTGTGTAGACAGTTGAGCAGCGACAAAAACCTCCATCTAAAGCCTTTATCAAGCACTTGTTCTCATAAGGCCAAGACATAAGGGTTTTCGACACCGCTCAGTTGTTGGTCATCTCAGCCATCTCATGCTCTTCTAAAAGACATGAACTTGACCACTCATTCTTCTCCAGGAAAGTGGTGCATCGGTGACCACACGGTGGCCGAGTTGTACAAGTTTCGATGCAGCTCCTTGGCCGACCTCCGATCGACGCTCGCTCGATGGAGGGATTGAGTCCGGTGCGATGAAGACGATCAGGAACGGGCCAAAGGAACGCCGTCCTCATGGCGAGGATTGCCGGACTTGGAATGTCCTCCGGGATGTTCCCTGCACAGTGAACAACCATCTCAGAACTGGAGCGGACAAGGGGAATCCGACTGTTTAATTAAAACAAAGCATTGCGATGGCCTCAGAAGGTGTTGGCGCAATGTGATTTCTGCCCAGTGCTCTGAATGTCAAAGTGATGAAATTCAAACAAGCGCGGGTGGCGCTAGCTGCTCAAAAATGCGCTAGCCCTAGTATATTATTGGCGGTATAATTATCGGCGTTCCTGCAAAAAACAGCATGCTGGTCACCAACTTTGACACCCCGGCCTCAGCCGCCCCAGCTCGTGATACAGCGAAATTATTCAACCAGTCCAGTCATCATAAATGATCATGCAACCATATTACATAATTACAGTAATCATACCAATGTTCAAGCTTTTGCAAGTATAATATCTATACCCTAGCCTTCAAAGACGTTTCAAAGAATGGTTGACCTGTTTTTGCAGTGTAAAATCCTTAGTAAAGCAATTGTGGTTTGACCTTGGTTGTTGGAATCCTATATATTATAAATATACATCACCGTTGCTACCGGCTATCTAAAATGACGGTGGTCGACCACGGAAAACCTTATTTGACTCATTTAGTTCAAGGCTTGTTTGAAATGGGTTTTAAATATGGTTGGCAGCGACAGATTTACAAACCGGTCAAATTAGCCAGTTGTTTTTGATAAGATTGTGAGAAAGCTGTTTCTATTTGTCACTCTTCAGATTAAATGACTTGTACGGACCTTTGGTGCGTGAAAGTCATTTTTTAAACCAATTTTGGAACGGGAATATACATATATATATACACAATATAATAGAAATAGAATATAGAAAAGCGGGAAGTAGACCTATACGACAGTGTGACCATCCTACTCTTTGGTCCAAGAGTGGTGCTTCCATCTTCAATCAACTGCTTTGGATGGCTGTACTCCCACACCATCAGATTGACTTCACATCTCCAGATCCTGCTTTTTGGGGCGCTGTTCTGCCCGCGCGGGCGTTTCCGTGAATGGAGTCGAGGCCAGGGCTTCATGGTTTCGGCGGCGCCTCATGTGGGAGAGCCTCCCGAGCACGAGAACACGACGTGGACGTTTCAGGAGGAGCGGGTGATTTGTTCGGCTGACGAGGAAGGGCGATCGAGTCACTGATGGGTTCGGGCTGATGAGCATCTTGGAAGAACGACGAGTCCAAGCAGGAGAAGCAGTAGAATCAGAAGTGTTTTGTTCGGCACTTGCCCAGTTCAGAATGGCTCTTTCCCCACGCATGCCCTGTTTTCATGGCTGTGCATGTGGGTACTTGGCGGATCCCAGTCCGGCTGCGCTTGTCGTTAGTGTGTCCAGGGTCTCCATGCGAAGTTGACATGTTTGTGGGGACATGCGGAGTTGAGGGACATTTGCTGTCTCAGAAAAGTCACATTAGCGGCCCCATGCGGCCAATCCATGCAGAGTAAAATTCCATTTGGGTTTAGGGTTGGGCCGCCCTGCTTTTCGATCAGAAGGGCGTTTGCTGCCAAAGCACGTGCAACGATTTGGCACTGGGCTATATGGGTTAAAATTTGTGAAATTGCTCCCAATAATACCGACCCTCAAATGCAGATAGTACTGCATGTACAGATCAAATCGTCGCAACCAGAAGCTGAGCTCGGAGGGGTATACCTTATTGGAGGGGTACCTATTGGAAAATCCATTCATCCTCGGGGTCTCTGTGGCAACCATGAAAACCTCCATCAACCGGAAGGCCCTCTTGGAAGGTCCTTCAGCCCTGTCCCTCTGGGTGCGAGTCTGGACCGTGGACCGTGGGCGGTCGCACCCAGCACCGTTCGTTTGGTTCTGACCCGAACAAGCGGGTCCATCCGGAGATGCGGGGTCACGCCCAACGAACCATCCATAAAAACCGTTGCTTTCCTGCTTCGTGTTCCTGCGGGTGTCCACTTCCATGGATGATTTCAGGGTTCCGACCTGCCCTTAGGATCATTGAACCCGACCACTTCTGGAGGGTTTTGAGCCTGCAGAACGCAGGGGTTTGGACCCTCAAAACCTTCACCGAACTGAGGGTCCTTGATTCTTAGGGTGACAGCACTTCCATGCTGATGATTCAGGGAGTGTACATACCATGTAAATCCTTGGGTCGACCTTCACCGGGTGCGACATGCTCAACGGCAGGATGGGTCTTCATCCTCTTCATCCTCAACGGTCGTGTCCACCGCCACTCCACCAGTTCCAGATGTGGCTTTGCATGGAAAACACTGGGATCCAATTTGGACTCTGGGGGGGAATGAGGACATCAGACTGGTTGCTGATGAATGAGGTGGACATCAGACTTTCTGCTGATGCGACCAGAACAAGTGGTCCCCCTAATTGAATGATGCATGTTGCAAAGGGATCAGTCTAGCATACCGGAAAAGGCCTCCTCATAAAAATGATTAAAACTGTTTCGGTTCGATCTCTTTCAGAAAAAGCGACAGATTGGTTTGCTCTGGGTTGGCAGTTTCATCAACCATCATCCATCATCAACCCATTTCAACTCCTATTTGGAAGGGATTGTCCGAATTGACTGGAATATTTTGCAGGATTGTTTTCTTTATTGTTCGCCATTTCGAATTTTGACCGATTAATTTTGCTCAACATTATGACAATACTACCGTTGTGACCAGAGTTCCCCAAACCTGATATAATATATATATTGTAGATATCGGAACAATCAAGAATGATGTGACGATGTGAACAGAATAATCAATAACTATATGCAAGACAAACCAATCCAATATGTGTGAATTGCCAGGATCCTTTCCTTTGTAAAAAAGGAACAGAACCGTTACCCCGCTCGAGAGCGGAAACTCCAGAAATCCCCCCCCAAACCAACGGCGTTCGTCGGTGTCGGCGTGGATGGCGGTGTGCAATCCATCACGTTAAAGGCGGAGAAACCCAGCTTCTCGGTGCGAAACATGGGGAACTGATGGGCTTTCTGGCTGGTTGGATCTGTCGTCAACGACTCCCCCAAGTACTGCCTCAACTCTTCCTGGATTTTGCGTTGTTACATGTTGTTACGACATTCTGTCGAGAAACGATGACTATTTCTTGGGTCAAAACCACAGCCTAGAATTGAAAGTTCAAGGATCTTCGATCGTGTGGCAGTTCCTCGAATCAAGCGGTGAACCAGGAGTTCAGCAAAGTGCCAGAAAGAAGCATCAAACAATAAAGAAAGTGCTGCGTTGATTAACCGTCATCAATAATCATCAGCATTAAACATGAGTACTTCTTAGAGTTGTGCTGGTTGAAAGTACACTTCCTGAAATAATGCCAACGTGGAGAACGCATGTCCCCGAAAGGATGACGACCAATCCGAATACAAAACAGGCGGTAGTGCCATCCACAAGCATCATGTCAGGGAAAGTATCCAAAGTCTCACTGAGGTGATTTACCTCATGTCTCCAAATGGACAGCAGAGAAAGGACCGCACAAAGCTCAGGGAACGACTCGGGCTGGACAAATGTTCATGGTGGACCGCCAATGAGTAGCCTGTGGATTGGCATCCCCTGTTTGGTCCTGGCAAAAGACATCAATTCGTTGGATCATGCATTATAGTTATAGATATTATTCGGAATTTGGAATCCGTTTCTATTTGTCCGATGTAGTTGAACGGCTGAGCAGTATTTGGAAGACTCGTTTCTAGTTCGTGCCTTCGAGAAAGACGAAGACTCTGACTCTTGAGCTGGCTGATTTGATGTGATCGTTCCCCGTGATGGGGTGAGCGATTTGGAAGTGGATCGGGGCTTCTCCGATGAGCCAATTGTGTTTTAAGAAGCGGAGATCAACCAATGTTCAACCCTAGCCCTAGCAACAGACCAAGTGGGAGATGCTTGAACCATCCCACGATATGGGCGTTTTGTCGTTTCCCTCCGACTCTTGGCATCGATCGCACGCAGGCCGGGATCTACCAGCTGGTGCGGGAGATCTTCGCCAATGGCTATCCGTGCCCTGGCTTTTGGCCGTTCACGGCTGAAAGAAGGAGCTTCTGGACGTGAGTTTCTCCTGCACTTGTGGCTCAGGATGTTGGGTGTTTGATGGTGTTTATATGATCTAAACCTGACCATTTTCAGTGGGAAGGAAGGCCAACTAATCATTGCTGTCCACCTTCCCCACTTCGTTCAAGGGCCCTTTTTGGTGAGCTGAATGATGCTGAATCTCCACCATCCCCTCTCTGGACTCAAGGACCAGGATTCGACCCATTCCCATTGAAAAAAGCTCAGCGGATCCTGCTCGACCCATGGATCCCCTCAAATGGCCGATATGTTGCTGGTCAATGGACACGGTGAGCCAATCGACCACAGCCAATCGACCATCCATGTTCGACACTGAAAAACGGAGTTCGTTGACAACTCCTGCGAACCCGGGAGACCAGTTTAACGAGTGCATATTTATAAGAACGACTTTCACTGCATGACTCTGCACGCCCGCTCTCTGATCACTTTTGGTACACTTCCTCCGATCATCGTCGCTTCCAGGCAGCCGACATGGTGGTTCACGAGTGTTTCACGAGTGTTTCACGGGTGAATCATGGGTGAATCACGGGTGCATCACGGGTGAATCACGCGTGAATCACGGTACACACCCAGTTTTTCCAGTCTCTAATCAAGTTTAACTAGTCTCTAAGCAAGTTTAACTAGTCTCTAAGCGAGTCTAACTAGTCTCTAATCAGGGTCTGTTCACTGTGAATCACGGGTGGATCACGGGTGAATCACAGTATCGCCAATTAACGTTTTCTTGAACAATATTGGCTAGAAGTATATATAAGTTTATACTCCACAATCACTTTTGGTACTAATTTACAGGTGGTTAGAGGTGGTTAGAGACAAGTAAAGTACGATCTTTAAAAGTAAAGTACGTTCATGTGAATGAATTTGTTATGAACAAGTTTAACGAGTACTTTGGTTCATAGGGATTCCATGATGCTAGTTACAAGATTCACTGGGAATTCAATCTTATTGATTCATAGCACACCCTGAACAACATCTGAACACCAAACACAGCTATACGACGGCAACCAAACAATACTCAACACAAACTTCTCGCTTAATGGTGTTTTGTTTTGCCCAGATGGGTTTTCCATTTGTTTCACATCCTTATCACTGGCTCCACAGATCTCCTTCGGCTCGATCTCCGAGAAAACCGCCGGACGTGCCACACTGGGCGCTGGGGCGGTCGGCCTCCAGGGTTTGGAAGAGCTTTCAAGATGGCCAGCGACTTCTTTACACTGGCAGCAACGGCTGCTGGTACTTCGGAGGCCTCGCGACCCGAGGTTTTCGGGACCTGAGGCATGCAGACCTCCGCCCTTTCGAGGTTTTTTGGTTCGGACCTCATGGAAACGGGGTTCGGGAACGGTGACGATAGGTCGCAAGGACCAGGTTTGACTTGGCCCGACCGGAATTGTAGGGAAAAAGCCAAAAGGGATCGGAAGAGTCAAAGAGCCCAGTTTTTTTGGATCGTGACAAACATGCTCCAAAAGAGACTCATCCGGTTGGTGTCTTTCTTACTCGGTGCCGTGTGTTGTCGTGTGCTTTTTGTTGCAGAGTTTCCGCTTCATGTCGTGTTTCTTTTTGGGAAGAGTTTATTGCCTTTGAACAAAGGTCCAGTTCATTTGGGCTCATGGTGGCTCACGCGATTTGTGTGGTTTTCAGTCGCGTACTTTGGGCAGAACTGCCGGACCCATGCAGAAAGTCGAAGAACGAAAGATTCCCCATTCCCCCATTTGGAACAACCAAAAAAACACAGCAGCCGGACTGGTGTTTTTGCAGCCGAGTTCTGCGGCGGGTCTATTTTTTGCTTTGGTTCTTTGGTGGCTGGTTCTTCTCGACTGGGGAATGCAAACTATAGAGGTCAATGCACGAATGATTCTGTATTCTCATCTTGCATTTACTCCAGCACACCAAATCAGCAGCAGACCATGAAATACCGATAGACATATATAGATGGACTCCCTCTTGGACGCCCCTCGCCCATCCTCGCCCTTCGTCGCCTTCGTCCTCTCCAAAGGCATCGACAAGGTCACCGCACAAGACTTCAACTGCTCCAGTGGTGTGCTGCGCACTGCAGTTCCTCACGGTGGAGCCGCTGGGGCGGCATTCGGTCGATACCCGAGGACGTCAGGGTGGGGTCTCACTCCGCTGGTCTCCGCCGGGCTTTTTCCTCCCACTTGTTTTGGGGGCAAACAGGAGGTTTGCCGAGGTGGGTGGCTTAGCGATGGAGCTGGGGTTGGAGCAATATTAAATCTTCGCTCCAAATAAAGAGGGAGCCGTTCGAGCGACCGCGAGTGTCCAGTTTCCTTCCTAAGCACTTGGCTAGTTTCAAGCCCTCAATCGGCAATACATGGGAGTGTTTGGCTTATTGCAGGTTTGGTCCAACTCCTTTTGTCCCATAAAAATAGCTTAAACCCAAAGACCTGAGGTTGATCCATAATGCATTCCGTCTACAGGGGAATCCAAGGGTACCTCATGTGTGTGGAGCTAATTTTTGTTGACCAACTCTTGATCCTTTGAGGCAATTTTCTTGACCCACATGCAACAGTTCCGCCCCTCTTCAGGGGCGCCAAGGGAGATCGAGGGAGACCATCCTTAGTCCAATCTTTCATCCGACACCCTTGGGTTTAGGGTTTAAGGGGCGTCAAGACACCCTTGGATGTTGGGTCTTCATCCGCCTTCTTTTTGCAGGTGCTTCCACATGACATCGGCCAAGAATGGCAATTCCTCAACGAGGAAGGCCTGGAGAGGAGGACGAGAACCAATGCACAAGCACTGGAGGAACACACACTCAAATCAAGTACGTACAGTACCGTTGTTTCTTTTGTTCCTTTCTTTCTGTCGTTCTTTTTCTTTCTGTTCGTTTTTCTTCATCATGTAGTTTTAAGTACACGGCTGATATCGCGCCGTGTGGTTTCAGGTGGTTTTTAGTCCCCACCAGCCCCCCCCTGCGCGGGGGTGGGGTGGGGTGGGTGGGTGGGGGAGTATTAGCATTTGTTTTCGACCCGTTGTCCATCCGCGTCGTTTGGCAGGGCCTCAGACGCAGTCTTGTATCGGTCCAAGCTTTATGTTGAACCATAGGTTGAGGAGACAAGAGTTTAGCAGTAGCACGAAGGAGACACGAACAGGCCTTCGACGTCACTCAAATGACAAATGTTTGAAGCGTCTTTAACATCATCAGTTGCAGTCAACATGGACATGGCAATGCAATGCAACTGTTCTTGAAGTCTCTTGCAATTAACGTGGACCGGACAGTCATACACGCGCTTGCGCATGTCTTTACTCTTGCGATTGGCCCACGTGCAGACACCGCTTGGCCCGTGTTCCACGTCCTAACAACAATGGAATGATGAATTCAATCAGGCTTGTGTTTGGCACTGTTAAAGCCAATGGAAGAGGAACAAGTTGACAATGCCTGATTTGATACGCATGCGTAAAATCTGCTGTGACCTAGCTGAACCTTGTCGTAGTTACTGTAGTTGAATGGATGCTGTCAAATGATGCAAGCAGCGTCAGACGTCAGATGTTCTTTTCTCAGCATGGTGCGGAAACCACATGCTTTCTGGAAGCTTTGGCCCGATGCAGCCTGGCGCTGCGTCTAAAGGTGCTGTGGGTGTAGCGTGGCCGGGGACACACTATGATAGCTTACGAGCCAACAAAAGGGTGCTTGCTGCTGAGCGCGGCTTTACTTAGGTGCCATTTCACGCCGTTTGTCGGTTTCTCCGGCATTCTCAGAGAACCGCTCCGCTACCACAAGATTCCACTACCTCAAAGCTGAACTGGTTTCTTTCTTTCTTTCTTTCCTTCTTTCCTTCCTTCCTTCCTTCCTTCTTGTCCTCTCTCTCTCTCTCTCTCTCTCTGTCTCTGAGACGAATTTAGTATCTCCTGTTTGTTTTTTTGGACAACAGTATACACAAGTCACATAGACCCTGAGCCTTCGAGCAAAGTTTGCAGTTGGCACTTTGCACGGAAATCATTGGAGAAGCGGATTCTCGGAAGCTTCTGGGGGAAGCGGTATAGGACATGGTGTTTTGACACCGTGTTGAAAGGGGAAATCACTATCAGACAGTTTGATATATCTTGGTTCACACACACATCCATCATGGCCCTAAATTGACCCAGCATTGCAGTTAAAATAATCGTTTCAATGAAAATCAAGACTTCGAGTCCCACTCCGGGTTTGATTGAAACCGCAACCCACCGCCCATCACGTTCACCATCGTTCTCTCCGCTGGAGAAAGATAGCGAAACAATTCTCATAAACGATGCCGGTTTCCCTGGACGACCGCCAGGCTGGCAGCTGGATGAGGACATCTTTGTGTGGTCCTCACCGCCCAAAGCCCTGCAGCAGCTTTACCTCGTTGGCAGGCAGGGCCGGGGCCGGCCGTGCAGGGGGCATGAGATGGTCGAATCATGGTAGAGGTTGACCTTCAGACTGGGGGATTTGAATGGTTGAGAAACCGTTGAGGAAGGATTCGTTGATGTTTACCAAACAAACGCACCATGGTCAATTTTTTGGTTGTTCGATGAGACTAGTGGAGTGGCTCCCCCGATCAAGACGTCCCGCACCTGCCCCTATCGCCAGGGACGGCTCGGAGCGTCTCTGTGGGATGTATGCGCTCCAAGGCACCGAGCGATGACAGAGAAAAACGGGTGCAACGGGGGATTCTCTAGGAAGTGTTCACCAAGGGTCATTCAATTCGTGAAATTCCTGGTGCAGGAGTGCAGGACCATTCAATGGGTGTCACATGGATCAGATGGATGACTCTACACTACTGGGAGCTCCAGCCAGGACACCCATAGCATTGCCCGTGTACGATACATCTCCTTTTGCAAAGAATGCTGACTGGGTTGTAGATGGGTGATTTGGGAGGCGGCTCGGGAAGGTTAGAAAACGATTGATTTGGGGCGTGTTCTGCGACAGCGGGACTGCTAACAAAGACAAATTACTCCATGGGTGTGTATCTACGTCTATCTGGTTTGTCAATCAATGGGGTGTGGCTGGTGTTCGGATCGTTGGATGATGGATGTCACAGATCCAGAGAGGATTGAACCTGGGCTAAGCGCCCCCACAGCCAGCCATGGAGTTCTTCCTTATAACAACCCTACAGAACCTTGTAGATGGACCCTTGGAGTTGACCATAAAAAGATTTGTCTTTAGACCTGAAAGGCAACTTCCTTTACTTCACCAAGAAGATAGACTATAGACTCTTTGGACTTCGGTGTAGGAAGCCATCCAGAGGGGTTTTTCATGACCAACTCGATCAAGCGTTTGGACTTTTGAGATATTGATGATGCGACTTCTAGAGCAAGTGCCTCGCAACTTCTGGTGATTAGTTTTTGCTGCGGTTCTTTCAACAGAGACAGAGCAGTGCTGTGAACAAATGACATGCTCAAGACTCGATCAACGTCGTCATCATCATCATCATCATCATCATCATCATCCTCATCCTCATCCTCATCCTCATCCTCATCCTCATCCTCGTCCTCATCATCATGACGTCTTTCTTTTCTTCGCACCATTCTTTTGCTTGGAGGCCAAACTGCCAACAGCTTGCCGCTGTGGAAAAGAGAAGGCACTGGTGAGGAGTTCTATCTCTACAGCGGCATTGATGGACGCTGGCATGCTCCTTCGACGGCACGGGCCCTTCACCCCCAACGGCCGGCCCAGAGGACCGACGATGTTTCGGGCGATGACCGAGAACGCGAACGCAGGCACTGCCAAGTTGCTCAAAAGCCCTGCTGGCAATCTGAAGTCGATGTTTTTTCTATTTTAGGGACCCAGTTAGGAGGCCTTAATCGTGGCAAGATGCAGAGCCTTAATCGTGGCACTTAGCGTAAGAGAAAGAAAGAAGAAGACCCAGTTAGGAGGGACCCAAGTTAGGAGGGACCCCTTCTTCCATGGCAATCTGAAGTCCACCTCTTAGGGACGGAGCAAGTTTGCACACCCACCACCTCCCCACCTGGTTCCTTCGTTCGAACTTCCAGTTTCGCTTCGAGTCTAGAGCTACCAAGAGAGGTGGGTGGACAGTGACCAGGTCACGTCGGGACCGTCACCTGGGGTACCGTGGCCTGGGATAGGCGAACGCAGTTCGGGTCCTGACCCACCTTTGTTGCTAGTGCCCAGTCCTTCGGATCAACTCCTTGCCTCGCCTCCACAGTCTCGAGAAAAAGCGACCGAGGTCGGAGACCATCAGGCGAGCGGGGGGCCCGGAGCGGGTCTTGTGGTGTTTTGGTTTGGGCGAAGCTGTGTCCCCTGACATTGGGGAAGAGGTTTTCATGTGTTTGGTCCAAGACCGTGATCAAAATTGAAGAGTTTTTACTTGTTTTCTTCCATTTTCTTCAATTTTGTGTCAATTGTTTGTCCATTTTTGTCCGGTTCCTGGACAGCAAGTCCAAGTAAGAGTCCTGAGAGTCCTTCGGGAGTCCGGACATCAATAGCTCTCTAGACCATTTCTGGTCCAAGCCCTGCGGACCGGAAGGTACACGGAAGGCTGTTTGGGGGGTTCACCCCAAGTCATGGTGAACTGCTTTGGAAGTTGGTCAAGGACATTGGAACCCAGCCGGCCTCCCACTGTTGAGATCTCCGTCCTTTCAAACGTCCGACTCAACGGTCCCCTTCTTCGCTCCCTCGGACCTGCGCGGCGAAGCGTTCCCCGCGCCGCAGGCAGCGGCGAAGGGCTTCGAATGTGATCTCGGTGCGTTGAGCAGTTGCCTTCATGGAGCCGTCCCTGGGCATTCGCAGAGAGGGGATCCTTGGAACCTGTTGGGATGCGGCCGACGAGCGGTCAACGTTTCATGGTGTTGGTGTTGCTCCAGGGTGAACGACCCATCCCCACATCGTTGAAGCGAAGATGGACGTAGACCGAGGCTCCATGTCGACCAGTCCATGTTGGGGAAGCCTCCACGGCTGGAACATGCTGGAACGAAGAAACCGGGGTTGAATGAATTGCTTCACAAGAGGTCACAGATCAAGCTTAAGCAACCTGCAAGAGCAAACAACAGCCACGGCCACCACTGCACAAGAAACAGACTAAGAAGCAGCACTTGGCTTGGAAGATCTTGGAAGTTGGAAGACGCTTTTCCGGTGTCAAACTGAATTGAACGACAAGCATTCTGCTACTATGCAATGCTGCTCACCGTGCACAAGACTCGTACAACACATGACAAAACCCACGTCAGATTGATCCTGTTTGTCGCGTCCTAGCTTTGTCACTCCTTTGCATCGTTGTGTTTTGAAGTGTGAAGCCTTGAAGGGGCCCAGGGAGCCTTGAAGGGGCCCAGGGAGACCATCAATCAGGGACATGGACCAAGGAAAGTCTGTGGAAGACCACAGTGCCTGGGAAATAGACATAAAACAACACCGAGCGAAACATTTGGTTGCCTGATGGTGCCTGGGAAATCCATCATCAGCAGATAGCAAGCAGATAGCAGCAGCTTGAACCCGTGCCATATCCACAGGGTTTCAGCATCCAAAGCAATTTGTTTCAGAGGTACCCTGTCCAGAGATCTTCACATTCAATAGTCCGATGCCGCCAGACAGCACTTGCTACGTATTGGTCACACAGTTTCATCGTATCTTCCAATGCATTTGCATGGAGTGAATGTGGATTCTTTGCCAGGAGTCACGAGCAATCCACTAGCTCATGAAGTCTAAGTCCACAGTTTTTTCCTTTTTTTGTTTCATAGCATAGGCCCAATCTCCTGGTTTGGCGGATCCCAGGCGATTTCTATTATATCTGACTATCCGAGGCCATGCCCAACATGCTTCCCAGCGGAGCTTGGGAGAGGCGGGAGGAGGAGCGAACGTGACAGCGCCAGCGCCCGGCTTTGACACCACCCAAGTGTCTCGTAAACTGTTGATGAAGCCCAGCCCCCCCAAGCTTTGGAGAATGTAAAACCATAATTCTGGTTGGGTGGGGGTCATTCATCTTATTCATCAAGAGTTGAACCATGAATTGGCATGAACTGGGAGGCTTGGGGTCGACCCAAGCAAGTTTTCAGAGTCGAAACATGTGTCGAGCCATATCCATAGAGCCACAGACAACATCATATAACCTTCCGGGACAAACACAGAAATTCTGGATTGTCCCAGTTGCCAGTTGCTCTGCAACCGGACGCAGGGACGTCCGATTGCAGCACTGCAGACCTGTAGGTTTTATGTGAGGTGATTGCAAATTCACGCTCACCACTCTTTCCAGAGGAAACAACTACCAGATCTGATCAGATCTTCTCTCCCTGTTCTATTCTTGAAATCGCCGCTTCCGCAACCACCCCAGACACTCACTCAGTGCGCGCTTACTACTCCCCACCTACGCAGCACCTTTTCCAGGTCCTGCGGCAGCCGAACTTGTCCCAATCCATCTGTGTCGGCGCTGGCGCGATTGCCGGAGTACCCGACGGAGATCTCAATCCTAAGCCCAGCAGGACAACAGATCCTTGCATGTGAAGCCCAATCGCGGAACATGTCTTGTCCCTAGCCTTCCACGACCATTTAAAGCAGATTCAAGCATATTTAAACATGGTTGAGCTGGTTTTGTAGTGTATCTTTAGTAATACAATTGTTGTTCGGTAAAGGCTATCAAGTTCAATGGTGGTTGGAATCCTGTCCCGGGGCTATCATGTTTGCGACCAAACAGGGGAAGGAAGGATGCAGCACAGAAGGGATGCAAGACCAGACAGAAGAGTGGACCTGAAGCGTGTGATTCTTGTGCGCAAGAAGTTACTCTACTAGTTACTTTACTGCTACTTCGTCTATCAATGTTGAGGTGGTGTTGTTTGGCACGGAAGCTTCTTCTGAACCTTTCAGCTTTTTAAGGACTTTGCAGGTCCGTTCGCACGGGTCATCACGGGTCGATTTCCGCTTTAAAGGAGCTACAGTTGAGTTTGTTTCTTTGAGAACACGTGTGGCACAACACACCCAGCAGTTCTGAGGGCAAATCCAGGGGCACCCCGAAACTGTCCAGCTTGCCCCGTTCGTTCGACGATGGAACTCCATGGATGGTCCATGTTCTGGCTCCGACGGATGCAGGTCGCAGGTGTGGACTCAAGGGGAGCAACAGCCAAGTCACAGGTCGCACCTTGTAAGTGCTTTGAGTGCCAACCTCTTCGGTCAATGCTTCTGGCAGTGTGGTTGGTCTCTTACGTCCATTGTGAACCTGGGGCAAGGTAACCCCACCACACCTGCTCCCCTTAAGGAAGTTGGCTGGCAGATATCAGCTGCAAGATGGCTGGGTGAACGGCCAACGCCATTGGAAGCGTTGTGGTGACGGCGAGGAGTGCTGGCTCTACAGTGGCGCCTCGGGGCGACGCGGATCTGCAACAGTGGGAGGGATCTGATCCTGGGAACGCCGGTAACTGGCGTCGCTCGCTGGGAAGGTTTGGGCCAGTCTGACTGGATAGGTGGATAGGTGGTCTGTGAATGTCTGCGAGTCTTTGGTGTTGTGCTTTGTTTTGCTTGGCATATCTTGGCATTGTTGGTGTATAGAAACTAGAAACCCCAATACCAATGTGTGTACTGTTTGCCATCTAATCAACCATCGGGTGGCTGGTTCTTGCGGGGCTGCCTGGAATATTGCTTCAGATTCTTCACTCAAGGATGCCGTACGCCGCGTACGCCATACCCACGATGGCCCAATTCCGCACCCTCAACACGACGCCTTTCGGGGACATCGGCAAGAATTGCCAGACTCCATCATACACCCTGCAACACACATTCACCTGGCCCCCAAGACTGGGTCACAGACCGTCACTGGGTTGGTCCAAACCCACTGGGACTGGTCCGAAACTCACGTTATCGGTGCGATCGGTGCGGTCGGGGTAACCATGAGGCTGAGATGAGACTGAACTGAACCAACGATGACTCCCGTTGGAACAGACCTCGTGGACGAAAGCCGTTTCGGGACCCAAAGCGCAGACTCCAGGTGTTTGGAAGACTCACTCATGCCTTCTTCGGGTCAGGAAGTCCACTGGCTTTGGAGAAAGAAGAAGACACTTACAGGCTAACTTACAGGTGGTTTTTCGGAGGCTTTTGGTCGATGGCACCGGGGTTTTGAAGAGGTCTTTTTAGATGGGGGTCCAAATACACCACCGAACTTGGGGACTGCCAGCTACTCTCAAACCGCTATTGGTTTATACTTTGATCTAAACCGGAGAATTCCCTGGCACAAGTCAACTTGCAACCTTTGAGGTATTGGCATGTGGCTGGGGCGAAGGCACGCTGCAGCAAATGACATTCAAGCTCAAACAATTGTGTGAATGTTGGACTCTGGACAAACTGTGGTAAACTATGATGGTCAACTAACAGTTACTACTTGACCTTCCCACAGAATACCTTTTGGTACACCGGCGGCTGGATGTTCATTGAAGACCTGCACAACCAGGAGAACAAACCGACCTGCTAACACAAGGCTGCCACAGTCGTCATCTAGCCTTCCTTGCAATACCCGCACAAAACCGAGTGGGAGAGACCAAGTCGCAACTGAGCGTCTGCCCACGACGGGCTTGAACCAGGGTTTTGACCCACAACCATATAGCCCACCCACGCCCATCCTATTCCTATATGATCCTATATGTACGACTACAGTCACTACAGGATTCCAGTTCAGACCTCTCAACCTCACTTGGTACCGCTGTTTCCGTTCGCGTGAGGCGGCCCAGAAGGCGTTTCACTGCACCCTGGGCAACTTGGCCACAGCTTCGCCACACGGAGGCTTACTCCCCTTTCAGGTGCGCAAGCGTGCCGGTCCTTTGGGGTCGGGGCGCTTCGATCTCGCGCTGGGTGACCCGGTCCGAGAGTCCCGCGGGTGTCACCTCGCACGACCTCCGCGACGGTCGCCGGCGGCGTCGACGGTCGAACGGTCGAACGGTTTGGAGACGGTGACGAGCTGGCTGATCCAACGACGGCTGACCAGAGCAGGGAGCGGCAAGCCCGCGAGTTGGCCAGTTCTGTGGAAGCAAAACTATCCGAATCTCTGATAGAATATCGTATAACTATATTATGAGCAACCGCCAAGACGTGCAATGACTAATTTAGTAAAGAGCGGTCGTTATGTTCCGGAATTGGGCTAACACCTGCAAAAACCATTCATAGGCCCCTCTCAAAAGCGATGACCAGTGCGATGACCTTATTTCCGCAGCTTTTGGATATGTTCAGCTACGGTTACGCCATTAAAATATGTGGAGGGCGGCCCAGGGTTAAGCCTCCCGGAGGTAGTGTATAATTCCTATTCTGTCCGTATGTTTGGGGGGCGACGGGCGGCTCCGCATTTTTAAATGTGCAGTTTCTATGTTGACATTGTGGCCAGAACCGGCAAAAGCGATAGGCCCCCCTTCAGAAGCCATAACCTTGCTGAATCACGTCCTCTACTTGACAGTACGTTTGGGCAGACGCTCATATATACTATGATTTACAGTAATGTGTATCTATGCATAATTGTGTACATACACAATACATACAGACATTCATACTCATAACATGCCATGCCATACCATTACAGTACATTAATACATCCATCCATCCGTCCTTCCATGCATGCATGCACGCATACATGCATGCATCCATCCATCCATTCATCCTCCCTCCCTCCCTCCCTCCCTCCCTCTCTCCCTCCCTCCCTCCCTTCCTTCCCCGTACTCGTGACATGACGTGACGTGACAATGACATGACATACACGACATACATGACATACATTGACTACATGACATTACATTTCATCACTTTGCATTGCGTTGCATGCATTACATGCATACACGCAGACATACAGACATACATACCATACTATACCATACCGTACCGTACCATACCATACAATAACATTACATTGCATACATTACATTACACCCATTACATTACATCCATTGCGCTCATTAGTACATGCATTACATGCAGACTTCGATACAGACATAGGTACACACATAGATACATACATACATAGATACATACATAGATACATTGGTACACACATAGATACATAGATACATACATAGAGAAAAGGATAGATAGATGGATAGATACATGCATGCATACATACCACACCACACCACACCACACCACACCACACCACACCACACCACAC
>CAXAMN010021383.1:0-16587 GCA_963970005.1 Durusdinium trenchii
GCCTTACTACTAGGAACAAGGACGCTACTAGGGGCTCCTGGCATCGCAACTAGGAACCAGAAGCTACTAGGGGCTCCTGGCCTTACTACAGGACCCTACTAGGGGCTCCTGGCATTGCTACTAGGAACCAGAAGCTACTAGGGGCTCCTGGCTGTACTAGGAGCAATGTCTGCTACTAGTAACAAAGGGCATAGCTAGATCTGTTCTTGGTGGCGCTGGGGGCCCGGTCGATCTCCGGGCGGCGCGGGCGCCAGGCGCGGGGCTGGCCGTGAACAACGAGGTATGCGGTGCTGCCATCGGTTCCTGTCCGGAGATCCCAGCGGAAGATGTGGTGCAGCAAGAACAAGAAGAACAAGAGGTGTGACATGTGAACCGTGCGGCGTTTGTGAAGGTCATTAAACACATTGAAAAACCAGTTCTTCTAGCATGTTATAGCAATCTGCATATAGCTATATATATATTTGTATACATTTTTTCAGGATATTGTTTGCCTGTCCCTCTTTTTCGTCCTGTGTCGAACATCACGGTGTGTGTGTGTGTGTCGTGAAATAAGGCATGGTGCCCTTCGACCGCGGCGAGCGCGGTGAGCCCTGGAGAGAGGCCTTGAGCTTCTTTGAGATCTTGAAGGCGACGGGACGCGGACGGGACGGTGTGGAGGAACCGGTCAACGGGATGGCGATCAGTCAGTGATCAGTCAGTGATGAAATCAGAGATGCTTTGGAGTTTCTATGGAGAGCAGACTCAAGATTCAAGAGCTTTGTTTTTTCAATTGAGACGAGATGTCCTTCTTTGGCTGGGTGGTGGGCGGGACCTCGTCTTTGGAGGATCATGTCTGTGTCTTCCTGCTGTTTTGCTTTTTGTGTGTTCATGAAAAACACATTTGAGCACTCAAAAACGCTACCAACGCAACCTACTAGCGATGGCCTCCAACCTAATTACTAGCGATGGGCTCCAACCTACTAGCGAGAGACAAAGCGTCAAGGCTGCAATTTTGAAAAGCATTACATTTGCTTAGAACATCTCGCCCAATGGGATGAAGAGTCAGGACATCCAGCATGTGGAGTGGTAAGTAAAGAAAAGACAAACAGATACCTATATAAAGTGATATAAAGCTCTCTAAAAAACGACATGACAACACACAATCAAAGATAAACAAGTAACAAGACTAACAACATATTGTGATCATATAGACTCCGCATTTTTTGGACTTCCAAGAAAACCCTTCTAGCTATTACTAAGCACTACACGAAAAAAGTTAGGGCAACCCGCACAAGGTGCGGCGAAGATGGCCCTCCTGTTGAATCGTTGCTGTTTCACAGCGAGGCAGAACAGAAGCCCAACGGTGTCAGGGGCGCCCAGCCAGAGGAGCATCTGGTAATGTTCTCTCAGGCATTCCTTATTTTTTAAATGGTTTTATTCATCATCTTCTTCTTCTTCTTTTTCTTCTTCTTCTTCTTGCCTTGTGACCTCTCTTTCCTTTCAGTTCTCCTACCTTTGTTTCTGACTGGAAAACTAATTAACGTAGGTCTCCGTATTTGGATGCTGTTGGCAATCCTTTGTGCCAAATGTGTTGCCTACTCCGTCAGCCGTTCCCTTGAGGTGTTGAACCTTGAGACTGGTATGTATTATACAGAGTGTCGACATCCCAGGCAACAACACTCTGGAAGGTTTGGAAAACAACATGTCTACCCAGATTGTGTCTCCCTATTCAAGTAAACAAACACCAATTTCTTTTATTGACTCATTGACCAACCATCCGATGGTCGCACCCGGTGGCTTTCGACTTTTCCCACTGCGGCGCTGGACGGTCCGCCTCTCCATCAGCTCTCGGAAGTGGGAGCATCACAAGATGTGTCGAGATCTTTAGAAAAAGAAGTCCTCAAACTATGTTTATATTTAGGAAACCTAGAGGACGCTACTAGGAGCAAAGGGCATCGCTACTAGGGGCTCCTGGCCGTACTACTAGGAGCAAGAAGCCATTAGAAACTAATTCAAATTCAATTTAATCATATATATACAAATCGCGCAAATTATAATCAGCAAGACAAGTTCGGAAGAGACCTCTCTTTCCACGAAAAACGCCGGTGGAAAACGCCACGCGACGGCGACCGTCGTCCGACGTCCGAGGTCACCTACATCGCCTTGCTCTCCGCCTTTGCTGGCTGCAGCCGGTCGGGGGTTCCGGTTGGGGAAGCGAGAGAGGGAGCGACGGTAGACGTGCTGCTTTGGAACATCTAGGAACGAAGGACAAAGAAAGGACAAGGTGTCCAAGAGACAAAGAAGGAAAACACAGAAAGAAGCAAAAACTGCGTTCGGTGTTTTTACTTGTTGCATGAGTAGTAGAGTCTAAAACAACATACCAACATACCTAGGCCCTTTTTGGACATGTTTGTGAGGTGGTGGTGCGTAGATGTTTCTTTCACATGTAGTGGTTGAGGCCTTCAGGCATTTCACCAGGAGCTACGAACAAGTATTGACCATGCTGCCAAGAAGGAACGTGTGAACGGCTGAGCCACGAAGAAGACGGTTCAGCCATCAACTTTGGAGCGAATGAAGGAGTGCATCGTTTGAAGCTTCACGTTGTTCCTTTGGGTGCCACGGTTTTCATCCATTCACCGGCAATTCTGGCTGTGGGATGCGTTGGGGCAAGCAGCTGTTTTGCTGCCCGTAACCAGGGGAAAGCCCCTCCTCACATAGCAAAGTATACTGTGTAACATGGTCCAGCCAACTTGGAATCGTTTCCAGGTTGGTTGGAGGCCATCGCTATTAGGTTGGAGGCTATCCCTTTCAGAAACTCTAGGACTCTAGGAGTACTTTCCATAAAACAGTATAAATGTACAGTAAAAACATGTCCCATTTCTTGGAGGTTAGTCATGTTTGGGACATGGTCAGCCTGCATCCTTGCCTTGGTGACAGCGGTCTTTAGGTCAATCAAAAGGGATATTTGATGTTCCAACCAAATCACTGATCCCCAATCAATTTCTGCTGGATCTCTTTGTTTCCAGGGCGGAGAAGACAGTGTTTTCCTCGGAAGGAAGCCTTGCAGCTGAGGTGGGAGGAAGCCTTGCAGCTGGTCGAGCAGCAGACAGACATCGACGAACGCCAGGCGGATGTTGCCCGAGATCCGAAACGGCCAGGCCATGGCACCTCCAACGACCAAAACGGCCAGGCCAAGTACACTCCGTTCGTAGCGATGCCCTTGGTTCCGTTCGTAGCTTCTTGCTACTAGGAATGCCAGGAGCTACTGGCTTGCTCCTAGTAACGATGCCCTTTGTTCCTACCCTGGGATCATGTGCATGGAAGTGGGAAACCACCTGTTTGTAGAGGAAAACGGTCATCCAAGGGGGCATTTTCCATTTCCATGATGATTCCAGGAGATTCCAGGGAGTGTCGTTTCCCGTCAAAAAGGGAAACAATGACACCGTGTCTGAGTCACGTTGGAGCATTTTTTCAAATTAAAAGCAAGTCAACCAGCTCTGGACGCCGTTTCTTCCCGGGTTCCCTCAGGGAAAGGGCACCATGGAGGGGTGGATGGACTCCATTCAGCTGACATGCTCGGCTCTGGGGTCAACGACCCTTGGACCCTTGGCCTTTGGACCTCACTGGTTTCAGGATTCGACGTTATCAGACTATGTAGACTTCCAAGCACCATATAATATTTCATAGATTTTCATTCACTTTACCGAACAGCCATCGTTCTTGAGGATGAAGAGAAAAGGCACCTCAACCTTCCTTTGAATGGTCGAAGCGAGGCTCAGGTTGATACTCCCCATCACAATCAGGTTGACACCCCCTCCCAGATCAGCCGTCCTCGACACCGAACAGCGCCTCGCATCCGCCGTGAAGATTCGCCGTCCGCGGCGTCCGCGGCGTCTGGCGGAGGCGGAGCACGTGAAGATCACCAACTCGGCGATCACCGCCTGCGGCCGCGCCATCGCTTGGCCGCAGGCGCTGCATGTCTTCCAGGAGACGTCCAGGCGCGTTTTCGCCCGAAGGCAATAAGCTTCATTTGGTCTACAAACAACATCAAAGAACGCGATCCTTTGCCAAGAAGGCCACAAGGACAAATGTACAACTCACTCGTTCCTTGCAGACCGAAAAGTGTGAGGATTGGACCACCGAACTCCAGTTTCGTGTTCAGAGAGAAACAAGTGCAGTGCACATAAAGCTCTCTCTCTCTCTCTCCCCACAGATCCTCCACCATCTCCAGCACGAACTCCCCATGCATTTCAAGTTGCTGTCAAATGGAAGGATGCAAACGGGGACAGTAGGAGCAAGAAGCTACTAGGGGCTCCTGGCATCGCTACGAACGGAGCAAGAGGACGCTTCTAGGAGCATGCTATTGAACCTTTTCGCCGCCAAACAACGACGCGTCACCGTTCCCGGCAGACCGACCTTGGTGACCTACAACGCCCTGCTCTATGCCTTCGCCGAGGCCTCCGAATGGAGCCTGGCACTGCAGGCACCTGGAGGGAAGTGTCGTTTCAGGAGATTTTGTACATGAAATTGCATGAACGTGTGCTTTTGAGGGCATTTTGCAGCTTTGTTAGAGCATGTGGGCAAATAGCAAAGAGGTATTGATGGCCCACTCCTCATATACTGGCATGATACAGAGTTCCAGCATGTTTCGTACCCATGCGAGAAGAGAGACAAGTTTTTTGAACAATCGTCGACATACGTAGGGAGCCCAAGTAGCGATGGCCTCCAACCTAATAGCGGTGGCCTCCAACCTAATAGCGTGGCCTCCAATCTAGTAGCGATGGAAACCAAAGGAGTTCTACCCCCATGCAGTGGTGCGCAGCTTGGTGCAATCTCTGGCCTTGCAAGTTGGAGACTCGCTGGGCGACCGCTCCCATTAAAACAAAAATAACGGAATGACGAGAAGCATTGTGGTTTCCGTGGGTTGTGAAGCTTGTGTTGTATGGGTTTGCGCTTGCAGGTCTTGCACGAGTTGAATCAGAAAATTGTTCCCAATGTGCAGGGCTCAGAATCTGGAGGGCATTGGAGGTGTGCACTGCTGCCACGCATGACGAAAACGACCGAGGGTCTCCTTGCGAGCCCCACAAATCATTTCAAACTCATGAACTGCCAGAGAAGCCACCAACGAATCCAGGAGCCATTCACCCAACGCCCGTCGCTCTCTCCATCGATCCCTCCCTCCCTCCCTCCCTCCCTCCCTCCGTCCGTCCGTCCGTCCGTCCATCCATCCATCCATCCATCCATGATGAACAAACATCTAGAAACCAAATCATTCTTCTTCAAGGAAGCGTGAGCTATCTTGTGTCCAGTTACTAGAAGCTTCCTATAGTAGCTAGTAGCGAAGCTAGTAGCGAAGCTAGTAGCTAACTAGTCGCCCTTACTTATTTTAGTATAGGTAGATATAGATAGTCTCTACTTGATTAAGTAAGGAGGCAGGGCCACGGGCAAAAAAAGAAACACGGCCAGTCAGGTGGTGACCCTAAACTCTGTGCTTCACGCCTTGTGCACCGGCTCCCACCACGTGGCAGCCCAACGGCTTTTAGGCCAGAATTGGGTGAAGGGGAGGTGCCAGAAGCAGATTTATTCACCTCAAGAATCATCAGTTTCGCACATGTCAAACCATGATCTAGAATCAGTAGCTTTTTGCTTTTTCGGTTGACTCTGAATTGGAACCTCAACATGAATCTGATGTTGCACAGAGTGGGGTTCTCCAGCACTTGCGCACATTTGCGTATGAGCTCTCAGATGTCAATGTGAGAAGACTTGGGGCTCCTAGTAGTAAGGCCAGGAGCCCCTAGTAGCGTCCTTGCTCCTAGTTTGCTCTTCGTGAATCTTTCTGACTTTGGCATGGAGCTCCTGCAGGCCGAATGCCCGACTATGGCTTGACCGCCGACTTGTATAGCTACACCACGGTGATGTCGGCGTGTACAAGTGTCAGCTGTTTCTTGGCGCCAGGGAATCTGGCGGGAGGTGCAAGCGCAGAATGCGGCAACCCAACATGATAGCTGGAGCTCCAGTGAATAACCACTCGTTGAAGACTGTATGCATGAATGGGAGGCCACTACTTGGAACTTGGCAGAGAGTAATCATTTCTTCCGTACTCCTTTTTAATCAACACCATGTTGATTGCCCTTACCCTACCCGTTCAAGTTTCCTTTTCTGCAAATCAGGGCCGTTTGCCCGTGTGCCGTCCTTTTCTGTTTGGCCACCAGGTTCAAGCCGAGGAGAGCGTTCACCCACACACATCCGCGCGTTCGCGCGAGCGGCCATCGAGGTTGGGAGATGACTTGTGGCTTGGATGGATTCATGTACCTCTACGACCTATTTGGATTCCTGGCCCACCATTAATTTTGCAAATTTAATAGGCTTTTAATATGATTATTGTTTTATAATGAGTTTTACACTACAAGACCAAGTCATCGATTGTTTTGAATGGTCTTGGGAGTCTAGGATGTTTACTCTTGATTAATAACACCCTCCTCGAAGCCTGAAGAGGTTTTGCAATCCATGTTTGCGGGTTCATGAATCAAGAGTCTACATTACCTGTAGCCCAGGTCATTAAGTTGGGAAGGGTCCCCCTTACGGGACCTTTTCGCAAGCACTGGTCGGCATCCACTGATCAGGGCAGACCGAATGTGGAGAGAGATGAAAGATGACAGCCTCCAGTGCAAGTTACGTTTGGCTTGCCGAGGCTTCTTGTCCATGACCCAAAGAGATGGTGTTTCCCTGGTACTGTCGCTGTCTTTTTCCTCGAGCGCTTGCTTCTGACTTAGTTTTCGAGGATCCTTAGGATCAGAGGAATTCATGCAACAGGCTGGTTAGCCTGGGAAGACTGCAAAACTGGAGGTATAAAAGATAGAATACCAGACCAAACATTCCATGGCAGACGTCAGAACCGGCACGGTATCAGGCGTTATCTGGTGGTTTCAGATATGTTCAGACACCTTTAAACGTTTTTTTTTTCCTGTTCAGCGTGTACTGGGGATGATAGATTCCACTGATCGAGTCATAGGTTTCAAGTGGGTTGAGTCCCGCACCGACCAAACCGGTCGGTCCTCGGGACTTGGCCTCCCTCGAGGTGATCTACTGACCACGATGATGTCGAAGCAAATCGACCCAGGCCGAGGGAGACGGATCGACCCCCTCTCTGACGGTGTAGAACAAGAACTCCCAACTGATGTGAGTGGCGATGTGTTGGAGCATTTGTAGACCTTTCTTCGAAGTGAACAGGGAGAACTGGAGAGCTCATTATCCTTTTTGGCTCTTGCGCATATATTCCATTATGGATTGATTTTTGCACCGCTGCTCGCTGCCCTTGGATGAATCCCTGTTGGCCGTTTCTTCTACCCCCGTTTCCTTCACTGCCACTGCCAGATATGCACAGCGTGAACAACGTGATCTCTGCACTGGCCAGCGGTCCGAAATGGCAAGAGGCGAGACCGGTGAAGTCTGCGGCGGCGACTTAGCCAAACAGGAAACCTACGTACTAGCGATGGCCTCCAACCTACTGCTTGGAGCACCTGATGGCAGCTCTGATTTTCTCGGAGCGAGTCGCGAGCGACCATTTGCACATTCACCGTGCTTGCTGGCCTTCTGGACTTGACCTGCGGGGGCCGAAGGGGGATGAGTGGGTCTGTGAATGTTTTGTGAAGTATCTAGTTGTGAGGGTTGCTCAAGACCACCATCGATCATAGACCATTACTCCCGAGAAAGGAACACATGCCCTTTCAAGAAAGCAACTTAGTTTGCCGTAAATTAATATAGACAATCTCGACTTCACAGCACATCCACGGTAGCTGCTCCGACTTCAAAGCACCTCCAGATGGTCTCCAAAAGTCACTGTGGCGAGGCCTTCCACATGTTCAGCAACATTGACCAGTTCCGCTTGGTGCCTTGGATGCAACGCTGTTCTGGTTTCAGTGAGCAAGAACTCACTGAAAGTGATGATGAATGCAATTGCTTTAGGTGCTGCATTTTTCATGGTGCAAGCACTCCTGCGTGAGATTTTGGCACATATTCTTTAAATAATGCTTCATTCCAGCATGGCAATGAAAGAATTGCCTTCCATTCTCAGCAGTTGAAGTTCAGGTTTGAAATCAAGTTGGGATCTACAGTAATTCTACAGCAGAAGGAAGGTCGACAGAACCTGTTGTTTCAGTTGACTCTACACTTTGCGTGAACTTGAACTCACCAGCTCATTCCTTTGGACCCAGACGCTGAATTGGACGCCCAGCACAGGCGCCCGACCATGTGACGCACAGCACGCTGATCGCACAACGGATGCGGGCCGCCGTGGAGGCCAGAACAACGGAATCTATGGACAAACATGTATATAAAAGAGACGTGACTCTTCGACCAGTGTGACATGAGCTGCCCGAGCTACATGACAGTGAAAGGCATTCACTCAGTTCCTTTTCTGCAAATGACAAGAAATAACAACGTGGGAGGCCATGACAACGGAGTGCGGTTCCAAAATAGGGGGTCAGAGCCCATCTCGCCTTTTCCCCGGCCAGGAAGCCCAACGAGCTCAGCTCGTGACCGGCGTGGTAGGCCTTTAAGGATCGCTGCGTGTGATTTTCTAAGGGAGATGCGTCGCTCACGAGGCAGCGACCCTTTTCACGCCGAACCATTTTGCCCGCCAAAGTTCGAAGTTGCCCGGCAAAAGCCCGATGCCACGATGTCCGCGGTGAAAAACAGGGGCCATGACCCGTGGCTGCGATGGCCTTGCGGTGGGTGGCATCCATCGAGGTGATCTGAAACCCGTTTTTTCTCGGTGTGTGTCCTTCAGCAATCAGATGGGCAAAATAGATCAAAATGGGCATAAATAGGCTATAAGTACCCAGACCATCCATGTATACACCGTGTGTGGCATATTTATCGATCTGTATACATTGGGGTGGTTTCAGTGGTTAATGTAGGCATAAAATTGTACAAATATGCCACAATAATTGGATAGTTTTGCCGTTATTGATACGAGGACTTTTTGAGCTTCAGTCGGCAGGTCACAGGTGCCGCAGCGCCCAAGTCCGAAAGTGAGGAGGCGATGTCAAAAGTGAGTTGCACACCGTTTAGAAGCACAACGTGGCACAACGTTTAAAAGTGCAGCATATTCTGCGAAGAAAGGGCGGCCGCCATGGTCGCAGGTGCAGACATTAGTTTATGATACTTTCAGATTTACAATATCCTGCGTGTCTCACGAGCGTCTGCATTGAGTCTTTCATTTGGGAGCAATCTCCAAGCTCCTTTGATGCCTAAACACATTTGAGCAAGCAACAAGGAACACAACAAAACAGCAGGATGAAGAGCTTTGTCATGTGTCAAAATTATATAGGGTATGCAAAACATTGAGAACCGATATCCACTGTCAAGTGAGGAGTTTGATTATGCATTGAAGCTTGATCCGATGCCCGCATATGCCCGCTCGGAGCCAGGTCATCATCAACGAGGGCCGTTCGGAGCCTCCTGGCTGAAGGGAGCATCTGGTAGAAACCTTGGCGCGGTGAGATCACCGAAACATGCACAGTGAAAATCAACGAAGACGGCCTGAAAAGATCGCCACGCTCGTCGGCCTGGGCGGACGAGTTCCGGCCTCCAAAGGCACCAAAGAAAGGACGAAACATAGGGTGGAGGCCATCGCTTCTGGGGTGGGGGCCATTGCTATTAGTAATAAGAAGCTATTAGCGGCTCCTGGCATCGCTACTAGGGGCTCCTGGCCTTACTATTAGTAACAAGAAGCTATTAGCTTATTGTTTCTACTAGCTTCTTGTTACTACTAGTAAGGCACTTGTTACTACTAGCGATGCACTTGTTACTACTAGTAGCAAGAAGCTATTAGGTTGGAAGCCCAATGCAGTTGGTATTCCACCGGTCACGTCTCCAAACGTCCAGGTCGGCGAAGTCTCCAAAGGCGCCCATCGCTCCAGCCGCAGGGCTTTCGAAGGCGGCAGACCACTGGGTACGGTAGATCTGTGATGGGTAAAGAAACCAGGACCCTGGCAGCGATGGCCTCCACCCTAAGGTGTGAAATGTATGCATATATGATATGATTCATATGGTGATCAGATTCTTCAATGCACATTTGTGTTTTCAGACTTCTCGGGGATAAATGTGTTGGACATGTGAATGGCATGCATGCGTGCATGCATGGTCAGGTGTTTCAACAGATTGTGTGCGGTTCAGGTTTTGCTGATTTGTCCATCGTGATAGGTGAAGCTTAGCTGTGTTTTGAGTGTGGTGGAAGGTGCAAGTCACATGGTCTTTGGTGAGAGACTAGCAAGAGAGTTCCTGCCCGTAGATGTGGAGAACTGGTAAAAAACTTGCTCAAAAGTCTTCAGAATGACATTCATTCTGGAAATTGGGTGCTAAAAGAAGCCAAGACTTGACCATGTATATCCATGTATGGTATTTGATTCACAACTTGCTATTCAACGCCTTGCGTCCGGGGTAGTTTAGCGAGATTTATTTTTGGGAAAAGAAACCGTCATGCTGCCCATGTGCTTGGTATCAATGCATATCAATGCGTTTGTAATCATTTCCACATTCTGAACATGCATATCACGTTCATTGACCCCGTTTCAGTTTCTTTTCTCTCATCCAATGCAAGGAATGTGAATAGTTTCGTAGCTCTATAAATGGGAGCCACCCCTACTGCCTACCATTATCAGGTGTTCATCCTACTCTTTGGTGCTGGTGAACGGATGCTGTTCCCACCAACGACCCCAGGTCCCTCGTCCATTGGCAGGCCACGGCAGAGAAGGCGACCGGTTGGTCCTGGTGGGGCGGACGGAGGTCTCGCTGTTACGACAGGACCCGGACAGCCGCGACCTGGTGGATCTCACTGCTGCAATTCTCTTCCTGGTCGGTAGCACCTCGGAAACCAACGCCGGTCTTCCTGGTCACTGGAGAGCGGGAGAGGGGGAGAGGGGCGTTGTTTAGAGATCGATGCGCAAGTTGCTTGCACCTTTGACTGGTCTCTTGCTTGGTTGGTTGGAATCAAAGGAGACGGGGTCACGCAGCCATTTCAGCATGCCAAAGAGTTGCAGAAAACACAGACCAGAGGTCAAGCAACAAGCCTTACCAGCAACATGCAACAAAGACATCTCATTGGCCGCAGTTCGACTGTAGACTGCAGTCGTAGCGGTAGCAGCATTACATCATTTTCTAATTTAGTATCCAAGTGTTTACCATATCTTGGCTTTTCTACAAAGGGTGCTGAGCCTTGGCAGGATTCGCCTGTCGTCTCATGGCACGGGCTGCAGATCGGGAGGATGATGCGGATTTTTTCAGCGCTGCCAGCGAAGACGGCGCCAGGCTACCCGAGCACGAGTTGGATGAATGGTTGGATGCAGCTTCTGAAGCTAGCCCGGGCCTTTGCAGGATGGCTAGCATACCCAGTCTTAGTGGAACTCATGCAATGATTTAGCGAAGCCTGGATCCTAAGTTTGCACTTCCAAGTTCGAATGATTGCCCCAAACCAGGTCTCACCCTACACCCCTGGATTGCGGGTTTCTATTTTGTCTCCGGCTCCATGGTTGAACATCACCATAACAGATCCAATCAACTTTTTGAGACACAAACACACACACACACAGGCCTGAATCTGCATTTACAAGCCTTTCAAGCGACGCAGTGGATATGTGCCACAAGAGCGGAAAGCATCATTGTTTCACATTCTTGTCTCATGACGGAGAGGGTACACCAGCCTGCCAGTCCCTTGATCTCGAGTGCAGTGATGCTAAGGCAACGTTTCGCTGGATTCAGAGGTTTCGGAAGATGAAGCGAGAGATGGTCTTGGCGAGTTGAAAGCGTTCGAAAAGCCCAGTGCTATTGACCAATCCATCTCCATCATGTTCTTCGTGGATCTCTCCCGCAGCATGAGCAGAACAGACTTCACAGGCCGCCCGGAACTTCGGCGAATCGATGCCGTGGTGACGGTCCTCAAGCGTTTCATTGCACAGCAGCAGTCCATGGGAGCTGCGATGGATTTGTACAGCTTGGTTACCTTTGCGACGTCAAAGCATGAGGTGAGATTCCATCGACTCAGAGCTTCAGAGGCAATTGCAAAGTTGGGCTCGATTGACTTCACCCCTGACGGAGCCATGGTCTACGACAAGATTGTGAGATGCATACGTGAGTTAGCAGTGCCGGGGCAAGTCTGCCGCGTGATATTCCTATCCGATGGCTGCCCTACAGGCCTACAGAGGCATGTGCTACCGAGCTTTCAGGCTGTGGCAGCCGAAAATCCCCATGTCATTCTCCACTGCATCGGTTTCGGCAACTGCGACTTTTCGATCCTCCAGCAGTTGGCGCAGATTGGCCGAGGGAGTTTCAACTGTGCAGATATGGATATTGACAGTCTCGTGAACACTTTCACAACTGTCAGCAAGACTATCACCGAAACGCGGAGCACTGTGCACCGCCGGGAGCGCCACACAAGGCAGGTGGCCTTCGACAGCGCAAAGCGCTTTTCAGGAAACAATGACAATATCAAGGAGAAGAAGGCCAAGGCTGGGATGCGCACCACTCTCGTCCTACGTGGTGGACAACTCATGAAAAGTAGAAGCAAGAAGTGCATCGTGTATTTGCACGACAATCCGTTCATGCAGGGTGGCATGCGATTGGTGCATCGGTTCCGAGATCAGGATCTCCCAACAAAGATGGTCGCGAAGTTCTCGAGGTATGTTGGAGATGATAACTCCTGGGACTTCATCAAAGGCTTTGCACAGAGCACGATCCAAACTCGAAAGTTCAGCCAGAAGTTTCACGAGGCCGTGTTGTGGCGGTGCTGGGCTGATTCCGGTGATGACTGGGAGCCTCCTCGAATGGTGAAATGCACACAGTCTTTTGTCTACGAGGTGCAGGGCATGCTTTTCACCGGAGAGGCGTTCTTGGAAGGATCCCAGCGGGGCTTCTTGAAATGGATCAACAATCGCGGTGAGATCTTGATCCCAGAAGGTAGTTCCAACTACAGCATGGTCCCTGAAGCCTTTGCCCACTTCTCTTTGGATGACAGCGGAGGCCAAATGATGGTAGCCGACCTGCAAGGAGTCTTGCTCGGATCAAAGCGCGTTCACTTGACAGATCCTCAAATTCTCTCGCTGGATCAATCCTTCGGTGCAGCAGATTTAGGATCTGCAGCGATGCAGCGTTTCAGATCCATGCACGTCTGCAACAAGTTGTGCAGGAAATTGGGCTTGTCTTCCTTGAGCAGCATCCCACAGCGTCCACGCACACGCAGTGCTCTCAACAACGTCCGCGCGGCGCCGACGCTGCCGGCCACGCCTCCACCCAGTGTTCCAGCAGCACCACAGCCCGAGCGCGGCCGGACGCAGAGCAGAAGCACAGTGGTGACCAGTTCAGCCGGGCGAAGCGAGGAGGAGTTTCTGAAGCTCGCCAAGGAGATTAGTGAACAGTTTTGAAGTTCGGTTTTGTTATGTTGTCTTATTGTAAAATTTTAAACGCTATAAATTATAAAGTTATTAATCTAAAAGTGCCTCAAGCCATCAAAGGCAGCCACTAGATAGCTGGAAATCGGAAAAGGCATTCTGGGGTGCTTGAGGGTTGTTGACTCGTTGCGCCGATGAGTCAGAACTCTCACCGCAGTGTCGAGTGTTATATGGATTTCTTGAGACCTTGGGTGGAGATGTCACTGGCCCGAGTGCTCTCGATGCTCTAGCTTCATCCCGCTGTTGACCGCTTTCGCGGCCGATGTACCATGGTGTTCTTTGAATCTTTATGGATGCGGTTGTCTTGACATTGGCACTTGGATGCCAGAGCTGCTGCCGTTTCTGCAGGTTTGCAGGTATACAATGGTTTTCGTCCATGTTTGTCAGTCCCCAAGCTACTGTCCACGTCGCATAGTTGATTTGCTGGTAGATGTGAGAATGCTTTCGAAGGTGCTGTTTGCTAGTCATGAATGAAGGTCTGGTTCAATGGCCAAGATAGTACAGTACGGATGTTCACAATCTTTGGATCGGTGCCAATTATCAACCACTCTCGACTCGACCATTCATTGCCTTGCTCTTTACCAAGGAAGATCCCAGATCTGCTCATTGCTGGGACGCGGGCCAAGCGGCTCCTCTTTGTGGGTGAGTATACGCGCCTCGTCACAGTGGAAATGCATCCAGTTCATTCATGGCCTTGGTTTTTGCCTGTGATTTGTATGTTCAAGCTGTTAGGAACCTCTGGCATCACAGAACGGGAAGCATTGAATCCCCCATGGTGGCAATTTGGTGTTCAGGTGGATTTGCCCTCGGACCGCGGAAAGAGTCACCGACCAAGCTTGGCACCAGCCGTGTTCGCCTTTTTTAACCAAATCTAAATCATCTTTAAGGTCATAGCCCATAATCCGTTAGTGGCACCCAGTTCTTACGGGTTGCCTTCTTCTCCAATGAGTCTTTTCAGGGGCCAAAATGAAAGGATTGCTTTGAGCCCATTTCGTCCAATGTCGAGGCACCTCTTTACCGTGGCCGCGGCCAAGTTGGTGAAGGCCAGGCTGGGCGGCCTGGCGCCATTGGAGTGGTGGACGACTGAACTGCGATGGCCGGATTCGACGCGCATGCAGCAGGACGCCTGCGGACCTCTTTGGGGTGGTCCAATGGGAAGGTTTGATGCGGGCAAAGAAAGACCGAAACTGGCAGTTGTGCGAAGCACAACGGAGTTGTGAGATACGAGGTCTGTGAAGTTAGAAACACCGTTACACAATTGTACTTCTGGGCTTGCGATACCTGGATCTTCCAACTATGCAACATCTCATCTCTGCCTTTTTTGGGCTGGTTTTAAGGCAGAAATTTGTTGCACAGTTGGAAGATTATGTTGGCAGTTGTCACCAACTGAGTGCATCGCTACTAAGCCGCTACTAGTTACTAGTAACAAGTGCATGAATTACTACTAGTAGCAAGAAGCTACTAGGTTGGAGGCCATCGCTATTGGGTTGGAGGCCATCGCTACTAATACTAGTAACAAGGTGCCTTACGAGTAACAAGAACCCGCGAAGCTACTAGTTACAAGTGCATCGCTACTAGTTGCAGATTGGGCCAAAATAGAAGTCGCAATTTGCTGAAAGCATCCGAACGCTGGAAGGAGCTGCTGGAGTCGAAAAGCTTTCTTGAGCCCCTGGGTGTGCAAGTCTTGAACAAGGCAGGGTGAAGCAAAGATGGCTCCAACTAAGTCACTATGCTGTACATCGATTTATATACATTGATTTGGCCCAGGTACAGCTCTAGAACACACACCACACACACAAATCGCTCTCTCTACTTGATGTCGCGAGGGTGTCTTGGGTGTCTAGGATGTGACGTGCCACCACACGCGGAGCGTCCCTTACTGCGTGAGGTGGATGCCACCCAGCTGACCCTTCGAAGGCTTCCGGCGCGAGACTTGGCAGGAGCGCTTTGGGCTGCTGGGCTGCATGGAACGTATGGAAGTTCTTGATGAAGGTAGGTATGATACATGATGTAACAGTAGAATACAACGGGAACATTTTCAGCTGGTGGCCATGACAAAAGAATCAACCTATACTCAATTAAACACATGTAATATGATATAATAGAGAACATCTTATCCTAGTCGACTGAGTCGACTGTGGAATGTCCCGAGTCATTTCTTGCGGGGTTAACTGCACCACGGTCTTGACCCAGGCAAGAGGAAACTATTGTTTCTAGTGGACCCAAACAGCGTCACAGGATTTTCTTCACAATTTGGTTGCTTTGCTTGGTGTTGGTCTCAACAAGAGTGAGCTCCCTCTCCAATGAGTCTTCAAGCACTTGTCCTTCAAACGAAGGCGTCTTCTGAGAATTCTGCGGTCAAACGGTTTGACGATGTGGCCAAGGTCATGCCGTTCCCTCGCGATGTGCAGGCTCAGTCCAGCAGTCCTGAGATTGCCTGTGCAATCAAGGACCTCATCGTGAAGTTTGTGCACAATGTCTCCACGCACCTTGATCTGCTGTGTCGGCTGCTGTCAAGTAACGCTAAGCCTTCTGCTAAAGCCCTCACCACTTGTGCATTCTCATTGATCTGACGACGCAGCTGAGATTGTTGGATCCCAACATTGATGGAGTTGGCGGCAAAGTGAGCCTGGTGCTGCTGGCACATCAGCATTTGGCTTGGAAGTTGCCAGTTCAGCTCGAGACCTGCGCCTTGTACGCAAGCCATGCATCTTTCTTTGCCCGGTCTTTCCTTCGTGGGCCTTCAACAACATCGACCCGTTTCAAAGCACTCTCCTTCCATTTGGCTAATGGAAGTGGTAAACATGTAGATTATGTAGTACATGTTGGACATGCTTGAATGCCCTTGTTTTGCCGATATGTCTTCAATGGTCAAACAAAATATCTCCGAAGCGGTCAGAGAAGAGGTCGTGGGACTTTTCTCCGTGAAGTCTTTTGGCTGGACCTCATTCCATTCCTCACCTACGGCTATCGCCCTCGTTTCGGCGACCGCCGCGACGACCGACGCACAGCACGGCGCCTCGGCAGTCTGCCTCGGTCGACGTTAGGAAGGAGAGGCTCAAAAAAGGAAGGCGGAGCTTCCAAAATATACCTCCACCTAGTAGCTTCTTGCTACCAGTAGCTTCTTGCTACTGGTAGTATTGGCCTCCAACCTAATAGGGAT
>CAXAMN010021383.1:16687-51135 GCA_963970005.1 Durusdinium trenchii
ACAAGTGCCACGCTAGTAGTAACAGGTGCCACGCTAGTAGTAACAAGGACGCTAGTAGTAACAAGTGCCGAGTCTTCAGTCTTCGACAGTCTCCGACCCCTCCAGTGGTTCGTCGGTGGACCCTGTCGATGGACGGAACCCGCCAGGCTCACCGCGAAGCTTCTGAGACCCTCCTCGGAAGTGCACGAAGCTGAGCGGGACGCAGACGAAAAGCGGGGGGGGGCTCTGGGTGGAAGGCGAAGAAGGTCAATGGCTTGTTTTTCAGAACTCAGCTGTAGAAAGTGTTTGAATTTTGGGGAGGGTTTTTGATGCTGTTTACATCCATTTAATGCTAATTCGGAAAGAGACAAGGCTTTCCCCCTTGTCACAGTCTCGTCAGTCTCCGTACCAGGAATACAGGCCGGGCCATGGTGCAGGGTCGGCGTGTCAAATAGGGAGACCAAGACCAGGCAACGACCACTGGAAGGTTCGGAAAATCGGTCTTGATCTCAAAGACACGCCCATATGATATGCGATGCGACATGATGCGACTTGGGATATATATTTTTCTATAATTCTATTTTCTTCGTCGACTTAGCCAGCATGGCCACGAACTCTCGCATGGTGTACCGGTCCCAGGCACCGCCACCGGTCCCGGACACGAGGCCTCGCTGTTACGAGGCGGTCGTGGCGGGCGACGTCACGGCCGGCCGTCGAGGACTTGGAGGAGACAACGCGCGACGGCTTTGGCAACGACAGAGATCTTGGATTTATTCCGGGATGGACATATATTGTTTGACTGCACAATTGAACAACAGCACATTGGTCTGTGTGATGAGATATGATGAGATCCAACGTGTCCAAACAAGTTCTATGCGTCCTGCTAGGTATTCACAACTCAGACGGACACTGCTGGACCTAAGGCCACAATTGTGCTGATGGCAAAAGCACAGATCATATAATATGTCGATGGGGCAAGAATACCATATCACCCTGTTCTTGATGCAGATCCAGCCCAGTTCTTGCTTCCGGGTCTCTCGCGCAGTGAGAAGTGGTGCTTAGGTCGGCCGCAACACCTTGACCTTAAAGGCTTTTCGCGTACATCCCACATTTGGTCCACCCTTGTCAAAGCTATCAAGCCTGCATCCAATCGGATGCTAAAAACATGCAAACACTTCAGTTTAGAAAGTGGTGTACAAAAAGAAGGTTTCGCTGCTCCTTCTTTGTTCTTCGTTCTGTGGGGATGAAGTCCATGCAAAGCTTCGATCAGACAATGCAAAGCTTCGATCAGACAATGCAAAGCTTCGACGACAATGCTGGCTTCGTTCATATATGTTCCTATCCACTGGCTTCCCGGCCCACGATGGGCTGGTGAGTGTATCGAGGTCCTAGCCTCGAAGAGAAGCTGCTGCGAGGAGTGCGGGCTTCAGAGGTCTTTAGGGTCAAGGACCTTCGTGAGTCATGGCTCAGCTTGTTGTTTTTTTGTCCAGGTCATAAGAAACATGCTAAAGCCAAATCAAGAGTAGTGGAGGATTGTTCGGTATCAGAACCACCATTTCCAAATGTTGTTTTCACGGCAGAAAAAGCTAGGTCCGTCCTGGGTGGGGACGTGCTGGGGCTGGTCCCACGAACTGGTGGTGACGGGTTTGGGATACGGCCGCTCGGTGTAGGGCCATCCACGGACTGGCCGGTGGAGGGGATCCAACCATCCCGGTGGATTCGCAGCGCGTGTTCCATCCTAGGTGATCACACAAGAAGGTGCAGCAGCGGAGTTGATCGGAATGTGTTCCGAATCTGGGCGGGTGTGTCATCCCTTGGCATCTCAAATTCGTAAAGTTGATGACCATGGGTTGATTTTTGGGATGTGCATCAAATCCAGGACGCCATCCGAGCCTCTGACGTCAAAGGGCTCTAAACCCCAGAAAGCAACTGTGTAAGGAAGCGCCAACTGCTTCCAAAGATCGTGCCAGTTTCTAGGTGTGACTGAGAGTAGAGGAGCACGATTGTCTTGGTAGAACCAGATTGGCTTGCTCCAGTTTCTGGTGCTTCCGGACTTGAAGGGATCTGGCTTGCTCATTGTTCGCAACTCCCTCCTTCACAGCACCTGAGACGCAATGGGACGCTCCGGTTCGAGCGCTGTGCTCGAGGCATTTTCTCTGCCCAGCTCTTGGAGTTCGCACGGCTGGACCAGGCGAGTGTGGGTTCGGCTGAAACAGAGCAGATGGATGGAACAAAGCGGTGGGGTCGGTGGATGGCCAAGTGGAGGGATCACAGAAACCTCCCGGTAGAGACGTGGAGACAGGTTCTTTTGGGGCTCTCTTGCATGCAAGATAGTGCAGACCACCAAATAGTGTGCATTTGTCTCTCAGGCAAATGTGAAAGGAAGGCATTTAGGGATGTTCGGAAGCTGAAAGCAAACATTCAAGGCTCTGGAAGTAGCTAGCACTGCAGATCGAACTTGCAAGATCCTCGAAACACCCCTCGCATCACAGATCATGAGCACCTCCTGCCTGATACTGCGGACAGACATGCACGTGAAACAAACACATCAAGAAGCAATCGCAGATGAAGCAGAATGACAGTAAAACGTTTAGCTTCAAAAACTGCGCCACACAAAGCACGTGTCATTTTATGTGAAGTGTCGCACAACGAAAGAGGGGGCAGCACACAACCCACTATTCCCTTGAGCATGAAGTCGGATCAGGACCGCTCAAGAGTGAAGGTGGAGGCTGGCTGATACTGGGAGTCGCATCTATAGTTGCATCTATGGTCGGTGGTCGCATGACAGCTCCTCTCGGAAAGCCAGTCTCCTTTTTTGCGCGTGAAGGGGTGCTGAAGGGGATCGGCGCTCGGCCCTCTGGAGGGCGCTTGGCTCAGAATCCATCCGGATTTGAAGAGTGATTGACCTCAACGGCTCGACAGGGGAGAGAGTCTCAAAGACCCATTGGCGCCCGGTGCCGAGGTTCTTCATTTGGACCAGTGGTAAGAAGTGGTTCTTCCGAATCGACCAGGGTTTGCATGTGGATCACCTTCACTGGTGCTTGAACTCACGCCCAGTGATCGATCATCCACCAGTGATCACTGTCGGCGCGCCCCGTTCGTTGCGTCGCATCCGGTGAATCCATGAAGCGGCGCGGTCGGGCGTCGTTTCCATGTGCGGAGGTGGCTGAAGGGAAGTCGGAGCCTTGGAACATGGGGACAATTTGGAGCCTGAGACAAGAACACTCAAGTATTTCTAAGGCCATACCATGGTAGTTTCAGGGCCCTTTCGCTTCATTTGATATCTTGTTTGTGGGACTTTCCTACACAAATATTGGAAGACTTGAAGACCACCTATTTCCTGCTTGTCTCAAAGGTCTTGGGTCTAGCAGGTCTAACAGGTAGCAGCAAGAGGTCTGCCCCCCTGAAAGGTGAGAGGGTGGAAATTGGCTTATGGACATCCTGGACAAGTCTCTGAGGTGGCGTACACCGCCCTCAAATGCCTACCCCGTGCCAAAAGCGCCCTCCGATGAAAGAGAAAAGTCCAGAAAGGACGCGTAACTCTACCTTTTCTTAGTAACTCTACCAAGGAGTTTTCTGTAGACAGATCCATGTTCCTCAGAGTCCCTACTTTTGGCCTCCCTTTCTTGACCCTCCAAGTCCTCAACCAGTCTCAATCAGAGCTGGTTCTGGGTCAAAACCTGGACTCCTCGCCGTGGCTCTGGCTCTACCGTGTTCCACCACCAATCTGGCTCGTCCGCACAGTGCTGAGGTACCGCATGGTCCGCAAGATGCTCTACAACTGTGGACATGAGGTGTACGGAGCCCAGGTGGCTAGCAGGGACTTGGATGAAGAGGGAATGGCTTGGGTGGGACGGATGGGGTTTTTATGCAGGTACTTGCATCAGTTCAACCCACACCTTCAAACGCCAAAGCTCGCCACAGCTCTGCGGATGCGAAGTGGGGTGCAAGGTATTTGACCCGCTCGCTCATGTGTCCTTTCCTCTCCCCCCTCCCTCCCTCCCTCCCTTTCCTTTCTTCCCTGGCCCTTGCCCTTTCGTCGAACAGCTCCGTTGAAAAGACTGAGACTCGTCTTGATGAAGCGCACGGATTGTTTTGGCTGAAACTTCTGGCATCTCTAGCTTTTTGCCAGGCTTTTGCACTTAAAGATAAGGGATAGGCCAGCATTCTATGCAGGGAGTCACAGATGCAATCAAGACACGTCGCCATGCACAGATGAAATCATGGATACGTATTAAAGTGAGAGGCCAGAACTTGCCTATAAACGAAAGGGTCCGTGCATAGAAAACGAATCTCTTCGGTTTGATGTATGAAGATACTCTCAGTCCAAGGCTGGAGTTACATCGGCTCAGCTATGGAGCGCTTGAGTTGGGTGACCTGGAGGCCGCTGCGGCGGTGACTGGCATACCTGCATTTGGTTTCAAGTCTTCTGAGAATGCCAGGAACCGCTTTGCCCAGAACCGCCCAGTTCCGAGATCATTTGATGAAGTTGGAGACTCACCATGAAAGACGGTGCGACCATGCCCACGGGCCCACGACGGTGTCGTCCCCACCATGGCAGTGGACTGCACATGACTGCTAGGCAGTGGACTTAGGAGGTTCTGGATTACAACACCGTTCAAACGCTCCAGTACTCATAGCCATAGCCCTTTCCTAGTGTGTGGCCGCCCCCATATCGAAAAGTCTCCCAAGGCTATTTTTCACTGACTTGATATCCTGTGCTAGCTGCTGGATGCACAATGCAGATTTAGCTATTCTTTGTGGCCAACAGCAGGAGCTGAAAAAACGTACAATCCTGAAGCACACGCTTGTTTGATGTACATGACCCACAAGTGTCGAGGTAACACAGCTCCTGTATTCGACCCCAAAACTTCTATATGTGTTGTTGATCAGTACCTTCCATGGTTGGAAGGTTGTTGCATCCAGCCAGCGAGTTTATAGATGTCCCCATCGCCAGGCAGGCCGCATGTGCTGCATCACAGCCGAAGAGGTGCTTCATCACGGTCGGCAGATGAGCATCCGAGATGCTGACGATAAAATTGGGAGACTGTTTTGAAAGCTGGAGCCTCTCAGTGTGCACCATATGCACCACCACTGTCCCATCCACAGCCATTCCACCGCCAGGAGGCTTGGGCACAAGACCTTGTGTCAAGCAGACGGCCAGAAATGATCTCTTGTCTGCGTGGGGGGGAAGGGTGGGTCGATATAAAGTCAAACACCCGAAGTAGTGTATCATGTAGGACCTTGGAGGTTGCCGGCACTCAAGAATTCCAAAGGCGCCCTTAGCCTCCAGCACGCAGCTACCTCCAATAATCGATCGTGCGTTTTCAGAAAGTTTTGATGGATACTTGTAGGGGCAGAGAACACCTGAAAGCACTACAGTCGGTTGAGGACGTGGTACCGATTTGTAGGACGAGAGCCAAATTCGCGCCAATTTCAGAAGCGACTTGCCCAAGACTTGACCCAACAATGCAGGTAGAGTGTGAAGCTGCAGTTCGGGCTATAATATCTTTCACTGACTGAATACCTAGTAGGGAATGGGGGAATGCATCCAAAGGAATCTCGGAATCTCTATTGGGTGTGTTTCTTTCTTTTTTTTCCTACTAGGCGTCAGTTGAGTATTCTTTGTATTTCTAAGGCTTAGGTTCTCCGTTTGGAATTAGCATCGCTTCAGAAGTACGTGAACGAGTTCGAGCTCCAACAGACCCCACTTCACCACAAACGGGGAACTTGGCCGACCTCGCGCGTCGTCCGACCGCCGAATGAGCTCAAAAGGGCTCCCCTTTTTTTTAACACCCCAACCTCTTTTTTTTAACCCACCACTTTTTTTTAACCCCCCAACCCTTTTTTGTAACCCCCTTCAAAACAATTGTTTTTAACCCTTCAGACCTTTTCTTTTTAACCCCCCCGACCTTTTTTTTAACCCCCGGACCCTTTTTTTCTCACCCCCGAGCACTTTTTTCTAACCCCCAACCTTTCTTTTTTAACCCCTGACCTTGCTTTTTTAACCCTTGACCCTTGCCTGCGAGTGCCTATGCCCCTCGGACCACTTACACAGCGCCCACCCAGCACGCTGCGCCAGCCCACTTGCCGTGATGACGCGGGGGTGACACGCTGTTGCGCGGCTCGGCTCCATAGCGGCAGCGCGCCTGTAGACACCTACCCCTCCGAAACTGGAAGACTTGCCTTGTCTCACCCAGATTTGTCATCTTGTGCTGGACGACACCTCCGTCCACTAACCTTTTCTGTATGCATGGGGGCGACGCCTGCGCGCGTGTTGAACAGCAACAACAACAACAGCAAGAACAACAAGAAATCCAACTTTTCTTTCTTTCACACGCACTCGGATGAGAAGCGCCGCCCTGCGGCCATAGGCCGGACTCCTGTTGGAGATCGCTTCTGTATTGAGGCATGGGCATGGATGGAGGTAATCAGCCGTTCCAAGCGGCTGCGAGTACCCTCAACATCCAAAAGGTCTAAGGTGGAGGAAAGCTCGGTCAAAATCAACAGTGTTGAGGCCAAGCATCAAAAAGGTCAATCGGTGAAGTGAGTGACATTCACCCTTCATCAAAACTAAGGAGGGCCGAACAAAAAAAGCAAGTCCGCTCTCACTTGGCCGTCTGCCATCTATCAGCATCATCTCATCAGCTGCCCCAGCGGCCGAAGGCTGCCCAGCGCATTGCAGCGGCAGGCGCAACCATCAGCAGCAGGTGGAAAAGCTTAAGAAATCCAACAACAAATCCAACAACAACAACAACAACAACACCAGCAGCAGCAGCAGCAACAACAAATCCAACAACAACAACAACAAGCGAAGCAAGTACCTTTGCTTGACTTTGAAGGGAGGCGCTGCGCCCTCCCCCCGAGCCCCCCTCCAGCTTTCTTTGTTTTCAAACAGTCCGCACGTCTTCGTCAAGCGGAGTGACTTGCCTTGTCTCACCTAGATTTGTCTTCTTGTGCTGGACGACACCTCACAACAAACCCAACAACAACAACAGCAGCAGCAGCAGCAACAACAAATCCAAAAACAACAAGCGAAGCAAGTACCTTTGCTTGACTTCGGGGGGGGCGCTGCGCCCTCCCCCCGAGCCCTCCTCCGGCTTTCTTTGTTTTCAAGCAGTCCCCCTGACGCCTGCACACGTGTTGAACAGCAACAAAAACATCAACAACATCAACAGCAACAACAAATCCAACGACAACAACAACAACACCAGCAGCGCGCTGCGCCCCCCCCCGAGCCCCCCAACAACAACAACAACAACAACAACAACCACAACCACAACCACAACCACAACCACAACCACAACCACAACCACAACGACAACGACAACGACAACGACGACCACAGCAACCACAACGACAACGAGAACGAAAACGACAACCCCCCCTCCAGCTCTCAAAAAATAAGGGCCGGGTGTCCAACAGAGGTTGGAGGTTAAAAAAGAAAGGTCGGGGGATGTCGAGGGTTTAGAAAAGCAAGGTTGGGGGGTTAAAAAAGAGAGGTTGGGGGGTTAAAAAAGAGAGGTTGGGGCTAGAAAAAAGAGGTTGGGGGTTAAAAAACAGGGTCGGGGGGTTGAAAAAAAGGGTGGAGGTTAAAAAAAAGAGGTTGGGGGGTTAAAAAAAAGGGTTCCCCAGCTCAAAACTCAACAGCTTAAAGGAGAGGTCTGTACCTCATTGCTTCGAGTACTATTGGAATGACACAGGGTCTGTACGAAGCTTGGGAGAGGTCTGTATTAGCTTCCTTGCAACAACCATTGCCTTACCTTCCCCATCGCTTGAGATTGGAGGTTGCCAAACCCTTCAGCAAAGTGGAAACACAGGACATGGTGTTCTTGTTTCGTTTTCCGTCACCCGACCCACAACTCGAACCCTGAGGCCCCGAAGTCTCCAAAAAGCCCGGACTCACCGCTTTTAGCACATGACTGGGTCTTCGGATGGGAGGGTTTTTGCTGTCTTCTTGCGTCGTCATTGGAGAACACAGGCGTCGTCTTCTGTCTCAAACCTCCCATCTTTTGGATTCACCTCCAGCACCGCAAATGCGGGTAGATCGTTTCCTGGAAGCTACAAGCAGACTGCATTTTTCCGCCGCGTCCCGCGTGGACTGCAGATGAATGCAGGTGGGACGGTGGGGGTTTGCTGTGAGGTGGTAAGATCCACACAGTCCCTGGAATCATCCCCTTCCCCTCTCCTTAATGCTTTCACTCCATAGGCTTGAGGTGACAGACGAGGTTCATCACACTCGTGTGCTTGGTTGGCAGCATGCCCAATTTCAATTACTGTATCTAAGATCTCCACTTCAGAAGTGTCTCTACCAGTCTCCTTGAGGGGGCGACAGTGTGACATTCCTTTTTGCATTTCACGTTTGTCGCCTTCACCCACCTACGAGGTCATGTCTCCTCACCACTGTTGATCATTCTGCCGGGCGGCAGTGGTGGGGGGCCGCCAGAAGATCCGGGTCGGGTGAGGTTCTTGGGGAGAAATTCAGTCGTTCTGAGTTCTGAACATGATTAAACAGTAGCAGTAGCACCCTTGAAATGGATAGTGAAGACGTAGCTGGCATGGACATTGGTGACACGGAGGAACGAACCCCACAGTAAGTGGTGGGACAAGGAATTCCGATCCCCAAGAGTCTTTTTTTGGGAGATGTTGTATGTTTTAAACGTTTGTTTCTGAACACATAGGCTCATCGGCACCCATAAGCCCATAAGCCCCTTTGCACTTGCATGGATTGTCTTGCTACCAATGACAGAATGTAGAGACATCTGATAGGCTCCTCCTGGTTCCGACACCGGGCCTGTCGGGCCTGCCGGGTGGTTCTTTGTTCTCCACGGGCCTGTCGGGGCCCGAAAGAGCCTGGGTGCCTATCGCTGGGTGCCACCGGTAGATGGAACTGCTCACGAGCAGATCGACATCAAACACCCAAGGCCCAACGTCCTGAGGATCAGAAAGCACCCCATGGACGGCTGACTATGTGGTTGACCTGGGAACATGGGGAACATGAATCTAGAGGTGTCCGCCACACTTTTGTTGAATCAACTTCTGGGGTTGTAAGGGGCAAAGAGGACAGCATGAGAAATACCCAAGTCAATTAGATTTTCTACACACAGTTCTTGCAAATGGTTTGGCTTCGTTTGGTGACATGACGCTGATTGATCAGTTGACAGCTGCCTGGGGGGGCCACTCTGAACAATCTCGAGTTGCGGGGTGTTTTTCGACAGACTCCTGCACCACCTGAAATCCTGCAAAAACATGGTACTTGCGCCATCTTGGGTAAATCCGGTTCGGATTTCTTTCCACCGTCCAAATCCTCGGCTGTTCGGCTTTGGTCACTCAACTGACTTGCCTGCGCATTCATGGACCCCCCTCGGTGGCATGACGTGAGGTGAACCAAAAGGGTTCATGGAGCTTTCCTTTCTCTTGGAAGCAAATACCGGTGAAGACGATCCTCAAAGGGAGACTCAGAAAAAGATCCCACCAGAGTTCCTGCCGTGAAAGCTCGAAAGCAACAGAGTTTCTTGAAGTTTAAATGTCAATTCGAAATGTCAATTCCCTTGATGGAGTTCCATTCATTTGATCAACATCCAGCAGTCTCCAACATTATTTGGCTTTCTTTCCAAAGACTTATCACTTCTACCAGCTGTAAACTCCAACCAAACGAGTCCAGCCCTCCAAACCCCGAGACGACGGTGAGTTTTTTCCGAAAAAGCCATCCAGGCCGCGAGGCGGTGCTACGCCGCATCCTAGCCACGCTCGACCGGCCGGTGGCCGTGCTGGTACCACGGAGGTGTGCTTCGGTGTGGGCGTTTGAGAGGGTGGAGAGCTTGGTGCCTTCCTTTTGGCTTTGGAAGGGTTTCTAGCCAGTCAGGGCCGTTCAACAGTTTCTGGCCAGTCAGAGCAGTTTGTTTTTGTTTTCTCCAGTTTTGCATTGCATGGAGGATTACGGCCATGTTCCCGTGGCACTTGTTCTGCACTGACCTGCTCCTTATATAGCCTAGTGCCAACGAAGCCGCGGCGAACGTGACGACCTCGGCCCCTCCACCAGTGACCGCTGGCGCTCCACCGGTGACCGCTTTCCTGCTTTCACCGGTGGACTGGACTGGAGCGCGTGGACAGAAGAGCAAGGACGAACGCCTCCTGTGGTCAGGAAGAGACAAAAGGCTCCTATATAGTATTTGGTGCGGTCTTGGAGTTTTAGGCTCCTTTTTTCGGGTGTGGGCAGTATTTGGGGTGCTGACGAAGAGTCGGGAGAAGTTTTGCTGGAGTTTTAACTAGCGAACACCAGCCCTCACGGAAGCATTCAATCGCCTCACCCGGATTACAAGAATTCAGGCTCCCTGAAGTCTTGGGATTCATACAACTTTAGGACTCCAGGCCCAGGCCCTGAAAAGCATCATCGACCATCCAACGCCCTCAACACCTTCAACCGATCCATCTTTGCCGCGATCGACCCCTTCGACGTCCCAGCGCGTGGCCCCAGGCTTCAGGAGGCCTCGGCCTGGGCCAAGCCTTTGTGCTCGGCATGGATCGAGTGTGAGCGCCTGGGGGCCCGGCCTGGGAAGGAGGTGGAGGGGGTCGGACTGGGCGCCATTTTGCGGCCACTTCTGTTCTTCACTCGCGCCGTGTTTCGACTTCTCTTTGATTATACAGTCCAAAAATCATAACAGCCCAAGGGCCTGTGGAGAAGCTTTCGTGAGATCTAATGATGCCTTTCTTCGATTCATGGGACGCCCTCCAAGCCATACCTTGTTGCATTTCTTCTTGGACCCTTCTTACCTAACTCTGCTTGCACATCGAACGTACCCAACTAGCCATGGATGGAAGTCGCACCCACGCACCCACGGTAGCCACGGTCAACACAGACACGATGCGACTGGAAAACGTGTGGAGGTGAACCCAGTGTTCTCCTACACTCAGCAGTGCAACGTTGAAGTCTGTAACACGTGGTCTGTAACACGGTGATTGGAGTATTTCTGTTTTTTGATTTTCTCAGGCACAGGGTGATGGGACTTTGCTAAGGCTGCTAAGGCACACTGGTATTTGTCTAGTTTTCTCTGGTTCTGCTAAAAACTTAAAGCACAGGGTGATGGGTCTTTTCTTCGAAGTGCTTGGAGTCCAGCGACGCCACCCTCTGCACCGACCCATGGCACGGTCTGCACGGTCTGCACGGTCTCGGTTGTCCTCTGGTCGATAGCACGAAGGTCTCCCCCGTTGTTTCGAGTCCGAAGACCCGTGAACTGGAGCAGGTTTAGATCCAGAAGAGGCCTGGACGGCTTGGAGCTTAGGAACTGCTGAAGATGCTTTCAACCAATCATTGACAGCCATGATGTGGGTGATCAATGGGTGAAGAGGTTCTTTGCGTCCATTCAGCATTGGTGCCGAACTGTTCGGCTGCTAGAAGACTTGGTGCCAAGACTTGGTCATCTTATGAGGATCAAATATACAGAGATTCTTTCTCACCAGCCTCAGGGATTCTTCTCACCAGCCTTTGTGACCGATATAGATGGAGAAAGTTTGGGGAAGCTCTGCCAAATTTACTGCTGTACAAGCCCCTGTTCTGGTATGCACTGGTCGTTTGGCACAATCAGACGGTTTCTATTACCCCAGCAGGGCGTCCCATTTCAGGTGTCCCAGGCCCGGCCCAGCTGGCGCAGCTGTGCAGTTGTTGAGCTGCACGCCTACGGGGAACCAAACCCAGTCCCTGTCCCCCGAGCGAAACAGGATCGATGATTCGACTTTTTGTCGTCCCTACAAATCTAGGAGCCAAATGAATAGTGCGAGCGCTTTTTCAAGGAAGCCCCCCCCCGCCCTCAGGCGGGGGGAGCTTCCTGGGAGAAGCGTGAGCTATCCTGCGTCCATGCTAGTAGCTTAAACTAAGCTACTAGCTACCTCAGTTCCTTACTGAATTATATAAGTAGGTGCCTACTTAATTAAGTAGGGACGGGGAGTGGGCTAAAAAAGTGCATCCGAGTCCAACGCAGAAACTGCATTCTCGCGAGTTTTCGAAGCACTCTTCGAGCCTGTCTCCAAGTCGGTTCACCGTGGTTTTCTCCACCTCCCAGGCCGTGTCCGAATGGATGGCCAGGACTCGCCAGCGGGTGGCAGGCGAACCAAACACAGAAGACACGCACGGTCACCAGCGATCTCGGACGGATCTCTTGTGCCGCGAGTCCGCACTGCCATCTTCCCGAACATCATGCTCCGTTCGTAGCGTCCGATCGCTCCGATTCATAGATGCCAGGAGCCCCGTTCGTAGCGTCCGATCGCTCCGTTTGTAGAAATGCCCTTTGCTCCGTTCGTAGCGTCCTTGTTCCGGAATATCGACTCGAAGGGCAACTCGACCACCTTGGACCACCAAAAAGGAAGCTGCTTGTCCAATCTGATTTGGTGGACCGAGCCAGTCTTTTTGGACTTGCAGGAGCCATTCTGGAGCAGTTTTTTGGGAGCGGATGTCCTGGATTTTTGAATCCGTGTGTCTTTCGATAGAAACTGTTAGAGTTTGCTGGTCGAAGGCAGACTCCATGTTTTTTCTTTTTTTGCGAAGCACGGGTTCAGACGAAACAGTCAAACCATATTTGATCATATTTGTATAGTGAACATCCACTGGCAACAGGGTCTGGACCAACATGCATTTTCTGGTCCAGCCTGTGTTTCGGACAGCTTTGAAGCAAGACATTTCTTCGTGCGAGACGCAGGTTGTACCACTTGGGACGAGTGGGGGATTGACGCTGAGATGCATCTAGACGCATCCGGCTTGTACGATATCCATCTTGTTCCCAAGATGACTCACGCAAATAGCGACGGCCTCCAACTTAGAAGGCTTTGGATTGTAGGATGGGAGTCGTGTCCTGTATTCAACTTGCGCTCAGAGGACTTGAGTTCAACATTCCTCTGTGGATCAGGCGGATGTTTTTATAAAGCCACTCGCAAATTCCCAACTTGGAGATTGGCACAGTTGAATCCCGAGCGATGGACTGTCTGAAGTCTTTAATTGGGGCTATAATATGTTATTTAGAATAGGAGGTATAATTATAGATTATATATATTATATTATGAGAGAATGCATACATAGGTGATATGCTATGTATAGTACGCATTTTAGTCAAAGGTGTCACCGAGTGGTTTGTGCACTAGTGGAGGTCAACTCTATTGCTGAAACACAGTTCTTTCTTAAAACCTAAACGGATATCTCTATGTCTGAAACAGCAGGTCTTAAATGCATACACCCCATGCTGAAAATGCAAAAAACATAGACCAATGTTTTTTGCAAAAACAAGCTGGGGAAGCCTACTCTATTTTTGGCGGTCTAGCTCAGTGGATTTTGGAACATGTGGCTAAGTCTAAGTCTGTCTTCTGGTAGGCAAGATCCGACGTCAGACTTCAGCGGAACCATGCTGGCATGGTGCAGGCCATGAGGTGGTGACGGAGAAAGTTAGGCAGCATGTGTGGAGAAGAGCCCACATGTCACTTTCGTTCTTCGATGCTTTCACAGCAGACCGAACTGTCAGGGTCAATTCTATCAAGTGATGGAGGGTGCGCTGAGAGTGTTGAAGGTGAAGGTGGTGGAGAAAATGCCGCAGCTGTGGAAGGTGGAGAGTAGGGGTCGTTGAAGCTGTGATGAGTTTTGTTTTGATTGCTATGTAGAGCAGAACGATGCCGGTGATGCTGAGATGGGAGAGGGTGGTCATTCTGAGCTTGAAGTTCATGATGGAGTTGTAGAGGAGGTGCGCTGGCAGACTGTCCTCCATCCTGCTTGCTTATGTGGCAAGTTGGAGGTCGATGTGGGATGAGAGATGGTGTAGCTCAGCTCCACAAGCTGACCCAGCCACCAAACGTCAAGCGTTTGCATTCTTGGGCGCCTCAAATCGGTGGTTCGGGTCACAATGTGATTGGAAAGCCGGTGTGAAGGTCCTTAAGCCGAAGCCCTGACAAATTTCTGGACGCACCACCATGAAGTCAAACAAAACACAAACCAAAAAGCTGCAACCAGCTTTTTCTGTGTCATCACGCCTGTTCAAGCGCTCTGGTGTTTGCAGGTTCTGGGCCAGCCGGGTGAACGCCCGAACCGCTTAGCGCTTCCCTTCCTGAAGCTGCCTGTCTGAACGAGTGTTTCTACTACGGGCACCAGGCCATGCGCTGCGTCATCGGTAGATGGGTGTGAACGGTCGCCGCAGCACAACAAATCTGAGACAAATGGATTCAACGCCATTCTGGACACACAAGAGCCAGGCTGCAAAGTGGGGCCATACAGGAGAACCAGACAGGTTCAATTGTGATTCAATAAAAGAAAATCAAGCCAGCCAGAGAGCTTTCAGCAGAGAGCACTCGCGCACAAACCGCATTTTAGTCCGGAACTATCTTCCATCCAGCGCACGACGAAAGCGCAATGGTGACCCAATAGGTTTGACCTTTGACGCTGTGAACTAAGAAAAGGGATGAAAAAGGGCGCATGTCTACGTTGGTGGCTTTGCTTTCCTGAGAAATGCCCGCAATTCAGGAAGCTGATGCGCCAGAGCTATCAGCGAAATCTTCTCCAGCGCCGCCGGTCTTACCGGACAATTCTGGCAAATTCCACGCAGCGCGCGTGGCTGAGAAAGGGCTTGCTTTGTTCTTAGGCTTCACAGTATATAATGCCGAACAGTGTGGCAATGGAATGTATAGCTGTGATGCCAGTGATAGCGTATGCTTGCCAGGAAAGAATACCAGAGAAGGTTGTGGAGATCTTGGCCTCAACCCGTTTGCTTTCGCGGCCCTGCAGATGCAATTTCCCCCACATTGCCGGAATTCTTGAAGCAGTTCCAATTTGCTCAAGAGCATCTCAGTTGAAAGTTGCTCTTATTTGTTTTATGAAGCTGAGGCTTCTCAGGGGGCGGTATAAGATGTATTGCCTGCAAGGCCCCAGCCGGGCGGCTGAAACTTCTTGTGAAGAACTTGTTCCAGTCGCCGCTTGTGCTGACTGTGGAGAACACTGCCACATTAAACTTGTGTGAGTTCAAGTAACGCCTTGAAGCTTGGCGTTGGTAGGTCCTCTGTGTTCACTATGTCTAGACGCTGTTGTGGTTTTCCACCCTGAATCCTTTGCAGCCACGCGTCTGAGGATCCTAGGCAAGGTGAATGACTTGCAGCTTATTTTTGATTACCGGGCAGTTTTGCAAGCAAAGACAGACACACGTCGGCTGGGCAACAGTTCTACTGGTATGTGCTTTTTCGGTCTATCTCTTACCAAGCTTTAGAGCGACTGGCTTGGGAGAATGCTTGTTTCAACACATGTTAGGGGAGAATCAATGGAGGATTGCCCGAGGATTTGGATGTCGACAGCAAGAAGACACTCTCATCATCTGCGTGGTTGCCGGCAAATTTGCTTTCGGATGTGTTAGACCCTGGAGACACATGGTGAGCGGGCGCATGTCTTGAAAGATTTGCCTAAGCTGCGAATGGCAGAGTGATTGGTGACGATGTTTCACAATCAGCGACAGCTGTGAAAGGCTAGGGCAAAACAGAATAGGACGCGGTGCGATTGGCTTTGCGATTTTCGACATTCCTTCTTAGTTTGAGCAGAAGCCAGTGTATAATACAAATGCACCAAGCACCCCGTGACACCATTGAGTGGAAACGGTATTATTGTGCATTTTGCTTCACTTGTCGCTGCAGACATATCCAGGTGCAGACATGTCAAGATGCCACCGTTTTAAGTTTGCAAGCCAGGAGTGCACGGACAGTCTAGAAGCCTAGAATGGCACTCACGGCTATTATAGAGTTTGAAGTATATATATATATAGAAGTACACAAACCACTTCTTGGTGCCACTTCTTGGGGTGGGAACTTTGTGGGGTCATGGAAGATCCTCGTCCTCCTTTGCTTGCGCCAGCCGCGCCGCTGGCAGAGACAGATCTGTCAAATGTGGAGGCCAGCCACACTTCTAAGCTAGACATAGCCACTTGAGAGCTTGGACAAAGGAAGGGGCATTTCACAGAGTGTCACAGAGTTGGCTGGTTGTAAGGTTTTCAACCATGACTTGTGCGTGGGGTGAGGGCAACATCTGAGTCATGCCACCAAAAAATGCCCTGGGCAAATCACGTGAGGAGCTCATGTCAGCCCATCTTGCAGGCTGCATCTTCGAAAGATAGCTCAGAGCAGCCAGGCACGAGCGTTGAGGGTTTCGTCAGGGGGGGGCTAACTCTACGTGCTTCATTTGCTTGACAGGGATAACTCTACGCGCCTTCGCTTTTTGGAGCAAGCAAAATAGTCGCATTCCTAAATTTCAGTAGAAGATAGTCCTCAAACACAGCATTTTGTGGCAGGTTGGCTGACAGGTGGACAAGCAGCTGGCAACTCTCAGCAAGCTCCTCAAGAAACCCATCCCGTGTACATTGTCTTCTGGCGCAGGAAGCAGAAAGCGGCGACCGACAGATGCATGGCCAAGAATACCAAGATCGAAGGCGGGGAGATCCTCACTACCAACAAGAAGGTGAAAGTCAACACCTTGAAGCTGATGTTTGTTCCGCTGGAAGATCTCAAGGCGAATGGTGGGGGCCAGTTCACGCTTGACGGTGTTTGCTGCTTGGCACAGGCACAGGTTGCTTCACCTCCAGAGGGGTCTTTAGTGCGTCTGGTTTCGTACTCTGATGTTTGAAGAGCAAGAGCTTGAGGAGTCTGGACGGGAGAGGAGTGAGAATGGGAAGATGTTTGTCGTCAGCAAGAAGACTTCGCGGACATACTTCCCAATGTTGCACACTGCGGTCTTGGAGTCCGGAGCCTGGTCTGCGCACTACCCTCAGACACGGCTGCAAGCGGCTGGGTCAACGCGCCCAGGAAACATAGAGCTATCCAGTTGGGACAACCGGAAGTCATGGAGTAAGAGTACGATCAAATATTTAAAGCTTTGGCCGCCTGGGATGATATAGTAGCGACAATTAGATGATTGTAGTACACTTAGATATGAGTACAACGGTCCACAATACAGTTAGCCAGTTTTTGGGTGTGGACAACTTTATTGCTGATCAATAGTTGTGAAAAACGCAAATTTGGCTAGCTCTAAAATGCGAACTATATATGAGTTTTTTTTTTGGGGGTGGGTGACCAACATCCTTGCATCCACCTTCACAATGTTTTGTCGAATCAGTGCGACGCGCTAAAAGTTGGATGCAGAAGAAAGTGATTATGAACATGCAAGCCGAAAGGAGTCTTGAAAAAGTAGGGTTTTTGTTCGACCTATTTTTTGAAATTCTGTTTTGTTCACTTGTCACGCTTGCTTGTTTCTGTACCTTGCTATGCGCGTCTGAGGAGATCTGTGCCTACCTGTGTGCTGCGGAGCGCTTGAATCTACCATACACGCCCTTGGCCACCGTACGACAGGTGATGGGGTGACAAGTTGTGCGGTTCAACTTCGAGTGGATGTGCAGGGCCTTCTGTTTGGGGGTGTCGATTAATAGTTTCTTTCCGGCGAAGGGGTGTCCATTCACCACCCCGAAAACCCGTGGGTCCTGGTACATGATTCCAACCATCATCTTGTGGTTCCCGAGGATCAGTCTTCTCCAGCCCGGCGTTTGTTCTTACAGATTGGAGACCCATACAGCTGCAACATCAGGTTCCCATCCCGGTCTGGGCCAAGATTTGACACCCAGTTTGATGGGGCAGTGTGGGGGGTCTTTGATTTGATTCACATCCATCTGAATCCTCTCGAAACTCTCAGTTCTACCGTAGCAACTGCGGACACATTTGATCATTGGGACTACCCTCTTTTTTGTTTTGTGTATTGGATCTCCCAGCTAGCCCGCTGGTCAATTGAACATTGAATGCTTGTTGATCTTGCTTCATGAGAGAACCTCAACTCAGACAGTAAGAGATCTGAACACCTAGACCCAAATCATGCATCTCCTCATCGATTTCGATCAGAACATTCCGTTGAGGTCGATTTCGCCCAAGGTCGCATGGGGTCTTGGGAGGTGACTCTTTGGTGCCACTGCACCCTCCGCAGGTGCGCAACAAGGTCCGCTTCAGAGAGGCCTGTGGCAAGGCAGGAGTGGAGGAGCAGAAATCGAAGAACGAGTAGGAGTGACACCCATAGTGATATGGCATAGACTGGAGGGAACAAAAACGCAAGGAACTGGCGAGATGGGGGCAACCCTCGATTTGGGCCGTGCCCCGCTCAGGTTGAACAGGTACTCATGTGGTTTTCCATGCATACAGTTTACAAGATCATGGTCGTCTTGGTGAAAAGGTGCATTTGGGCTAGTTTTGACCTGGACCCTGCAGCCAAAGCATGAGTCAAATCTCGCCCATCTCATCCTGCTTTCAGAGGCCGGCGTGCCCACTCCCCGCTTTGCCAATGCCCACACGGAGGACTTGCGTGAAAGTTCGCGAGAAGTGCGTGTTGGGTGAGGATTTGCCTAGCTTCCATAGGGCCGTGTCTCAACATCAGCGGGTGCTTCCCCAAATAGTCCATTCTCCTTTGACCAGAGCCACATCCTTTAGCAGAACATCCATAGATTCAGCAAAGATGTTGCATGAGTTCCATGCCATCCATCGCCTCTCTCATTGTTTCTCTCCATGCCTTGTTTGGCAGCCAAGTCCGTGGCAACTCCACCAGTTCCAATGTCCGGTCTGCCGACTTGGGGATGGCCGGCGTCGCTATCCTCTGTCGACACCAGGATGAGCTCCTGCGGGTTCTGGAGAAGGACTGGAGCTATCCTCTGATCTTGAAGCCCGCGCGAGGCCGAGTCCGAACGCGGGCCGAAACTGACACGGGTTGGGTTGGAGTGTTTGGGTGACACGGGTTGGGTTGGGTCACACGGTCGTTTGGGTCGTAGAAGGTCCTTGGGATGCAGGAATGCCAGTGAAACTGTTGTGGTCTGGGAGGAGAATATCCAATATCTTCATTTCTTTGTGACACAGGAAGTGCAAGTTTCAGCTCAGCCGAGGAAGGTGTAGAACACACACGATCAGGTGTTTAAGCACGTGATGTGTTTTGGTGAACATTTAAATTATGTTTAAAGAACATGAGCGGTTCCAAACTGTTTAAGAACATGTTTAAATTAGTTTATCAGTTTCATTTTCATGTTGAACTGATGTCTTTTTGCTCGAACCGTTTGGATGTCCAGTGTGCAAAGATTGCCTAGAAGGATCTGAAGGACAGGACAGAAGCCGTGTTGCGGAGCCTTGTTCCCTTGTCCTTCAAGGCAAACTCGCGTCCCTGCGAAGTCCTCGAAGAGGGTGGGACCGAGGCACTAACCCTTGAAGCAAGAAACTCACAGAAAACCGGGTTGAGTAGTCGCTCCCAGGCTCCCCAGTTTTTTGTTTTTGAGTTGCTTCCTTTGGCCGAAAGTGCGGTGTAGTGAGGTGCTGGCAGCTACTACTGCCGCAAGGTTGAGGCCAAAGACGAGTTGCTGGAGGTCTTCGCAGCCTTTGATGACGCATGGACACGCCAACTGGATGGACTTTCTTTCGCTTTCTTAACAGTGGTTTCAGAGTAGATTGCACAAACCCCAAGATGTCCTTTAGATGGGGGTCCATATAACCCACCGACCTTGGGCATTTGCAATCTTCTCTCAAGCCACTATAATCACACGTGATGCAAGCCAAGTGATCCTTTGGACACGGGAACGGGTCCCGCTGTGAAGTGATCGTTGAACAGCAACGAGATGGACGAATGATATGCCCAGACTGGAAGATGTGCTGGTAGACGTCGTATCTTTTCCAGATTGAAGAGATGATCCCACTCATTGATGCAGATCTGGTCCAGAAGACTCAAAGACACATTAGGGCACACAGGGCCGAGAGCCCTCCTGGCCCCCTTTCCCCACCGCTTAAGACGACACCAACAAGTCAGATCCACACTTCTCAGATCGTGGCAGATCGAAAACACCCAACCGCCCATATCCCACACGTTTTGTAAATATGTGCATTGTCGTCAATGTAGAGCTCTGCTAGCTTGGTCAACTATCATCACAATGAGTTGGTCCAAAGATGAGGCAGCGGTTTTCTTTTTTTGGTGGGAGCCACCCTAGATTGAGACGCACGTCCCTATTGTTCAGGGGTCGTTGTTGATTTCTACTGGGGCACGACCCGCACTGACGGAGCTTGGGCTTGCGCATGCCGGCCAGCCCGAATGCGGCGAAGCTGGACCCAGAAAACAGAGGCGAACCACTGACTATCCCCAAAAGCAAACCGCCTTGGTTAAATCAACCTGGTGCAAGCCAAACAAAAGCAACCAAAAGCAATACATTCAGATCGCCTGGTTCCCAAATTTCCAAACGCCTTTGTTGAACAGAACAAGCAACCTGCCAGATCGGGTCACTCCATTCTTTACGTCTGGTCACCTCCTCAGGGTCACCGAGGACAAGGACAGCTGGTCGAAGTTGACCAGATCTTTCCCCGTCGATCGTCGCCGGCTTCGTTACCGCCCCAAAGACCGCCCGCTTCTCGGGCCGATTGAGATGCGCCAAGGGCCAGCTGCGCAGCGAAGGGAAGACTCCTGAGGACCAGGGAAGACTGGGTGGAGGCCATCGCTACTAGGAACAAGGACGCTATGAACGGAACAAAGGGCATCGCTACGAACGGAGCAAGGACGCTACGAATGGGGCGCTCCAGGCCTTACTAGAAGACCCCTGAGGACCAGGGAAGTCATGTAGGTGGCGGCTACATGGAAAGTGCCAAGGGCAAGGTGCCGTGACCCATTCTTTGATCTACTCCCATGTTCTTTTTGGCAAGAAGGTGCGGGCTCTAGTTCGCTAGCACTCAGGTGATTGAGTTGAAGCCACACTTCTATGACCTTTGAACAGATTAAGCATGATTATTAGACCAAACATCTTCAACCAGCATGTTTCACCTTTCTAATGTGGTACGATACCCTCCGACTCACGAACATATGCTTGTGGAAAACCAGGAACATGGCATCTGGATCATCTGGACCATCGTTTGTGAGTCAAAGTGTATCCCTTTGCTGGTCCCAGACATCGGCCATGTATTGCCCAGTTCTCGAGTCCAAGAGTGATCCTCACCAGTAACAGTCCTTTGGATCAAGGCCCGAAGTTCTGAAAACACCTTCACTCTGGAACCTGGCACTCTGGATGTGGGAATGAAACCTGCCACTAATCACCAAATGAGTGTGTGCCTGTTTGGGGTCCCTGTTGAGCCGTAAGCGGCCACCAACCCTTTGGGGTGGGGTGAAAATCACAGGAGGACGTGCGCGGCGGGTGGATCTTGGAAGAATGGTTCAGCGGCTGGGAAGTGGATGTGGACGGCTGGGCGAAGGAGAGTGAAGGGTGGACGATTGCGGACGAGGGTGGACCAAGAAGGAGAGAAGATTGAAACGTTCTCGTTGACTGTGCGAAGCAGGCTGGAGTACTTCCAGACTCCTGTGCAAGTGTGACCAGATTGAATCCAACCTGAAGCATTTATCGAGATCAATGCAGCTGAGAGCAGTCAGAGTGTGACTTTAGTAACTTTAGTGAAGCCCATCATGCAGGATGGACAAGTGGAATGGATGTTGGTTTCCGACAACAAGCCGCTGCAAAGCCATGCTTGCTGTGAGATGGGTGGTGTGAGCTTTGGCGGCATGTCGACGCACGGGACTGACTGACGATGACTGACGTGTGTCTACCACGAACCCAAACCAGCGCCTTTTCGTGTGGCTACTGAGTTGGTTCTGTTTTTATTCACGAACCAAACATACACCATCCATCGATGGTCCCCAAGACCGGCCGGATTGGGACGGCGAGGAACGGACGTTGGACGGTCCCACAAAGGCTGGCCCCCCCCCCCCGGTCGGACGGCGCGAAGCGGTGGCGTGTGCAGATTTCGGCCGACCGACCGGGAAGGCACGCGAAACCGGAAGGGGCACAGCATGTTTTTTTTGGAAGACCCTCGAAGTAGGTGTGAGTGGTACCCGGTCGGACCGGGTCGTCTCCTCATTTTGGACCAAACCACCCAAGTGGTCAGATTTGATTGATTTGTTCATCATATCTGAGCTGCCCGTGCATGTCTCATGATGTGCATGTCTCCTTCTGCGTTTTCCTTCCCTCCGGAGGTGCCCTCTTTGGGTGAATCTCGGACTCCTGCAAGCTTCCCCAGGTATCCGTCCCAGCTTCCGGAGCACTTGCAGGAGCTGCTGCGAGAACTCACGCGCCAGGTGGATGCGGGGATGCGGTGAAGCCTGGATTTTGGGCCATGCTGGAGAGTGCGATTTTGTTAGTTTTTGCCTTTCTCGGGCGATGTTTGACTGGGTAAGTGGGAGTTGTCCACTTTTTTGTCAACTTTTTTCAGGTCGTTTTGACATGTTTTTGATTTGCTTGTGCTGTAGTTCGGGTTCCTTTGCTTGCTCTTTTTCACCCAGGTTCACCACCCGAAAAATCGACCAGTTGCCGCGGTGGTCGTAGCCTGGCTTTCGGTTTCAGGTGGACCCAAAATCCCACGGATGGTCGACCCTTCGAGCCCGACGAGCCCGAAACGCGTGGTCTCCGAACGAGCCCGGCGTCACCCGGTACCGATCGCGGGTGACCGGTAGCGGGACCGATGGTTGAGTCGTATTGTAAAGCGCCTGGCAGCACTTGGATCGCATGTTCGACGCAAAAAGTCAGTCTGTGGATCCTCAAGGAGGGTTATTCACCTCAACTTCCGATGGGCTGGCAGGCCCAGGTTGGTGCAGAACCATTGAAAAGAAAAGACAGATCCGAGATAGGGTTCGTTTCTCGTTCTTCTTTACACTTTGAGCACTTTGCGCTTGTGGTGCGTTTTCAATCCGACTTGCTTTGGCTCCATAGCCTCCATACCCTACTGGGCTCAGGTGGTTCGTGCCAGCCCTGGCCTGCATTCAGTCTTCCATTTCGAGGCGCCCGGGGACCCTCCGGACCGAAGCAGATCGTTCGACTATATAAGGTTTCATGAACATTTAAACAATCAAATCCACTCCTTCACAGTTCACACCATTTCCACTTTGGCCTGTTGGTGTTGGATTGCATGGCCGAGATCTGATTCTGCTGCACCTTGGGCCAGCAGCTTCTGGAAGTCTGATAAAGGAGGCAACTGCTCAGGGCCCCTAAACACACAACAGAGATCTATTGCTGGAGTCTCAGTTGACCAGTGACACCAAATCTTTTTTAAAGTTGTAATGTCATACTGTAATGTCCAAACCAACCACCCAAAAGTGGGTTGAGTAAATTTGTCCAGACACTTGCTCCCCCCTTGCAACCAAGCCAGGCCTTGGTGAATCTGGAGACGCAGGAGCCTGCATGTTCTTCTTTTTCCCCGCCTGTCAGGTGAGGGTTGTTAGATTTTATGTCAGCTGCCTTCCTCCTCCTCCTCCTCGTTCGCCTGCGCCTTTGCGTCCTCGTCCTCCTCCTCCTACTCCTCCTCCTCCGCCTCGTCCTCAACCGCCAGCTTCGGACGGCAGTGTTCCCGCTGGATCTCAACTGCAGGTGCAGGATGGCAGCGTTCCCCGCAGGACCTCAACCGCCCGCTCCGGATGGCAGTGTTCCCCACTGGACCTCAACCGCGAGTTCTGCTTGACAGTGTTCCCCGAGCCCCGGCTGACCTTAAACGCCAGCTCTTTGTAGATTAGTATGACGTATGTGTTATCTGTGACTGTCTTGTTGGAGCGATCACTCGAAGTGCATCTGCTTGCAAGAATGTTGGTCACAGCTGGCAAGTGTGATTCTTTGTGCAAGCAGCTGTTTCTAAACAGGCTTGGGACACAGGCAACATCACACAGCAAGTATGTACATGTGTGAGCCTAGGCAAGCAGCATATGTGAGCATAGGCAACTGCAACTAGCAAAGTGTGGCACTCCACATCATCGGATAGTGAGCGAGCTAGGCAACATCATACAGTCAATATATGTCCCATTATACACTGCGGCAGCTGTTTGCCAGCACTTCAGAACACACAGGTGTGTGAGCGCAATCGGGCGACCTTCGGGCGAGATCGCTGTGCAGAGGCAGGATGTCACAGAATGCTGACAGGCGGCATGCCGACATGATTTGGCATGTTTTGCGTACTGAAAGCATTTGATCTCTGGCCCAGGCGTCCAGCTGATCTGTTTCTTTTCTGGTTGCAAGCCAAATGACAGATGCAATGAGATGAAGCCAGGATGTTTCACAATATCAACTTTTTGCTATAGAGCAGGCAAGTGTGACCTGATTATATGTGCATTACTTTCATGTTATAGTTATAGTGGACTGAAAGGTAATGGTGGGGATCTCTCGAAGTGAAGTAACTTTTTGCTGTTGTTTTTTCCGGTGTTGCCCAGGTTGAACCACGCATTGTTGCAATGCTCCAACATAGAGAAACCTCAACTTGGGTTTGTTTCAGTAGAGGTCGGTCCTCATTCTGAGACAGAGAGGTCGGCCAATTCAAAAGGCACTGATTTTGGTGGAGCGTCTTCTCACCAGGCGCCTGAACTGGAAAACGGCGCTTGCTCTGCCTTCAGAGTTTCCGATTGCATTTTTTTAAACATGTGCAAACAACATGAACAAGGAATTGCATGTTTTTTCTAAAATCATGTTTTACTTTGTTCATTCTACATGATGATGCCATGGTTTCATCTAACAAAAGCCCGCCTTCCGAGCGATTTGTCCCCCCACCATGGATTGTGGCCCTAGGAGGTGATGCCGGTGGAGCTGAACTTGCGCGTGGGCGGTGCGGAATGCCCTTGCTGTGTGGAGGTGGGTGATGGCTGGGTGGTGGCAAGCAAGCAAGTGGATTGGAAAAAGACTCCAAACTGTTTGAGTTGGTGGAGCCTGGTGTAAATCACAACAATTTTGGAGAGTTGCCAATCTTTTTGAAGGTGACAGGGTCACTTGCGGAGTTTTCCACACCGGCGATGCCTTCAATCCACACCAACCAAGCCACCCATTGCCTGCAGATTACCACCACATTTGGGTACACTCCCTGAAATAATCGAAGTGGATTGCATGGCCCCTTGGATGACCATGAAATCCACCACAAAAAATCCACCACAAACAGGTGGTTCTCCACTTTCATGATTATTTCAGAGAGTGTGTAATGATTCATGGTCCGTAAAACTTGTGTCTACCCTCTCGCGGCCCTTTTGGGAGGCTTGTCCTCCCACCCAGGATTCCAATCTAAACGCCATCACTACTCCTTTCGATCAAGGTAACAACCTTCACACTCCACTGGTTCCTGCTGACTTGTTGATTCATGGAGAGAGGTGTTGAGAGGTGAGAGTGCGCCACCCGCTTCAAGGGCATCACCTTCCTACTAGTAGCTAGGAGCTACGTTCGTAGCTTCTAGGTACCAGTAGTAATGCCCTTGTTACTAGTAGCGATGCACTTGTTACTAGTAGTCTTTTTTGCACCCCATCCATGACCAACGCCACCTGCGCCCAACACCCGGCCTCGGGTCTCTAGCGAGACCGGAGGCGGTGTCGGGCGTGTTTCTGCCGTTGATGGCTGCCCGCTTGGCAATTCCAAGCGTTCTGGACCAGAGCCCGGTTCAAGCGCTTGAAGCGCCACAGGTGGGATTGGACAGTGGGTGGTTGTGCTTTGTTTGGAGGGTGGAGTTGTGCGGGTTTTTGGGATATTTTGGGATGCCTGATTGGGAAGGGTGGAGGAAGAATCACACGTGGTGAGCTGACAAACTCTCCAAACAAGATCAGTAAACCAACTCGGCTTTGGGTGCTTGTAAGTCCATAGATGAATTGGCTGATAAGTATCACAACCACCTCAATGGCCAAAGCCAAGGGCTACTCATCCGGTGTTATGCCGGTCCTGAACGCACCCGAGAGCCTCCACTACCGGGTGGACACAGCGTTTTACATACGCCCACTCACTGGAGAATGAATCTCACCAGAATGCCAGGTGCAGGTGGCGGCTTCCACCAATGAAGCTCGGTGAAGTCTCAGGCCCTTTCTTTACTCAGTTGACGAAAGACATGGAGGTCAAAAGAGAGCAACATGGGGAGTTGTACAGTCCATCCTGTGAGGGGACGGCCGTGTTTCGTGGCGCTGGACAACAATGCGCCAGCGTCGTTAGGGAGGACATTTCGGGGAGGTCGATCTGTCCCAGACACGACCTGTCTGGGATTGGCAGTCCTGACTCCCGATCAGTTGGGGTGGTTTCAGGGGTCAATGTGCACATATTCCAGTTCCATTGGTCGTGTCTGGGTGTGTGGTTTGTCCATTCTTCGCAGTCCCAACTTGAAAAACATCTACCAGGTGTGGGGGTGTGGGGGTGTGGGGCTGCACCACTGGGGTCGCCATGAAGTCAAATGAACGTTCATGATGCGTGGGGCCAGACGACTCATCTCGTGCATCTTTTGGGACCCATATAGAGGCTTTGGAAAGACGCTGAGGCTGCCTTGACTGTTTATTGACCCCTACCTACCTACCTACCCAATTACCTACCCACCTTGACTGTTTATTGACCCGCTGTCTATGAAGTCATCCCTATTTGTTTGACCCCTACCCGTTTCAAACCTTTGCGTGCTTTTATGGTGCGGGGGACGTGCGGCGCCCTTTTGAGAACCGACCAGTGTCAAGAAGGAAGTCTTTGAGCAGAGACAGGGTCCGAAAAAGGAACTAAGACCAACACCGGGGTCAAAAAAGTAGACAAGAGAAAAGGGTGCCGCTTTTGGAACAAAACGGTGACCCTTTGGAAACCTGTGCGGGAACAGCGGCGACGCTGCATCACTCAAAATCAGGCAAACTCACAATCAGGCTGCATCACTCCATCCATAATCAAATGATGAATTCTTTATGAAAAAGTCTAGAGTTCTTTGTTCAGTTCGTTTGCATTTGTTTACCATCAAATTATTTTTCCAAAAGTCTAGACTCTTCGAGTCTTTAGCCTTTACATTGCATGCTTTTACATTCTTTTCTATCTTCTTGCGAGTCTTCTTGGATCCTTCCTGAGGAGTACGCCCAGCACAAGGGTGTGGTGGAGGCCTGCGAAGGCTCTGAGGACCGGCTGTGAATGGGAAATCTACACTCTACACAATCCAGATCTTACTGTAATATTGGTAATATGAGTCTTATTCAATCCAGCTTAATATCTGGTGTCTTCCCCCTTGATATGGTTGTGTAGTCAAAGACTACAGAGACCCCTTGTGGCTGTTGTGGTCCAACTTTTGCCTTTTACCACGGCTCATAGAGGGGGTCTCCCTAGTTGAACACGCGCCCATGCAGAAAACGCCCCCCCCGTGTCTGGAGGGGTAGCACTGTAGCATGCTTTTTTCACCCACAGATGGATTTAGAAAGATAACAGCCCCTTTGGGAACAGTCCATCGGTTCTTGGCCAACGTCTTTTCACCTTTCTGGTTGAGCTAAGAGTGTTATTTCGCACCAGTTTGGGCTTTAGTTCTTTGAATCTGAAGCCTCAGGGCCTTCACGACAATCTCCGGACTGACTCCTCCCACCATGAAGGTCAAGTCACCCTTCTCCGGGACTCGACCGCAGACAGAGAGTTCTTTTTTGGACTTCGCTTTTTTGGCATTCTGAACGAGTAGAACAAGAAGCTACTAGGGGCTCCTGGCATCGCTACTAGTAACAAGATCCCGAACGAAAAAGCGGAAGGTGTTTCTGGACCTTCCGACTCGTCAACCTTGACTCCACGATCCTTTCGGCCCTTCAGGAGTTGTATTCTGATCCCTCCTTCCTTGGCGCCGCCTTCTTTGCCACGAAGGAACCGACGGGTGGTGTGAGGGTGAGCGACGACGTGCAGCCCCCTGACCTTGTTCATCTCACCCTACGGGCCACCCCTGCCTCACAAATTGTGGGAGTGGGAGGTCAATCCATATTGGCTGTTCAACTGATCGGTTGGGTTGGGTGAACTCGATCTTGCTGAAGTCGACGAGTTTGTTTAGTGCATCACAATCGAATCACCTTATGGAACACACGAGCCCTACATGCATCTTTAGCCGCATTGTGTCATTAAAGACCATATACATATACACACGATATTCACTTGAGTTGTTGTATTGTTTCTGGTGAGAACCATCACACCATGTTTGCCTTCTTCCACAAGGTCTCTGTGCTCGACATCATACTCAAAAGTAGATCATGCAATGTGGTTGACACAAACATGTTCACCGCAGACACACGAAGAGCGTGAAAGCACGAACAGCGTCGTGGCCCCTCAAATGGGGATGGGTCAAAACCCGGAGCCCCAACACCACGTAGCTTGACCTTCTGGGTAGGTCAACCGAAATATCCCGGTTTTGACGCCAAATCAACCCCTCGCGTTTGCTTCGTTTGCAGGGCTCCAGCTACGAGCCCTTACGCGGCGCCATGAGCTGCCTTGCTTGGCTGGCTGCCGGCGGACGTCAGGGACACCCGGGACGGTGGTGGGACTGTGGTGGGAGATGACATGATTGCAGAGGGGTGGGCTTAAAGTATGACTTGTTTACATTTGCCTACAGATTGTATATATGTAGGTGAAAAGCCAGACTCACCTATACGTCAAGCATCTTTGGACAGTTTATGCAATCTTTGTTGTCACCCTTGATTGAGGTCAAAATAATATGCTGGCTGTGGCCTCCCTTTGTGGTAAGCTCCTTGCCCTCTCTTCCTTGTCCTTTTGTGCGGTCTTTCTTTTTTTTTGCTTGCCCTTCCTTCTCTTCCTTCCTTGCCTTTGTGCAAGATGCAGCATCTCTCTCTCTATATAGCTAGCTTGAGCTTGTAAGTTTGACATGTGATGCAACAAAAACCTAGCACCAGCCAAGACAGTGGTTCCCAAGCTAGCACGCCAAGAGAGGACAAGCCAGTCAGGGGTGCGCTTAGTGTCAGCGGCATATCCTCCAATAACCACTGATGCCATGGAAGCCTAAAGCAGGAAGACACAAAAGCTGCAGCTACTCAGCTACTGTTGATGGGAACCAAATATTCAACGCAGCGTCCGCCTTGTTTTTGGCCCGTGACGTCGTCGCTTGGGAATCAACCGAGCTTGGGGAGGCTTTCCAGCGGAACGACGTGGCGTAACAGTAGCTTCTTGTTTCTATCAGCTTCTTGCTCCTAGTAGTACGGCCAGGAGCCCCGTTCGTAGCATCCTTGCTCCGTTCGTAGCGACTTTGACGTGGCTTGCCGTTCTTTCCTCGGCCGATCAACTCATTCTTCCACGGCCGGAGAGAGCATCAGGGTGTCTTGGCCCAAGACGGATCCCCCGTCCAGCCCGTTGAGTCCAACACGAGGTCGGCGTCCTCCGGATTTGGGAAATAACAAGGCATGGTTGGAAACCCGAATCGTGCGGAGGAGAGAAACCATCACACTATAAGGCTTTAGGTCACTAGATACTGTTGGCTATCCACAACTTTGGAGATGTGGAGCACAAACAAACGAGATGTGGGATTCTTCCCCAAGCTAGATCAAGGAACAAACAGAGTATGCTTTTGTTTCCTTTCAAGTCCCAGACAAGCCCCCCTTAGGGTTTTAACAGGAGTGTGGCGGCCAACGAATGCTGTTGTTCCATGTTGTTCCATGTTGTTCCCTTTGAAGCCTTTCAAGCATGTGACTCACATGTGTATTGGAATAGGGAGACCAAAGTGTTTCTTTTCTTTCCTATTACCGTCCTGCGGGGATCTCCCTATTTCAATACGTATCCATGTGTTGAACATGGTGAACCGATTTACCGCCATCCATTTCCTTCCAGACCAGTCCCCCTGAATGCTGGTTCACTTGGTTCACCAGACTCAGTGGCGAACCATCCCGACCTGTCTCTTTCGCCACCAAGGGGATGCGAACGAGGCAGAGCAGAATCTGCGACCTGGCAGCTTAGGATGCCCGAGATGGCCGGAGAGGTCGTGTAGATGGCCTTAGGATTCTTCCACGTTCGATCGTCTACTTGAGGGCGGTAGACTATATGAACATGACTAGAACGAGTTTTTGCCGGGCACTGGGCAACACAGAATCGGAAGCACCACAAGGCCGCAAGGCACCACCATTAGTGCAGGGGGTAAATGGCTGAGCCCGTTGTTGCTTAGGTCCTTTTGGATGGTTGGTTCGAACGCATCCTTTTCTCATCCTGTAGTGAATCGAATGTGAACGGTCCAACACAGAACTGTGCTCGCCAGCCCTTTCGTTTCGGCGTGGGGGGCAAAGACCATGAACCACGGGATTAATGTGCATCAGTCATAACATACTGTAGACGATCCTGTTCAGGACCATTTTTGTTTTCTAATGTGCGATCTTTTGAGAACTCGGAACCAACCACTTGCCGTAGAAACTTCTTTCGACCACCAAGTTCGATACTTGCAGTGGTGATTGGTTGGCAGCAGAAGTCAATCACCCAAGCCCTATTGAAGTTCTTGCAAGAGTGAGATTCACCCGCCGTGCCGGTGCTGGGAATGAGAATGAAGGAATGAGCACCCAATAGAGATTCCTTTGGATCCTTCCCAGTGAAATCACATGAACACATAGAAAACACTCCGATGACACGTAGGGTTCCCAGTCCTTGTGGTGGATATCCCCACCGAAGTGGGACCGAAGGCTCCGGATATGAACCATTTATCTAACCCCCCGCAACCGCCCGTTTTCGCCTCTGGAGTGAGCGTTTGATGGTCAGAAAGGCTGGGAATGTCATCCACGAAAAGAGATGGAATTCGTGTCCACTCGGAGGAGCTCAACGATCGCATCCGAAGCCCCAAAGAAGGGCGGAAGTCACCTCCAAGGCAACGCTGCCTCTCCTTCTGCAGCTTGAAGGCCGGCGCCCGGTTTTTCGGAGCCGCGCCCAGCGCGGGCGGAGCGCTTGAGGGTCGCTGGCGCCATGTGGTGTGCATGTTCAAGTCTTGCAAGTTCATGTCTCTTTCTCAGCATGATGAGGAAACTCTATAGTGTTTGATCCATCTGAGCTCAAAAATTGGTCAAATAAGCATGTGGCAACATAGTATGTGCCGATCATGGAAAGTGAGCGTGTATACTGTGATCCGTGACTGCCATGGTCAGCGTTCATGGGAGCTTTTCATTGGAAGTGCTTGGCCTTTGCTTCTTTGCTAACCTTGGATGCCCTCTTCGTGGAAGTGCCACCTATTGAGCACTTGGACGTGTGACAGCTGATTCACTTAATATTGGGTGTGCGTGCCCAATTGCACTGGCACCCATTTTCCGATCATATCCTATGAGTCCGGGACCACGCACACACACACACACTGAAAAAGGCCATTGGCGCGACTCGTGTCTTTCTTCCAGCCTTTAGTTTTGAGAGGTCAGAACCAATCAAGGTGTCCTGATGCCAGGACCCACGGCCGCAGAGAGTCTTCGAGTCTTTTTGGTCCCCTTCCCGGCGTCAACGCAGGCCTTCACGAATCTCAAGAACCCAGGCGACTTTAAAACTGTGGTGCGCGTCCTCTCTTTGAAGGTCTCACGATAAAATAGCGGCCTTGGAGTAGATCGATGTGGACAAAAAGCAGAACGCCGATTTTGCCAGACCCTGGCAACGCGTGAGTCAGACACGCGACCATCGACCGATTTCCTTCTGTTTCACACATGTCTGTTTTCATCTTCTTTCACAGACATGTCTGTTTTCTCAGGTCTGTTTTCTTCTTTCATTTCCCTCTGTTTCACACATGATGAGGGTTTGGTCTCCAGGTTTGGTCAAACGTCTCTTGCCCTCTTCACTCTGGCAGGTGCTGCCTGTCTCTGAGCCAGCCAGTGAAATGACGTGAGCTGGGTGCAAAACAAAGCGTTTGGGCGATGATTGGAACATCTGGGATGGGATGGTTGGTTTCATGGCCCTAACGCAAGCCACGGGTGAGGTTGGATGATGATTTTCATCAGCTGCATTTAGAGTTGCTATCTTCATTAGACTTGAGGGACTTGGAAAGTGCTGAATGTGGATTCAACTCTCTTTGGGAAACCCCTTTGCAAGGTTTTAATGGAATCTGTTTTCATCCTTGATCCATTGGCGCTAGTTCTCGCAGAGCTTTAGGGATAGCAAGTGCGTCATCCTGGGGTGGGACATGGCAAGTTTAAGTGGAGTAGATAGGACATTGCCCATTAAAGGAATGTGAGAGCATTCGTCCTGTGGTTTGGTTGTCTCATTGTGTTCTATCTGCTTTTCCGCATGACTACTCACAAGGTGCACCTCACGATTTCTGACTCCACGATACTTGCAGCATGAATTGGACATGACGTCTCTCTTGTCATGGAAGGTAGCCTGGTAAGGGCTAGCCTGAGTTTGCTTTGCGAAGGGGTTTAGGGTTTAGGGTTTAGGGTTTAGGGTTCAGGGTTTAGGGTTTAGGGTTTAGGGTGTCGATTGCTAGTGTTTTGGTGCCTCTCTTTTCGGGGTGCCTATCGATACTTTTTTAACGGCACCCCTCCTCTCAAATTGACACCAAAACACGCCAGGCTAGACTTAGGGTTACCCAGCCTAGAGCCGCCCAGACCTAAAGCTTTTAGGGTTTAGGGTTATCAACCCCCCTACCCCCCACTCTTGGGGGGTTTTGATGAGCAGGGAACACAAGAAGAGGCATGCAAGCATGGAACAGAAACATGTAGGGGCCAAGTCTACCCGCCAGTGGGGGTGAAAGCTTCCAATCATTAGCATGCTGCTAAAGTTGATTAATACTTGACCAAGGTCGAGCCAAGACCCACCAAAGGATGCGTGACCCCACAAGCACGAGGTGTGGAAATCGTCAAGACTTGGAGTGTCCAAGGGCGGGGGCCTGGCAAACCTGGAGTTTGCAAGCTAGGAGACCGAGGTTCGGAAGCCGCGTATCGACGAAGAAACGCGTGAAAAATAGAAAACCTTTTTGGGGCCCTCCGGGGCCCCGATGGAAACGCTCTCCGAGTAAACAAAATGCTGCTCGTTTTTTGGGCAGCAATTTTGGGGAGCCTACGACGACGACGACGACGACGACCCCGGGCAGCGCACTAACCCGCCAAAGCCGGGTCCCAAGCCCCGGGACCCCGTCGACCAGGCGACGGGGGAAGAGGGAGGGGTGCGCTGCCGTCCGGCCCGGGGCCCGAGACGGAGGCGCGGAGAAGCACTGAAAGGTTGATTGAGGAAAATTGACACCCCCAAAAACCCCCTCGACAGGAAAATCGACACCCCCCAAAACCCCCTCGACAGGTATGGAAAGGGCATCACCCACGGACGTAAGACATTGCAAGGCGTGCGCCCGGTGGAAGCTTTTAGTGGTGTATGTGTGTGTCGGTTTTTTTTCCAATTTTGGCAGCAGGGCTCGTATAGGCCTCCCACCAAATAATTGCAATTGTTTTCTAAGATACCACCCCAACAGTACACAGTTTGGGAAACAGATACAAGCTCGAGAGGGCGGGTTTTTTGGAAGCTCACAATGGGCCTGCAACGCAGGCTTTTGGAAAAGTTCCCCAACACGACCATGATGGCGGTAACGCGGCGTGGAACACAGACTCTGAACGAGCTGGCGGTGGCAGCACTTTTCAATGAATGCGAGGCAGTCTGCACTTTGAAGGGTGACCTGGAGTCAAACCCTGCCAACTACGACGACACAGGACACTTGAAACCCGCCCGGGCTTGTGTGCCATTGGAAGTGCCGTGCTATGTCGGCATGAAGCTGTACATCACCAAAAATGTAAACAAAGCCCGGGATTACATCAACGGCATGCGCTGTACCCTGGAACACTATGACCGGGCTTGCAAGGCTTTGATAGTGATGACAGAAACTAACCACCGCCTGACAATCAGACCATGGACAGACGTTGCTTTCCAGCAGGCATTTTGCCCAGTGCGACCCGGATACGCGTCCACAGTGTTGAAGATGGCTGGAACGGAGCTACCGCATGCAGTGCTGTGGCTCGACTAGCCGCATGTCCCAGCAGCAGCGTACCCAGGAATGAGTAGGGTTGTATATGGCTCCCAGCTGTTCCTGGGGGGCAACCTCAACCCCGACCATTTCACCCCCGCTCGACCGTAAGACATAGCGGGCGCGCGTCGTGTCAGCAGAAACAAGAAACGATGTACGCGCATGAAAGCTGAGACGCATGATTTCTGCACGACCGCACCACAGGAGCGATGCCCTAGCCACTTTTCTGTGCATGAATGGCTCACAGCAGAGAGGTGCCCGCGCCACGGCCAGGCGCCGCGACAGGGGGGCGCACCAAGGAACAGTAGAGCTTGTCGCGCCCTGAGTGGTGGAATTGGAGACTTTGTCCGGCACTGGTAGTGAAGACCCTTGCGTAACGTGTTGCGGCCAGGTGAAGCTCGTGGTCGACGCGGTGGCGGACGTCTTCTTCGCCGTCGGCTTCGAGGCGCGGTAACCCACCAAAGCCCGGTCCCAAGTCCGGGGACTCTCCTGGTCACACGGCACCTGCCGGCGTGACAGGGAGAGGAAGTGTGAGGGGCGCGCCCAGGCTTCGAAACCTTCAAAACCTAGAGTTTCAAGGTTTGAAACGTTGCAAATCTAAAGGTTTTAGGTTTGGAACCTTGAAAACCTGGAGTTTCCAGCTTTGAAGCCTTGAAACCTTGGAATGTCCAGGTTTGGATCCTTGAAAACCTAGAATTTCAAGGTTTGAAGCCTTGAAACCTTGGAACGTCCAGGTTTGGAAA
>CAXAMN010021385.1:2207-15991 GCA_963970005.1 Durusdinium trenchii
ATACACTAGGGCGTCCGTAGTGTAGGATAAGCACTGGTAAAAGGTATCAAGAATAGAGTGTCTTGAGGAAATAGCCGGTGTATGGTTATAGCAAGCCTGGGGGGTAAATTTGCCACCCGCTTCTGCGTGCATTAGGTTAGAACTAGGGGTGAACAACTTGTAACGGTGAAGTACAAGTCCTATGCGGCAAGCAGCGGCCAGCAGCAGCAGCAGCCGCCTGCAGCCAGCAGCCAGCACCAACCGCCAACCGGCAGCCAGCCAGCAGCACCACGCAGCAGCAGCGCAGCATCAAGCCGCAGCAGCAGCAGCAGCACCACCGGCAGCAAGCACCACCAGTGTGATATATCAAGGTTTAAGGCACACAGCTCATCCCACTACCAATTGCTAAAGCAACGAAGAAGTCAGCTAGCATGCTAGCTTTCGTGACAAGGACTGTGCATACACTAGCGCATCCGTAGTGTAGCATAGGCACCGGTAAAAGGAATCAAGAATACAGAGTCTTGAGCACATAGCCGGTGTCTGGTTATAGCAATCCCTGTCCGGCTTCTGGTCTTCCAGCTCCTCCCCCAAGAAAAGGGGTCGGCGGCACCAGGGCGGAGCCCTTACTATTATTATAGAGCTATCTGTCTTTGCTTCGCAGCACATACGCTGCCAAGTTTGTGGCTCAAACACAAACCTCTTGATCAAACAAGCAAGTTGTCTTTGCAAGTGTTTGCTAAGTTCAAAGCCTAGGTCTGATGGCCCAGCAAAGAAGACGGTCTCTGCACTGTCCAATTCTCATCGTCATGTCCCACCAGGGCCTCCTGGCGTCTTCAAACAATAAAGCAAAGCAAGATTTCACATCACTTTCTGAAAGGAATACTCCATCTTGAATGGACGCGAATATCCAGCACATGGTCACGGTGGCTCTCTTGTGCTGTGTTGAAATAAGTGCAGAATTCAAACCTTCAGTGATGTTATGCGGTTGTATCTAATGCTGTTTTGAAAAAAGAGCAAAACTGTTCGATACGGATTGCAGGTATGGCCCGGCAAAGGCTGTCTGGCCTTTACGAGGGCCTCCTGCTCCGCATTGTGCAATTTGGGATACCCTGTTGCGGGTGATGCACTTGCTCGGCGACCCACATAACCTCACTGAGCTTATGGCCACATGATGACACAACGCACAGGCCACCGATTGCTTTTCATTGCTGAAACCTACAGCCTGCAAGGACAATGCGATCCGACTGGTTTTGAAGCAAAAAGTATGAGTTGCAAAATGCACAGAACAGAAGCGAGGAAGCTGAGTGCTGTGCGCATAACCATATCCTTCTCAAGGCCTTCTCTCATAGTAGTAACGAATCTTGGCCTCACCTAAGGGTGAAACTTGCACCGTGCGCATCAAGTGCTCAAAACTGAGGTGTTCACGTAGGACCAGGCCCCCATGTTCTTGGGCTCTTCCTGACACCAAATAACCTTGGCAGGCAGCGGGCCGAGAATTCCGCTAATGCTTATAGAGTTCTAGGATGCGCCCTTGAAATTGGTGCAAGCAATGGAAGACTCACATTGACTGGAACAAAGCGTCTGGTGCAGGCACAACTTCTGATCCCAAATTGCCGAAATTGCACAGCAGCTCCACCACGGCCAAATGGCATTGCCGGGATGTATGCCATCACCAATGTCAACATTTGGATACATCTCCAACATTGCCTACACGTGGAAAGCTTCATCTAACAAAACAACTTATCATTGAACAAATTAGGAACAAGAAGCTACTAGGAACAAGTGCATCGCTTCTAGTAACAAGTACCTTACTACTAGGAACAAGAAGAACGTATTGAACGTTTTCCGAGAATGATTTCCGCTCTGAGGCCCGGGCCTTCACCCGATCGAAGGGGAAAGGAGCAATCTGCTCCAAAGTAACGATGGCTACATTGTCCAAACCAAGCCTGTCTGAAATAGCTTTGACTCTGGGAAACCAGCTGGAAATAGCTTTGCTTCAGGCAAGGTGCTGCTCGCGCTCAGCAACCAATTCATAGTAGAGCTTCCCGCTGCAAAAGACAAGCCTCTTGACCTATTTTTCGCCAAGAATAGTCAATGTCAAGTCGCACCCATGCACAGGTGAACAGTGGATATTCTCTTGAATCACAAACGAGAGACCTTCTCGGGGTTATCAGCAATCTTAGTATCACGTTCTGGAATAAGCCGGCGGAATCTCGATCCAGGACCCATATCGCTCAACTGACTTACACACCTCAGCAGTTTCACAACAGCTACAAAACAGCAAGAACGCGGTTAACAATTATATATATGAGATATGATGCAACTCACACAGCGCAAATGATTCAAATCTGCTGCGTCAGGGACTGACGTAGGCGAAAAAGATTCTTGGGTGATGCCAAGACCATAGGCTTCCGGAAATCTCGATGTTGTTGCCGCCGCAGGGCATGGAAATAGTTTGCTGGGGTGGAGATGTTCATGACCTGGACGCAAAATGCTTCGCATGCCTTGCTAGACAATGTAGCTTGAAGCTGGGGAACAACAGCCTAACGACACCAGGCCTGCCAATTCGCCTTTTGGACTTGGTTGCGGCCAAAGTCGTTCTCGAAAGCTGGAATGTCATCTTCATCATCGTCGCCTTTTGAAAACGAAGTTTAGAGTTTGAAGAGATGTAAACAATAATCAGACTTTCCATGGTGAAGTCCTTGCTTCTAAATTTTATCCTTCTCAGTCAATCAAACTGGCATGTGGCAAACGTCAGTCGAACCCTTTTTGGTATCTATGAAAGCAGTACAAACCACGTACATCTCACATCTCTCTCGTATAAACCGCTATTTTTTGTCTTCAATCTTTATCTCTCTGTCTCCCTTGTTTAGCAGCGAGGTCCATTTCAACTGAGACACTGAGCTGCAGAAAGCGCTCCAAGCGGCAGGACGAGTGTTCGGCACCTTGTCCTCATGAAGTGGTTCTCTTTCTCAACAGTGCTCACACGATTTTATGAATTGAACTTTGAAGATGCCAGAAGATGAACAGGGCGTGTAGAGTGGACAGTTTCATTGATTCTTGCAATTGAGCCGGACATGTTGCCTAGTATATGCCCACCCCTCCGCAACCACCTTTGTGTGTGGTCCAAGCTAAACTGAGATAGCAGTTTATGAACATATAACATGAAGTATAGTGGGAAGGATCATGCACTGTAGAAATTTACCATTAGTATCTAATCTTTTTCTGCGATGTTTTCCCTAAAACGAACGAGGATTATTCTGGGTACTTCATTTCTTCATTACCATGTGTATAGTGGACAATCTATTGGGTTACCTCTAGCACGCATTAGTGGAGTTGCAGCCACAGACTTTTGGACTTCACCAAATCATATGGAAGGCGGGCAAATGGATACCATTAGAATACAGAAGGGTTGAACAGGGAATCAGTAAGAATCAAATAGAAATTATAACTAAAAGGACATCAACAATTAATAGGGAATCCACACATGAAGATAAAGAAGAATGAAAAGCGTAGACGTGATTGCAGGGGATGTACCATTGGAGCCAAACAGGGCAGACATTATTGTAGAGGGTTTTAGTTTTGTTATTCAAGATTTCTATTGGGCTAACACAAACTGATTGAAGAATGCAAAAGGAAATCCAAAGGAATCAACATGAAAGGAATCATTTGGAATCAAAAAGAATATAAAGGGAAATCGCAAGAACGCAAGAAGAGGGAATCAATAGGAATCAAAATGAGTTTAAAGCGCCACCAAAAATTAGGCATTCTCAAAGCGCAGACGTGATTACAGGCGTACTATTAAAGCAAAGCAGGGCAAACCTTATTGTACATGGTTTCGGTTATAGTTTTCGAGATGTCCAAGTGTGCTGGGCTAACACAAACTGGTTAAAGAATGCAAAAGGAAATCCAAAGGAATCATAAGGAATAAATAGGAAAGGAAACCAACTGGAATCAAACAGAATATAAACGGAAATTACAAGACTTCTAAAAAACGTAATCAAAAGGAATTTACAACGGCACAAAGAAGTAGGAACTTTAAAGGGCAAATGTGATCGCAGGCGTGCTGTTACTAAAGCGACACATTATCGTAGATGTGCATTAATTTTGCGAGATTTCTAGTGTACAGGGCTAACCCAAACTGATTAAAGCATTCAAAGGGTTGAGACGGGAATTCACACACGAAGATAAATAAATGAAAAGCGTAGACATGGTTGCGGGGGATGTATAATTGGAGCCAAACAGGGCAGACATTATTGTAGAGGGTTTTAGTTTTACTATTCAATATTTCTAGTGTACGGGGCGAACACAAACTGTGTGAAGAATGCGTAAGGAAATCCAAGGGGATCAAAAGTAATTGCAAGCGACATCAATTAGAAATTGGCGACGAAAAGTACAAGGGCATCAATAGCTAGGAATCTGAAGAGGGCATTCACACATTATGAGACCGCGGAGCACGCCAGAGGGAGCGTTCGGTAGCGCGCCCCCAGCGCCGCAAACGCCCGAGTTGCAATGAACTTGGAAGGAACTCCGTGTCTGATTTTTCCGATGTGCCACCTGTGGAAAAAACACTGCGTGAAGGCTTTGGTAGAGTGGAAAACAACAATAGAAACAAACAAAAAGCCTTGGAAGTCTGGGTTCATGTGGTTGTCTCTTTTGGTTTTTGTTTTGCTTTTGGTTCAAAACCGATAAATACAGGAATTCGAACAAAAATAGAAGCCGGCATCCACATTTCCCAGATGGTTTTTAGCGCGTTTGGTTTTATTGGTTTGTTTTCGTTGTTGTTTTCTGTCTAAGCAGGCTAATAATGTGAGCCATGCTGAAAACCTTGATAGATTCCTATGTCGTAAGAACTGCCTTACGGGAAAACTTACGCAGCGCTTACGCGACCGCAGTTTCAGCTTACGCGGGGGTGTTGCTTACGCCGCTGCTTACGCCACCTTACGCCATTGCAGGCTTTGCTTACGCAGCATCGATATGACATAACCTGGAAATGTCTGGCTTACGCCAAAGCTTACGCAGAGCTTACGCGACCGCAGTTTTAGCTTACGCGGGGGGGAGGTTTTCAGCGTGGCTCATGTGATGTTTTTAGCGCGTTTAACTATTTATGTTACTAAAACCAGTAGAAACAACAAGTTTTTAGAAATTCTTGAACATGCATTTGTATTGAGAGGAACTCATTTCAAACATTTGAAAAGAGGGTTTTGCATGGGCAGGCCGCCTGGCCCACAGAAAACAACTGTAGGTAGATCATGGGGGATGTCCAAATATATGTATTAGAGCATGGGGAAATGTAACAGCCTATCACAAAACCTGAAGTTTCAAGAAACAAACAATCAATAATTCACAGGTGCAAAACCCACGACATGGCCTGAACCACTTTGCAGACATAGGGTTTGCAGGCTTTGATTAAAATCCCAAAAATCCAAAAGTGCAGAGCCCATGACCTGGCTTAGGCCAAGCCACATGTTCAATGTTTAAAACAATCCAGGGATGACAACGCAAAAGCAAGTGGAACCCGTGACCTTACTAGCCTGAGCCAAACCGCTCTGTAGACACAGGGTTCGCAATTTTCGGATTTTAAATTTTCGAGGTTTTGGCCACTTGCCACTACAAGTACATAAGAAAACATCAGCGAACAAAACTGCAGCCACTGAAAATATCAATTTCCAAGTTGTCCACTTCTAACCTCTTGGGGTTTTGTCATACCATTGATTGTTACAGTGGAACAACGTTTTGATGTGTAACAACCTTTGTCAAGATCTTTTGGACAACTGATGAAACTCTTGATTGTAATTGTGCCTGCATGTAAGGTGTATCTTAGCCATTGGTAAAGTCACTCAAGTTTTTTGACGCGATGAGTGATAGTCCATGTCAATCCCTGTTCAAAAACATTTAACATATGTGTGCTCAGCTAGTTTCCGAATACAGTCCCCGTCAGAACCTCGTCGATAGCCATTATATATAGCTAACTATAGAGGCTTTCCGATTTTATCCAATAAACGCCCGTTGTATGTTTGATTTAAAAGGGTCAAGATATGGATGTGAAGTGTGTGTTAAAAATGTTTTTAAACTATTTTTCCCGAATGCGTACGAAATGCTCGTTTTGGAGACTTTGACGTGTGACTTTTGGAGGAAGTCTCGTACGAAACGCTCGTTTTGGAGACTTGACGCGTGACTTTAAGTTTCGTACGAAACGCTTGTTTTGCAGACTCGAAGCGCGAGTTTTTGAGGCGGTCTCGTATGAAACGCTCGATTTAGAGACTTGACGACTGAATTTTGGAAGAAGTCTCGTGCGAAATGCTCGTTTTGCAGTCTTGACGTGTGAGTTTTGGAGCAAGTCTCGTGCAAAACGCTTGCTTTGGAGATGTGACGGTTGATTTTTGGAGACTGTAGTAGCAGTGCCCCACAAGGGCGTCCTACAGAGTCCTACAAGAGTGTCCGCAAGAGTGTCCTAGAGTGTCCTACAAGAATTTCCCACAAGAGTGTCCTACAAGAGTGCTCCGCGAGAGTGTCCCACAAGAATGACATACAAAAGTGTCCCACAAGAGTGTCCTACAAGACTGTTTCGCAAGAGTGTCCTACAAGAGTGTCCCACACGAGCGACAAACAAGAGTGTCCCGCAAGAGTGTCCCACAAGAATGTCCGACAAGAGTGTCCTACAAGAGTGTCCCACAAGACTTCCCCGCAAGAGTGTCCTACAAGGTGTTCCGCTAAGAGTGTCATATAAGAGTGTCATATATGAGTGTCCTACAAGAGTGTTCCCCAAAAGTGTCCCGCAAGAGTGACAAGCAAGAGTGTCCCACAAGAGTGTCCAACAAGAATGCCCGACATGAGTGTCTTACAAGAATGCCCCACAAGAGTGTCCTACAAGACATTCCTACAAGAGTGTCCTGTACTAGTAAGTGTGTCCCACAAGAGTGTCCTACAAGGGTGTTCCGCAAGAGTGTCCTCCAAGAGTGTCATATAAGAGCGTCCCGCAAGAGTCCTACAAGAGTGTTCCGCAAAAGTGTCCGACAAGAGTGTCCTACGAGAGTGTCCCACAAGAGTGACAGACAAAAGCGCCCCACAAGAGTGTCCTACAAGACTGTCTCGAAAGAGTGTGCAACAAGAGTGTCCCACAAGAGTGACAAACAAGAGTGTCCCACAGGAATGTCCGACAAGAGTGTCTTACAAGAGTGCTCCACAAGAGTGTCCTACAAGAGTGCCCCGCAATGCGAAACAGTCTTGTAGGACACTCTTGTGGGACTTTTTTGTCTGTCACTCTTGTAGGACACTCTTGCGGGACACTCTTGTCGGACACTCTTGTGGGGCTCTCTTGCGGAACACTCTTGTAGGATTTTGTTTTGGGACAATTTTACAGGACACTCTTGCGGGACAGTCTTGTAGGACACTCTTGCGGGGCACTCTTGTAAGAAACTCGTGTCGGGCACTCTTGCGGAACACTCTTGTAGGAGACTCTTGTGGGAAAGTCTTGTGGGGCGCTCTTGTGGGACACTCTTGTAGGACACTTTTGTGGGGCACACTCTTGTTGGAGATTTTTGTGAGACACTCTTGCTGGACACTCTTGTTCGTCACTCTTGTGGGACACTCTTGTCGGACACTCTTGCGAAACAGCCTTGTAGGACGCTCTTGCGGGACACTCTTGTAGGACACTCTTGTGGGAAAGTCTTGTGGGACACTCAGTGTCCCAGTGACAGTCCCACAAGAGTGTCCCGCAAGAGTGTCCTACAAGAGTGTCCTGTAAGGGTGTCCCACAAGAGTGTCCTACAAGGGTGTCCCGCAAGAGTGTCCTCCAAGAGTGTCATATAAGAGCGTCCCGCAAGAGAGTGTCCCGCAAAAGTGTCCGACAAGAGTGTCCTACGAGAGTGTCCCACAAGAGTGACAGACAAACGCGTCCCACAAGAGTGTCCTACAAGACTGTCCCCAAAGAGTGTGCAACAAGAGTGTCCCACAAGAGTTTCCCACAATAGTGTCCCACAAGAATGTCCGACAAGGGTATCCTACATAAGGGTCCCACAAGAGTGTCCTACAAGAGTGTCCCACAAGAGTGTCCTACAAGAGTGACAGACAAAAGTGTCCCACAAGAGTGTCCTACAAGACTGTTTCGCAAGAGTGTGCTACGAGAGTGTCCCACAAGAGTGACAAACAAGAGTTTCCCACAAGAGTGTCCCGCAAGAGTGCAAAACAAGAGTGTCCCACAGGAATGTCCGACAAGAGTGTCTTACAAGAGTGCTCCACAAGAGTGTTCTACAAGAGTGTCCCGCAATGCGAAACACTCTTGTAGGACACTCTTGTGGGGCACTTTTGTCTGTCACTCTTGTAGGACCCTCTGGTGGGAAACTCTTGTAGGACACTCTTGTGGGACACTCTTGTCGGACACTCTTGTGGGCTCTCTTGCGGAACACTCTTGTAGGATTTTGTTTTGGGACAATTTTACAGGACACTCTTGTGGGACACTCTTGCCGGACACTCTTGTGGGCTCTCTTGCGGAACACTCTTGTAGGACACTCTTGTGGGAAAGTCTTGTGGGGCGCTCTTGTGGGACACTCTTGTAGGACACTCTTGTGGGACACTCTTGTAGGACACTCTTGTTGGAGATTCTTGTGAGACACTCTTGCGGGACACTCTTGTTCGTCACTCTTGTGGGACTCTTGCGAAACAGCCTTGTAGGACACTCTTGCGGGACACTGTTGTATGTCGCTCTTGTGGGACACTCTTGCGGAACACTCTTGTAGGACACTCTTGTGGGAAAGTCTTGTAGGACACTCAGTGTCCCAGTGACAGTCCAACAAGAGTGTCCCGCAAGAGTGTCCCACAAGAATGTCCGACAAGAGTTTCCTACAAGACTGTCCCGCAAGAGTGTCCTACAAGAGTTTCCACAAGAGTGTCCTACAAGAGCGTCCGACAAGAGTGTCCTACAAGAGCGCTCTGCAAAGTGTCCTACAAGAGTGTTCCGCAATAGTGCCCCGCATGGGTGTCATACAAGAGCACAAGGGTGACAAGCAAGAGTTTCCAACAAGAGTGTCCCACAAGAATCCGACAAGAGTGTCTTACAAGAGTGCCCCACAAGAGTGTCCTGCAAGACTTTCCCACAAGAGTGCCCTACAAGAGTGTTCCGCAAGAGTGTCCCACAAGAGTGTCATACAAGAGTGTTCCGCAAGAGCGCCCCACAAGAGTGTCCGACGAGAGTTTGACAAGAGTGTCCTACAAGAGTGTCCCACGAGAGTGTCCTACAAGACTGTCCCACAAGAGTGTCCTACATGAGTGTTCCGCAAGATTGTCCCACAAGAGTGAGTGTCATGCAAGGTATTCCACAAAAGTGAGCCCGTGAACCCGTTCCTTATCAAAAGACTAAACACTTATCGAACAGGTCGCGAGAAGAGGCCAGGTCAAGGTCCGTCCAACGTCGTTGGTCCACGCAGCCTGTTCTTTTGAAGAGTTTGGCCTTTGAGGCATTTTCGGCGCTGTTTTGCCAGACGGCCTGCAGGAGCTGCCGTGGAGGCCGCTGCCTGAGCGTTGGGGTCCTTTGTGAAGCTTTTGGCAACGCTGCTGGAGCCATTAGACGTGGACTTTGACGACGCCAACTTGGGTCCTCCACGCGGGGCGGTCAGGCCCTGGCGCAGGTTGCGAAGACTGTGGACTCGATTGAGGCCGAATGACGAGTTGCCGAGACCACGTGGCTGCGCGTCCCCTGCCCACCCTGCGCATCGCGCCCGGTTTGGCTGGTCAGCTTCTTCGCTGAGCTTCCAATACTTTTTTTTGAATCTTTTGGTCGACTGAAAAATCGAAATATTGGCCCAGGTTCACAGATTTGTTCAAGAACGTCGTTGCAAAGTTTTTGGCATCAGGAACATAATTTTTCAAGAGTCCGGGTGTTTGTCAGAGTGCGCTGTTTTATGATTTTTAGTAGTGTTATAACATAATAGCTCTTAAATAGATTTCCTTGAAAATGTCTGTTTGTTAAATAAACTATATGTTTAACAATTTGTGCCTTAATAATGGACGATTAAATCATTCTAATGTTTGATACTGTTTTCCTAATTTTGTTGCAATGTTTTCTATTGTATATTCACCTTGTAAAAAATGACTTGTTCTCTCTTTCTCTGTAATTGCTTTCTTCCTCATTATTTGTACCCTGTCTCCCACCTCTAGTGTTGGATACATATTTTATTTACTTGCTTTCACTGATACATTCAATTTTGCTTTAAATTCATTCTTCTCTTTCCTTGCTTCATTTGGTGTTAGTCCTGTTGCACTATGCACATCTTTATTATAAGTCAGCATTATTTCTAATATGTAGTCAGTCCATTGTATATTCTGCTTTCCCTTCTTCTCATCATTTTCAACTCTTTTGAATGGTTTACCCTTAAATATACTAAAATCTTTCAGCGAAGACAGGATGTCCTCTTGCCCTCAATGCCTTCACCATCAGCACTTGCTATACCTCTTTCATCATCAGTATACAAAAGTTTGCACTTCTTTCCCATTTTGTGTAAGCCTTCCATAGTTCCAGCAATTATGGCAGGTGGGGTTAAGCCTTCCATAGTTCCAGCAATTATGCCAGGTGGGGTTTTACTCTTTGTTGGCACTACCACAGCATATTTACTCCGAACATCTATCATTACTAAACCCGCTCTAAATTGTTGTGTTGCTTCAATGTCATCAGGTTAAAAAAACAATATGCCAAGTTGGTAGGTATGATTATTATGAGGTGCTACAAAACTGTTCTGACCTCTGTGTTTTTTCTTTATCTCAACATTTTTTCTAAAAAATATTCAACATCAAACAGTTTTATTTCAGAATCTTTTTTTGCATCTCTTAAAGTTGTTGCTTTACTTCCATATTTTCAAAAATAATCAGTGAGCACTACAATTACAATACTTACAGTATGGAGTGCAATTATCCACAGAATGGCACAGTGTATTGTCTAGTCTTTGTGCTGTGAAGTTTTTTGATATTTGCCTTGCTTCATTTCAATATAAGATTTTATTCCACAGTGGGCACAACAGCGATGGAAATGATGCAAACATCAATGTTCATTGATATAGTTGTCTTCATCTATTTCTCTATCAGCCACTTTATCCTGTTTTTTGTGTCCTTCAATCTTTTTTTAAATATCCTATTACTAAATTATGTTGCATCTCTTCATCTGCGTTTTCATTCTTGAAAAATATACATTGTTAAAATCCCTTGCTCTTGTGATATTGCACCACAACCATTCTCTGCTTACTAGATATGACTTTTTGCCATTCATGTATTGTTTGGTGGTTCCAAAAAACCTGGGGTTTCCAAAAAACCAAAAAAACCAAAAAAAACAAAAAAACAATTTTCCAGAGGTTTTTGCACTTGGGGCTTCTGCAGAAAAGAGTTTTGAAATATTGTTTTTGTTTTTTCTATTTTTTGTTTTTTGGAAACCCCAGGTTTTTTGGAACCACCAAATTCCCAAACCTCTGGAAAATTGTATTTCTGAATACTCAAAACATCTGGTCCTATCTGAAATGTCTCTATCTGTTGCAAAAGTTACAGAAAAACATCTGCAAATCATTGTCTCTATCTGGTGCAAAATTTCCAGAAAAAACATCTGCAAATCGATGGAAAACCGCACTCCCAGGGACACCCGTTCTGTTTTTCAATATTTGTACTAAACATATTTTCATTACAGTATGGATTGACTGAAAATTGCTGCCCTCTGAAGAGCAGGCCTGTCGCGGCTTGGTAGAGGAGGCGCGTCAATCAAGATGAGCTGAGCCAAGTGTTCAGGGAAGCTCTGGAGCGCTTTGGCATGGACGCGTTTGATTTGGGACAGTGTGATCGAATTGCATCCACCAAGCTTCGCAGTGAGAAAGCTCCTGCAGCTGAAAGTGGCGTTGCTTCATCGCGCCTTCTCCTACAGCTGCCAGTGGCTTGCAAGAAATCCATCCACGGGCCAGAAGCAAAAGCAGAAAAGGATCCATGTGACTAAGGCAAGATGCAAAGCAGACCAGGCAGCGGCTTGTGACGAGCCTTTGCGTTATCACAGTGACAAGTACAAGTACTCAGATGGCAGTCCGATGATGCTGAAAAGCGCAACACCTCCAAACCGTGTTGCTCAGTTTGGGCCAATGTTGACAAAGCAAAGTTTTCCACGCAGAGAAGAACTGGAAAAGGCATCCATGGCCGCTACAGAAGAGATGGCAATGAAGCCGCCGGTCAAAAACATGAGAAAGCCAGTGGGCGGCCCTTCTGCAAGTGAGGAAGTACATATAAGCCCAGCAAGGAGGCCAAAGACAGAGCCTAGGAGAAAAAGAAGCAGCGCAGCCACGGGATGAGACCAGGCCTGTTTGCGGTCGCAAAGATTTGGTTGGCTGCTTGCTCACAGAAGCCAGGGTCTAACCACCCAGGGACACAAGGGTAGCTTATCTTTAATAATCACCTTGGGCTCATAACCCACAGATCAACTTCTGCTGCGGGCTGCCTCTGTTCCTTTCAGTATAGCGCATGCATAATCGCTTCATGCAGCACCGCTTCAACTTTTGATCTCAAACATGGCAGCTTTGAGAAGCCTTCAGAAAACCACAGTAGTCCCAACAAAGCCTGCAACATTCCCACCAACGCCGGGAAAAATCATATCAAAGCCTAGAGCTTTCCCCAGAAGCACTCTCTTTTTAGACTCTGAGTTGAGCTGAGTAGTGCAGCTGCTGCCAAAGAATGCCACGATGCCGCCTGACAGGGAGCAAGACAATATTACTAACATACATCAATTGGTGATGTGCACCACTCAATTGGTTCTGGTTCCGAAACAGTGGCCATCATCGGCCACCACTTTTTCTCTTGAACCAAAATGCACCTGTTTCTTCCTTGAGCCAAATACGGTATGTGTTCAGCTTTGTGAGTTTTGTGACGACCTTGCTCGACTTGCGAGAATTTCTTCGGGTCTTCGTCACCACCTTCTGTTAAACATAAAAAGTAACAACTGGGGACACGAGTGTGTGAACTCAAATCCACAAACAACAAAGGAACGTGTTGATGTTTAAGTTTTTTCATTTGACAAATTTGAGATCCATTAAAGTACCAGTTTTCTGGTGTCCGATCGAAATTCATGTTGAAAGCTATTGGTGTGTAATTCGGTTCCAATCAAGACCTAGTCTAAAATGTGTAAAACATGATTGCTTTTCCTTAATGCGGTTACAGTTAAAGTTCCTTGTGAAACACTAGTTTAAACTCAATTGAAACTGCAGAAACATTGAATTTCAAGGAACAACAATCACACTATTGAATCTTATATAGTGTTTAGTACAATTAATATATTTTAGCGTCTTTTTTACGCACTCTATTTTAGCATTTTGATCACCAATGAAAAACGCCTTTGATAAACATTTGGACAACAATGACACATATGGATATTTAACTGGTGTCCACTTGCAACCCTTACAGTGGGTCGTCGGCATGTTTCCACTTTACAACTGTCAAACCTTGCAACAAATCCGCCCGCACTGAAGGTGCTGAGGCGTTTTATAGGGCACGCGAGCATCCGTTAGTATCGTCAGTATACTATAGCTTTAGCTAGGGGGGGGGGGGGCATTTTTGCTCTAGAATCCTGTGTTTTTTCACGTTTTTGGAACCGGCTTAAAGTGCTTTCGTGCTAATGTTGGGTATCTTGAAGGCTTTAGGGATGCAAGAAATGCAAGTTTCTGCTTTGCATCATCTGCATCATCTGGACATTGGGCTGAACAGGTTCCCCTAACGGGGCTCAACATAGCTTCCATATTGCGTAACCACTATCTAACGGACGTGTCTGCGAGATAGGGACTTGAACGTCCGGG
>CAXAMN010021385.1:16001-40719 GCA_963970005.1 Durusdinium trenchii
ACTGGAATAGAGTGAAGATATTGCCTAACATAGCCCTAGAAGTCACTGTCTAAAGGTAGTGTCTGCGAGATAGGGACTTGAACGTCGTAAGCTGGAATATAAAACACCCCCTAACGTGGCCAAACATAGCTTTCATATTGCCTGACACGTTGGGCCATGTTAAATCCCCAACTCGAAACATGGAATTTATGCTCGGCCACGTTGGGGAGGGGGGGGCACTTCCGGGGCTATGTTCGGTGGAAATATTGGCCCCTTCCATGCGGTGCGGGCGGTTACCGTCGCGAAGCGACGTGAATAAGTTACACCATTGAGGTTGAGGGTTCATGCAAACTATGTGCACTTCAAACACCAATGAGTTTATCGGAGTTCAATAATTTCTCCAGTTGACATACTGTAATTCATATTGAATTTAGGAAGTTTTTTTGCACGTGCTTCCTACACTCAATGAAATTTGTAGTGTTTAGTGTTTTTTTCCATTTGTGCAACAAACATGTTTACAATCAGTTTCCAATCAAAGCTCCTCTCAAATCTGTCTGAAACCAATGGACATATTGTATAATTGTCAGTTTGTGTCCAGTGTATGGTAGATCTGGGGTGTTGTTTTGTTGTGAAGGGCTGCCATATCTGGTAAAACCACATGAAAGGTAGGCAGTACGGAGGTGTGTGTATATATATATGTATATATATATATATATATGTGGATTGTGTTGGCTCAAGCCATTTCTGCTCAAGTTCACGCGACGGCACTTGGTCTCCTTCATCGGCACTGGCACTCCGCTCGCCCTTCGCGTCTACTCCTAGGCCGTTTTTGAATTGCACCAGGGTGTCCCGGCAGTTGCTCCTTAGCTATGCCCTGGCCACGAGCGTACCAATGTTGCAGCAAGCCTGGCTGCAGCAACTGGATCTGGGAGGATCGCATCAAGGCCACCTACACCTGCCGGCTCTGCGGGACACCATGGGCTAAGCCACTGCAGGGCTATGCCACTGGGGGAGAAAGGACCTCCAAAGGTTGGCACCAGCCAAAGCCACGACCTGTGTCGCCTCCACCGGGGTTATCAACAGGACGGCCGCCACGACCTTCCAAATTGCAGAAGACCGCTGCAGAGATCCTGGCCCCGGCCTGGGGCACTTTGGATGAGACTTTGAAGCTGAAGCTCACTGAGGTCGGCATCAACCCGACACCCAAGGTCAGTGAACCGGACTTGACTGATGTCCTCAAAGAGAACTTGGCTAGCCTTCCGGCCCCGGTCAAAGAACTGGTTGAGAAGATCACTAAGCCTCAGCCAGAGACTGAAAAGGACATGGCATCCCGACTCAAGCAGCAAGTCTCCACGCTGCGGGACATCTCTCAGAGGAAGCACCTTTTGCAGCAGAAGATCGACAACACCAAGAAGCATTACCAAGAGCTTCTCGATGAAATGAAAACTTTGCAAGGCAGACTTGAGCAGGAACAGGCATCCTTGAACACCATCAGCACGGCCTACCTCTCCAAGGTCAGTGCAATTCAGGCTGAAAAGCCTCTTCAACCTCTCGAAACTGAGATGGCCGATTCTGTGCCGGCTGCAGTTGCTGGCTTCATCACCACTTTAGGTGTCAGCTTGACCCAAGAGCAAAAAGAGCAGTTGAACGTCATGCTCAAACGTCCTTCGGTTGATGCTGAAGTCATGGATGAAGAAGCCAAACGCCGCAAGACTGAGCTTGGCAATGCAGCGTCGTGTGGGTAGCCCTCTGGCAGACCCCACACAAAAGCTTTCTGTTTTTGAACGGGGATTTCCGTCATGTTCCATCGAACATGACTTGGGACAACCTCAACTGGCATGCAGGGGTCTTGCATCTTCAGTTGATCCTTTGCTTTCAGGCTCAAGCGAGGGCCTATTTTCTTCGAGCACCGGCTATGGACCGTACCGGCATCCCTTGACGAAGCTCAAGGTTTACGGAGGGGCTATCTCCTCCTCTGGGACACCGGCCCGAGGCACAGCTGAGGCACCGAGCTCCTCTACCACAGAACAGCCCCCTCGGGGGACTGTTTCTTTCGGGACCTTGGCTGTGCACTCTTTGGCCAACCTCCTCAACATGGAGGCCGAGACTGACTCGTCTCTCTCCTTTGAGCAGCAGACTATGTTTGATCTCTGCAGCAAGGACTTGTTGGCGTCCTGCCAACAGTACGGCAGAGGTCCAACCATCCATGGAGGCCAGCAACTGCTGGCGGATTTGAAACGGATGCAAAATCTCATCCATCGCCACCTTTGTGTACCTGGGGAAGTGGAACACGCTGTGGCGAACATTTTTGTGATCTCCCAATGCCTGACCAGCATTCTGACCAATCCCCGGAACTTGCGCTATGGCAACGCTCCATGGCGCTGTTGGTGCTGGACGGGCGCTTTTGCAGATGATGTCACTCAAGCCTGGGGCAACACCACTCAAGCTGTTCGACAATTTCTTTCGGATCCTGATCCACAGCTCCTGACCGGACTGCAAGACATGCAGCAAATATGGCCACAATTTGACTCTGACGAGCAGGCTGATGCCGTCGACTTCCTCCATGCCTTATGGACCTTTTCCGGAAGCTCTTTCTTTGCGGGGAGGTTCTTTCATCGAAGTGAACGGGGCCACACTGAAGAGAGGGAACAGTTTCCCCTAAACCTCATCTTCCCTGATGGTGATCATCCCATGACTTTGGACTCTCTGGTCAACATCTGGGCCGACGAAGGGAGGGGACAGTTTCTATATGGTGCCCCGGGAGGGGTGGTCCTCAACTTGCAACGCTCCACCCTGCATGGAGGGGCCTGGACAAAACACCATCGAGAGCTCGAGCTTCCCACAGTTGTGCGGCTGCCGTTTTCCGAAGATGGCATCAATGTCCACATGGCGAACTATCAAGTGGTTGGCCTGGTCACTCACCAAGGAGCTTCACATGAGAATGAGCGCTACCAGACCATTTTGGCCATCGACAACATCTACTGGTTGGCTGACGATGGGACCTTTCCTACCCCTCTGCCCCACCTCACTTTGCAGCAACGGCAGGAGATAGCCCAGATCTGGCTCATTGCAGCTGCCACTGATGAACTAGTGCCCGACACTGCTATGGAAGTTGCTGAATATCTCCCGAAGAAACCCAAGGCTTGTCACGAGACTCTCTACCTCTCATTCAGCAATGTCACCTTCTTTGGCAAGAAAGTCCAAGATTGGATCTGGGGGCAAGGCGACAAGATCATGCTCTTTCAGGAGACTCATCTTCAGCAAAAAGCGCTGGACACTACGCTCCAGTACTTCCACAGTCGCGGATGGAACTGCCATGGGGTCGCGTCGGAACCCACGGGCAATGGAGGTTCAACAGGTGGCTTCCTCACCTTACATGCCACCAGGCACTTGATCCACCATGTCCACACCTACACCAAGCAAGGGAATGGATGGACGGCTCTGGCCATGCAAAGGGAGGGACTTGAGCTCTACCTCATCCAGCTCTACCTTCGCACTGGGGAACCTCTTCAATCACCTCTCAATGCCGAGCTCCTGGGGCAGCTCTTGCAATTCCTGGACCACCTTCAAGCTCCCTTCATCATTGGAGGTGACTGGCAAACAGCTCCTGAGGATCTTGCGGCCACCACTATACCCAGCAAGTTCCGTGCTCAGATCCTTGCCACTCCTGGCCCTACGACACTACAAGGCAGTCACCTGGACTTCATCTTGGCGTCCACGTCCATTGCCTCAGCCTTGCACCTTGAAGCAGACTGGGAAGTCCCGTGGAAGCCGCATTGTGCCCTTTCGCTTCGGTTTGATTGTCAACAAGCCGCCCTCCCTGTTCAGCAGCTCCAGCGATTTCCTCCGGTGGCACGCAACTACCACCCCAAGCATCTTTGGACCAGCTTCCAAGAGGACGATGGACCCTTTCACATTCTGGGTCAAGGCATCACTGGTTTGGGATCGGACCTTGCGAGATGGGCCACTCAAACTGAGAAATATCTCAACCAGCACCTCCACAACCCTGTCTCAGGCAGAGGCTCCCAAGTGCACTTGTACCAAGCTCCTCTGGCCACCTCCGACAAGCCACGAGTCTGGAAGAAGGGCAGTGCGGCCTTCTGGGAGAAGCTCGGCGCCAAGATCAACCTGGCCACCCTTGGCAGGTATCCAGGCCTTCTCCAAGACCTCAAGGACATGGCCTCGAGGATTTCTCAACATGCCTCCAAGCAACTTGATCAAGCCAGCTTTGAAGAGCAGCTCCTGAAGTGGATCTTTGGCGGCAATGTGCCACACGCACACCTCCTGCAGATCGTGCAACAAGAACAACAACTAGCGCAAGAACAGCTTCTCAGTGCCACGAACCATGAGTTCCGGGAGTGGTTAGAGAAAGCTCACGACAAGGGCCTCAGGGGGCTTTTTCGCAGCTTGCGGCAAAAAGACCATGCGTGGCAACGGCCCTTCCAAGACCTCCCACCCACTTCACGAACATCCGCCAGAGAACAGCAGTGGGGTGCCATTTGGATTCCACGTGGGGATCCCATGCCTCTTCGAGGTCTCCAAGAGTTGAAGCGGTTAGCGCAGGCTCAGGCTTTGCAGATGAAGCCGATTGACTCCAGTCTTCTTCAGAAGATCATGCGAAGGCTCCCGAACAAAGCTGCAGGTCCTGATGGCATCTCCTATGACTTCTTGAGGCATCTTCCATATCCTGCAGTCGAGAAGCTTTCCCATCTCCTCACTGAAATGGAGAAGGAAGCTGAATTGCCCATCCAGCTGCGCCACACCAACATCGTGATGATTCCAAAGAATGACCGCATCGAGCGACCTATCGCGCTCACCTCTTGCCTCTACCGGCTTTGGAACAGCTACCGGAAAGCCGACCTTCACAAATGGCAGTTGGGTCTTGACAAGGACATGCCATGGGATCATGCCAGGCCACACAAGGACTGTCTTTCGATTGCAGTTGGTCGCATGCTCAAAGCAGAGATTGGGAAGCACCAGGGCATTCACACCGTCACATGCCTGGCTGACCTCACCTGCTTCTACGACACGGTGCAACTCGACCATCTCATTGAACCAGCGACCAACCTCAATTACCCTCCTCTGCACCTCAAGCTGGCTTTGGACCTCTACTCTGGCCCCAGGTTGATCCAAGCGGAGGGCATTGCCGGGAGCCCCAAGTACTACCAGAATGGCATACTCCAAGGCTGTCCACAAGCTCCTGCTATTGCTAAGCTTGTGCTTCACAGACCTCTCCAGACCCTGGTCAGAGAACATCCGGCCGTCATTTTGCAGACTTGGGTGGACGACGTCTCCTATGACATCAAAGGCACCGACCCGGAATATGTCGCCCGCGAGGCGGTTCTGGCTTTCCGGACTTTGCAATCCACCCTCGCGGCAGAAGGGCTAAAGCTGAACACGGAGAAAACTGGTTTCATCACAAGCAGCAAAGAATCAGCAAAAGCCCTGGATGCTCAGCTTCGTGAAGACGACCCCAAGCACCACAACATCCTCAGAGACCTCGGCATTGACGCCACCAATGCACGGCGGCGACGCATCACCCAAATCAAGAAACGGTTCTTGAAGGGCCGAGGACGGGTTGGCATCATGCTGCGCTTGAAACTTGGCAATGCGACCAAGTACCGCCTTCACCGTGGAGCAATTCACCCTGTGATGTCTTGGGGGGCTCAAGCGAATGGCCTCGCTCCACAAAGACGCCAACAACTGCGGGTCTTGGCAGGCAGAGGCCTAGGACTTCAACGTTCAGGCTCCGTTGACGTCGTTTTCGACATGCATCCTGACAAGAGTGATCCTGGTGACTCCATCATCCTCCAGCACATCCACACTGTATGGAAAGTCCTCCATTCTTTCGACTCCAGTGCTCAGCACCTCTTTTGGATCAGCTGGAACTCTGCCCTGGACCTCCTCCTCAAGGCCAAGCATCGCTGGCAAGTCGTCTCTGGACCTCTTCAAGCGCTACAAGCTTACCTGTTGGATTACGACTTTGACATTTCCAATGGCAAACTTTGGAAGAGAACAGGCTATGGTGGAATCCCTGACTGCTGCATCAGCCTGGAAGCCCTTTGGCCGGAGATCCAACACAAGCTCAATGAGGAATTTCAGTGGCAGCGATTGCTGCGCCTGACCAGGTACGAGGGTTGCCACGATTTGGAGAGGAAGTTGGACTGGAGCGTCAGCAAAACTCTCCAAAAGGTGACCAGTGAGAAAGCTGCCGTTGGCATCCGGGCCCTGCATCAAGGCACTCTCCATGGTCAGACAGGGACTTGTCCTCTGTGTGGCGTCGAGCTGACCTTCATCCACCTCTTGTGGGAGTGCAGTTTTTGGGAAGGACGTGTCCAACCACTGCCGCAACAATGGCGAGAACGAATCCAGGCCAACTCCGAGCCTGAACTATGGAACAGGGGAATGACGCAGTCCATCTTCTACATCCCAGACGGCGGCATGGCCACTTTTTCTGGCGAAGGCCTATGGGCGGATCTGGAGGCGTGCAACTTGCCTGCTGGACATGCAGTTTCCTTGGCCGTGGCGCCCACGTCCAAAGATCCCCGACACCGGCGCTTTGTCTTTGCCATTTGCATTCACCAGGTCTTCACACGTGAGAGGGTTGCCTCCGTCACAGGCATCTGCCCTGGCAAGGCCACTCGGTTGCGAGCTTTGTTCTACGGGTTGAAACACCTCTCACTCCACATCCGAGACAAGGTGCATGTAGCGGTGTTTGACCACGCCATCTGGAAGCATTGGTCCTTCTTTGCTGCTCATGAGCGCTTCCCAGACCTCAGCATGGGATTGGAGCATGAGGACTTTGATCAAGTCCGTCTTCTCCTCTTCAATCGGAAGGAAATGGATTCGAACCTCAACAGAAAAGCCTTCCAGCGTGACACGCAGGCAAAGGCAACTCAGGCACACTTTTAGCCAGACCTGAAGAGATCATTGATCTGCAGAAACACATCGATGAAGACACTCGGGATGTTCTCAGTGTGGCCGGCACCAGAATGAACATTCTCCTCACCTGCAAGGAGCACTTTTTGCATAGCAAAGCAGCCATGGGTGAGAACTTGAAAGTCCCTTTGATCCAACAAAAGAAGGATCTCCTGGCCAGTTATTTGAAGAACCCACAGGCTGAGGGACATCAGTGGCAGCTTTTCAGGTCAGGCGTCCAGTGTGCCCATTGTCGAGTGCGATACCACACCAAATCGCTGATCAAGGAGCTCCGTGAAGGCCTCACTGTGCCTTGCCCTCAAGCTGCTCCCAAGGCAGAACCAAAGAAGACTCGCTTTGAGGTCATCCATGATCTCTTGGACAGCCAAGGCGAGGTTCCACCTGGCACTCATCATCTGCGCTTGGAGAAAGCGTATCTACGCTGCACACGTTGCCGCAGCTACGTCTTGGCAAAGGCTGGCGAGGAGATCTTCACTCGCTTCATCGGAGAATTTTGCCATCACGGACCACTGGCAAGCAATCTCTGGCACGGGCACCCCACTCACCACATCCATCGCTCCGGCAATGTGGTTGAGTGCCAGAAATGCCACGCCAGAGCAAGGATCCAAAACGAGCAGGTCAAACTCACGGAGAAGCTGAAGCGGAGGTGCTCGACGTCCACTTCACATGACATCCGCAAGATGTTGGCATGAGTCCAACTGAACTCGTTCATGCTGAAAAGAGCCGGACAAAAAAAAAAAATGTGGATTGTGTCTTGAACCCTTCCCAAAAGTATTAGTCAACTGGGGTAGTCATTCCCAGAAAGGGTTGAAAAGAAAAACGTGTATAACTGAAAGCACCAACCAAAAAGTAAGTTGCACTCCAACAGCCAATGGTTGATCTCTGCATCTCTGAACAACACCTGCACTCAACGAAGCATGACTGAGGTCCAGTCCCATATATCCATGCGGCAGGAGCATGACCAAACCACTCTGTTGCAGCCACTTGTGCTCCCCGGCAGAGACAAACCTGTTACCAGAACTCACTGAGTAAATTTCCCTCAAACAGCGTATATACTTCTTATATACTATGCACACCCAACTGCAATATCAAAATCTGAAGTGCTTCTTGAGTGGCTGATCAATCATGACCTGCGCAGTGTTTGCGAAGTCCCCAAACTGAGCTTCCCAAATCACCTGAATGCTGGCTTAGGTGAGCATACTGACAACTCTCTTGGATGTGCATCAACTTCAAAGGTAAGCTCTTCTGGTTCACTTTCTTGGTGTTCTGAGTTGCTAGAGCCCGCGGATTCTCGTAGCTGTATCCGAGCTCAAAGCCGAGCACGCCATACTCTGAGAGGATTGAATTGCGAGCAATGAAATTCTCCTGTGCTAGAGCAGGTTGCAGCACTGCTATGATCCTTTTAGTCGCTAGCCGCTATCCCACTGCAAAAATTCGATTAGAGACCTGTTGCAAACTATTGCCCCGTTCTGGAATACTCAATCTAGCTGTTTGCGCTCGCCTCCCCCCAAAGTCAGTACCTGTAGCTTGCCGTCGTGATCGCTTCAAAACTGAACAATGTTGTACAATCAGTCAGAGTTGTCCTGAGGCCCCAAGTCCAAGTTGTTCAGAAAGCCTAGGCAATATCTATACAGTATATGAATCCATGACACATGATCAGATTGTAATGTTTGCATATTTTTGCGGCATTCAATAATTACATTCAATACAGAGACTCTTCACAGGCAGCTTCTACTGGGCTTTCCACACGCCGCCAAGCAACAATAGTCTTGACCAGTGTTTTGATCTTTCACTACGCAATGTCGATGAGCAAAGGTGCCACGCTGGACATCTTGACCTTGTGAGCAAGGGAACGCAATGCACCACGTATTCGCATGATACTTCGCATGATGTGGCAGGTGCCAGTCCGCCACGAAATGGCCAAGGAAACAGAAAAGAACATCGTGAGCTTCAGCATGGAGGAGACAAGGCACCTGTAATGCGAACATGGTTGCCTTCCAAAAGGAGTGATGCAAAGCTCATTGCTTCTGCAGTGGCCCAGTCGATGGTCTCGCCGCTTTCGATGTCCTGAAATTATACATTATGGCGGCAGCACGTCATACCATCTGCTCTTACGACACAATAGAAGATTTCAATTCATGATCAAGCGGGTTCCATGAAAAGACAAAGCAAAACGGGGAGGGGCACTGGAAAGAAGCGCCGGCTTCCTGCAATGTTGAGGTGCATGGGCATGTTGGATGGTTTGGTCAAGTGGTCCAACTGAATCAACCCCGTGGGAACATTATGATTTGGGATCTTGATTGCACCTCGAGAGTTGACATATATTGACATGTCGCTTCAATCCTCGAGCTTCTTTTTGAGCTGGCGCTTCAAGCCATTGTGCAGCTTAAAGCCTGTGCCAAGAAGAACATGTCACGAGGATCCTTGTGTGAACATTGATCATTGCTAATGGAATCACTATAAAATGAAACAATCTTTCGATTAGGCTATCCCATCCAAGAAGGTTGCATGCTGGATGCTGACCTTGCTTTCCAAACACACCATATGCTATGCAATGCACACTTCTGCCAGCCATGAAGAACTGCGCACCTTCAGGAACTTCGCAGAGCTTCGCACCAATCTTTCTGAGGAGTTCCAGATCTACACCTGTTGGATGTGAGGAGGCCTTGTCTGTTGGTCGCACGAAGCCTTCCCACTTGGTCGCTACCCAGTTGCCCATGTCCTGAGGAAGAGACCGAGGGAATGAGAGCGAAAGGCAATTAATATTGTGTAAATCATTACATAGATATAGTGTAGCTACCAGCTACTTAAGCTACTAGCCTGGAAGCAGGATAGCGCTCACACTAATGATTTGGTTCCTAGATTTTAAAGGAAATTGCAAGCAGCCACTGGGGAGACGGTGAAGATTGCCGGGGTTTGGAAGGAAGCTCAGGAAGGGGTCCAATTCTGCAATCATGTCTTCCATCAAATGACAACACTCCTCATCAGGCTTAAAGGCATCAGCCGCGGCAAAGGCCTCCGATTCAGCGCACTCACTTCTGCTGCTGCTTAGCGCTTGGACCAAGTGTTTAGTACTTTTCTTTGGGCCCTTTGAACAGGTTCCTTTCAAGGTTCCAACCATGACTGCTTAGTCAAACATTGCCTCTTCGTGCTGCTTCCAAAGGTTTGCTCTGATTGAGTCCATCTCTGCTTGACTCACGGAACCAGATGCCAAAAGCTTCCTTGGACTCTTCGGTTTTCAACGTCAAAAAACAGTTGCACTTGAACTGTCTGTTTGTTTGCTGATCATGTCCTATTAGCCCACTACCAACACTCCTTACATTCCCACAGCCTCTGGGGCGTGTGAACGACACTGTGCCACTCAATTATTTTGATGGCAGGATTCAGCTCTTTAAGCAACATGCAAGAAGCATATGCTAGTGCTGAACCACTTTGACCTTGCATATGCTTGAATCAGTAAATAGGATTAATTACAGTAAGTGTGTAACAGCCACTTCAATGTTGTGCCAGGGCGCTGCTCAAATACTACGTGTGTTCGAGGATGTTTAGCAATCTGCTTGTAAAGCATCGGCTGGGTGTACTCTGGTGCGTCCTCAACTCATATCGCTGCAAGTGTGAAACTCTTCAGTGAAAAAAGGGCAATATATCTGATGACCCATTGCATACCACATCGTCAATCCTCTTTCTCAAATCCTCTGCTGTCGCACCTATGAGCACAATATTGTTCAATCGAAATGGGACAATCAACGAATGGCTCGCGTTATGATTCTTGAAGCAACTTTGACAACAGGCCAAGCTTCAGTTTCATTGTGCCCGAACCGTCTGTAGCAAATGACATCAACTATAACCTAAGTCACATCCACTCTCTGACACGCTAAGCAAAACGGAAACAGAAACAGACTGGAGCCATGAAGAACACCTTGCAAGTGTTCTACATTGGCAACACTAGGGCTATGGCATCAGTTGCCCAAGTCTGACGCCACTCTGCAGCAAGCTGAAACGCGGACGTGACAGCCACAGGATCATCGCCATTCACATGCAGCACTGGCAGCCCAAAGCCTCTTGCAAAACTATTTATATAGATGTCTGTTGTCCAAGTCATTGCGCACAACCAACAAATGCAAACAAATATCTTGTAGATACGCCGAGTCTGAGTCTGACAATATGCAATGCTTGCAGACTGCAGAGATGATTCATGAAACACGAGATACAAAATGGAGGCGACATGGACACAGCATGCTTCTTTGAATACTGATATCTTGAAAGACAGCATTGCCGTGTTTGGCAAGGATTTTTCAATAGTGGATGTCTCTAACAAATGGACGGAGATTCCATCACTGCGATCATGACATCTGGCTGAGACAACTGAAAAGACACCTCTTGAGGGTAACAGCAAAATGACGGTAGGACCATAATATAGCATTCGACTCCGGAGAAGGTGGCCAACCAAACGTTAACATTATTCTACTACACTGCAAACTTAGTGATAACCTGCTCAACGTTCTGTCCACCGTGGCCTTTGCCAAGATCAGATGAATACATGGTGGATCTGTCATCGACGGGGTCTGTGGTGAAGCCCACCTTGCCGCTTGCTATCTGAACAGAAGGTGTATTCAGTATGTACAGGCTGCAAGGTTCCACGTCCAATTCTTCAACAAACTCGGGCTGAAGTGACTTGCGGAACCTGCCTGATTGTTGATGATCACATGTATAGTCCCACCAACATCGAACTCTTGAACATGTGCGAGCTGAAGAGTTTCGTAGCAAACGCCCTGCCCAGCAAAGGACGCATCCTTGGAAAATGGAATTTAGAAACAATTCTTGGTCTTTCAGAATCTTTCATGCTGACAGAGTATTCTTTCATGCAGAAACTGCAGTGTCACGGCTACTTAGAATACTTGGCACTGCTCAGTGACCCCGTGAAAAAGGATCGGCATCACTCTTGACCTGGCAATGAGAGAAACGAGACGAAGCAAGGATTGAACAGACTTATGCATTTCTGTGTCCATGTACTCTATACGCTCTATAATATTCAAACAAGCAAATCAAGTTATATACTGTAAATCAGTCTAAATTGCAACTTTTGGATAAGACAACTGCATGCACACGCTTGCACAGGCTTTGCACATTGAAGAGAGCGTGCGGTGTTGCCTGGGCCTAAGTTGATCCGGCCTCGTTTCTGCGGTGTTGCCCAAGTAGTACTGCTTGGCACGTGCTCTCCCGAGCGTCACAGTGTTCACGGTCTCTAAGTGTGATGGGTTGGCCTTGCACAGAACTGAATCAGACTGAATCCCTGAGTGAATTCTTGTTTCTAATAGCTTCTTGTTCCTAGTAGTAAGGCCAGGAGCCCTTAGTAGCGTCCTTGCTCCTAGTAGCAATGCCTTTGCTCCTAGTAGCGAATATTGCTCCCAACGCCTTTTGGTATTTTTAGTTTCGCACACACACAATGCCAACGCCAATGCCTCCAGCGTAGCAAGAACGGATTTTCCGCTGGCAAATTCCCGTACATTGGATGTCCCCAAGTGGTACTTGACATCACCCGCAAAGAGCCTCGACAAATTTTGACAAAGGCAATAGTTGATGTTTGAAGTCTTTCAATGCCTCACAAGGTCCTCAAGGTCAAGTCCCTTCCAGCCAAGGGGCCAATCATCCGTCTGGCTCTTTTCAACTAGGTTCTCAAAGTCATAATGCGTGCCCTGGATATTCTCAAAATCAAACTGAATCGCTGGGATGGTGTTTATCAATCTTTCAATTACGCAGTTGCAAGTTGTAAGCTTTGTGTGTATACACACAATGCCCCAAACGAACATAGGAACCACTCTTTAAGAACGCATTTGTAAAACACTCTACCCTCCGTGTAGTTTGGTGTTGGAGCAGTTCTTCACGCTTCAACTCTGAAGAGCTTTGTCAGGGATGGATACTGACCATCTAGAATGCCCTTGCGGCAGTGTTCTGTTCAACATGCCTTGTTAGCATTACCAGTAGCTTCAGCATCCTCTTGGATTTCAACATCTGCCGAAAGGCCTTGAACTCAGCAAACATCTGAACCAAAGGCTTCCCAACCACATTCCTCAGCTTTCGCATATGAAACCGTCGTGGAGTCCATGTTGTGGCACAAACAGCAACTAGGACCATGATGCTACACTCTCTCCCACTATATAACCTGGAGGAAACGCGGACACCTTGAATCATTCCTCAAAATGCAGCTTTCATGAGTTTTTCATGTCCATGTGCGAGGGACTGTACTCGACCCACATCTACACAAGCAATAACTGCCAAGTCGAGTAAGTAGTTCTGAGCAGCGTGAGAACATTGAGACGTCCACGGTGTGGCATCCCAATCACAACCTTCTGCATCATTTGTGCATGGTATTACACTGTAGTTGGAAATCCAGTGAATCCAGTGGATCTATTACACCAGAACAGCAAAGGTACAGGACGGCATAAGAACCCATTATAGAATTATTAGGTCCTTGCTCGTAGGACCTGCCTCCTGTACTCCCATCTCTGCTGCACGCTCAATTGCAGCATTTACACCAGCCACGGATGCCTTTCGAAACCATGTGGCGGCGAAACCCAAAGCACTGTTGAGGTAATCGATCACAAAAGCTAAAGACGACCAAAACAAATGAGGAAAAAACAAACAACTGTGAGCACCATGTGATGTCAAGTGTGAGCTCTTTCTGAAAAGCATCTAGCAGTTGGTACTGTGCTGACACATCAACTGCGAACATTTGCAAAATTGTAAAGCCTCTCCACCATCAACTCCAAACCGCTTCGTGGTCTTGTATTGGGTGTTGAGAAACTGCTCGAACGTGTCAACCTTCATCAATTCACCTCAATTGTGCCATCGTATCGGCACCCAAGGACAATTCTATTCTATTCAAATGTCAAGGGTCAGGGATTTATCGATGAGCAATATTATGCTCCAAAACCATCAAAAACCTTCAACCCTGCTAGGCAATGCTACTTGCATTGTGGAGAACATTCAGTATCAGTATCATACCCTGCACTAGCCAAGGCCCAAGGCACTATAAATCTTGATGAGCCTCTCTTTGTCGCTAGGAAGAAAGTCAGGGCTCTCCACCCGGGTTCGAATCCAATCGAATTTTTGTAGGTCTCCAATATGCATGTATTCCACGCCAATGGTGTTGCAATAGACGTTTCCTTGGCTGCAAGCGCAATGAAAAATCCTGCACCACCCAGGCTGCATCGACCAGAAGTGAATCTGTCCGGGCTCTTCAACCCCTGTCACTACAAATGCCTTTTCGGACAAGGGGCTGCACAATCGCGAATGGATCGCGTTTTGTGCTATCTCTGGTGGATGTTGTGAAAAGAACTTGGAAAATGAACCGCGATAAAGTTATACAAACCACATCTGTGTGCACGAAGGGGTATGTATGGATGTTGAGTAGCAAATTGTTTTGTACAAACAAACATACAGCTTGGTCATGTGTTTTACAAGCCATGCAACTTCCTATTTAGCCAATGTATACGTTGCAAACTATGCATCACTGCTCGTATGCTAATGCATTGCAGTAGTTCGCTTTAAATGGAAGGATTTGGCAAAAACATACATGCCCGTTGGGCAAGTACAAGAATTATGTAGTATAATACTCTCAAGGAATAGTATGACTTCGTTGCAAAGCTCGATATACCCAGTGTGAATGGTAAGCTTCTGGGCAATATCTTCCATATTTTTTTTTTGAATTATGTTGGATAATCTGGTAGTTAGAACATCCACAGCTATGGAAATCAATGTCAAATGTTCATCCTCAACACACGAAAAGGATTCCAAGCTAGCCTCAACCCACAAACAAAAACTCCAAAAAACAGCAACCAACTCGAGCCCAAACCTCTTAAAGTCTTAGAATAAGAATGGGGGGGGGGTTGAATACTCCTGCTTACCGCTCCACAGTTTGTCAAGTCCTGACATCATGATTCTCACTTCTGGCACAGTGTCTCAAAGTGTTCACAATTTCCCCAAGAGTTGCACTCTTGTTGAGACCAGCAAAGCTTACATCAAATGTTTTCTCATAGTCCTGAGCGCTAGCCACACGAGTTTTGGGTTCTAGCTTGTGTGACCCTCACAAGCCTTTGCTTCTGCACTGGAAGAAGGTGAGCAGCATGGCCACTTGAGGATATCATTTCTTGAGTGACTATATATGACGTGGATTTGCTTGGACAAGTTAAGTTCATCAAACAAATATACAAAGCTTGGCTTCCTCTGAGTCCTTCATGCTATTTCATCATCAAATGCAAATGCAACTGGATGCATTGCAATTGGATGCATTTCTCGTTTGGAGTACTATATATAGGGCCGCTGTTCAGCGTCCTTCTTAATCTGAGAGTTCCACAGCAGGGTTCCAGCTCACTCGATTTGAGGCCTTTTGTATTTTACATGGGCCAACAGGATCCAAAGGGATAAAACATGACAAAACCCTCCGTACATATCTTGGTGCAGCTTTTGCGTAGGTTCCTGGCGAGAGAGCTTGGCCAGTAGGCATCGGTTCCAAATTGCATGTTCACTGCCCCGCGGTGCTGACCGCACAATTTTGTGTGCTGACAGTGGCCTACTGATTGATCATAATTCCATATTCAATCGAAACAACAAAGTAGGCAGAATTGCTTTTAAGATGCTTCTTAAGAAGCACAACTATACAACTCAAGCGTGCAGTTGCATGAAGAGTTGTATTTGCAATGGCTTGACAAAGCAATATTGAAGTTACAGATTAAGTTTCCCTTAAATCTAGAAACCACATGATTAGTGCGAGCGCTCCTTCAAGGAAGCTACCCCCCGTCCTCTGGCTGGGGGAGCTTCCTTGAAGGAGCTTGAGCTATCCTGCGTCCAGCTACTAGAAGCGAACTAGTCACTCGTACTTAATTAAGTAGGTGCCTACCTAATCAAGCAGGGAGGCGGGGGCTCGGGCTAGAAATAGAACTACACATGTTAAAGCGATGACATCCTGTGTTTCTTTTTCTATAACTTCAAAACCTGTCATGTTTTAGCATCCAAGCCACTGCCTCTGAAAAGCCGTGGTAGGTTGGATCCAGCTCTGGCACGCTTGCTGCTAAGCCCTTCTCTTCCCAATCACCTTGCGAACATCGGGGACAAATCATTAGGGGTATGTGAGGCCCCTAACGGACTCCTGACATAGTCCCATTGTAGATCCATTGCCATCTGTCTTTGATATCAAAAAACATCCCTGTGGCTTATTGTGATCTTCCCTCCCCTCACCTGACTTTCTCAATCATCTGCATATTCCTAAGTCCTTGCAACTCTCTTGGCAAAAATTTGCAAACGGGTTGCGCCAGCTGTGGAGGTCTAAAGGGTCCAGCGAAGCTGCCTCATGACCCCGCACTTGGTGTGCACGGATCAAGTTCTGCAATCCGCCTGACCGTGCCAAATCTCAAGCTCTATCACCTGGTGTCTGCTTTTAAACTTTGTGGCAAGTTAGCAGCTATGTGCTTCGCAATTGTGGACATGAATTAAATCGATTTGAATAGATGGGTCGCCACCATTTTCAATATTATAATATGTATATAGATATAGTAATATGGTTAAAGTAGATATTTGTAACAATGTCCCTCATTTTAACGGCAAGCACTGGGCACTGGGCAGCTAAGGGCAATCGCACACAATAAGCGGGCAACACCCTTCATAATTCGGAACTCAACTCCCAAAGCTTTGAGTTCAAAGCATCAACAGCATGCATAGCCTGTAATTTGAAACAGGGGCATGTTGCATTCTATTTGCAGTGAGTTGTGCGCTCTGACAATATGCAGGCATTTAGATTCGAGACGCTTTTATAAGCACTATATAAACAAATTCCAAGCCTGCACCGCTGCTGGATGCCACGAGACCTGTAGCTGTTTCGCCAGATGTCACAGCCGCTGCCAAACGAGTCTCGATTCCGAGTTGCCTGGCGAAGGGCAGAACCACTTGCCACAACTTGCCATATTGCGAAAATTCTGCACTTTGGGACGTACCATCAAAACGATGTAAAGACATTGTGATCAAACAAAGGAACACATATTTAGTAGAGGAACTGATTAAGCTTTATACTGCGCAACATTGAAGAGTGGGCCTCAAACTTGAGCCCATTGCTGGAGGCTCTGCTTTTTGGCCAGCTTCCATTGCTGCAAAGTAATCGCCCCATTTGGCCTCAGAAATTCTGCAGAAAAAATCCAAAGGTGACATGCAAACGGAGTGCACAAGTGTGACAACAAAAAACATATTCCATCCAGGGACATCAAGCTTTGAAGGGTCGGCTTGGTACTGCGTGTAGAGGCTCTCCAAGTAGAGAGTGTTAGTTGTTGAGGCTGCATCCTGCGCCATAGCACCAAAACTGAAGCAGGATCAATTCACTAATGGACTCATTAATGAATCTGGACATAAAGAAGCAAATGGCAAACAGTTAGCCCGCGCAGGATGCAGTCGAACAAGGAAACATGCTGGAAATGGGACAAAAGGACAAACTCACACAAACAAACATCAAAGTAAAGTGAAGGAAACAAAGAAAGGCAAAACGGAGCAAAGTAGTGCCCGCCCCATTTCTTCATCTTTTGTTGCTTTCCTGTTGTCACTTGCTATCTTGTTTTGATAGTTCGATCATAAAGCCTGTTGCTTCCTCTTGCCGCTTGCCTCTTCCGTGTGGCGTGCTTTGTAACAGTTCAACCAAATCAAGCCATCAGTCAGCCCAAGAAATTCCTAATGGATATATATATATAGATTATGTCCACATCTTTTCTAAACGGATCATGGTGGATGGCTGTTTCAAAGCGGTCCATGCTAATGCTGCTGGTTGAGGTCAGAGTTGCTCAAGTCTTTCTGAGTCGGAGAGATCGAATCCTGTAGCCACATGATAATATTACAAGTACATAAAAGCACTGGACTACTTGGCCATATTCCTGGTATTGCTGATGAAGTTAACAAAGCCAGGGCCAATTGTTCTTAGTGTGCCACGACAGATCTGTTGAGAAAAGACTATTGGAATTTACATACTTGAAATTACGACAAAATTTACTTGTATACGTGTCAAAATCATATATCATGTACAGTACTGCAATCTAGTAAATTCATGTCAAAGTCAAAAACGTTGGATGGTCGGTCCCCTCATGCTTGTTATATACTGTATATATGTATATAGATCTCCTAATACTGAATATGACCAGCAAATTCTTGCATTTCTTGCAAAGGCCAGTCATGAGTCATGAGTATATAACACAAATTCATACAAATTCCCTCCAAGAAAGGAATGCACAAGTAGCAAGAAGCAAATGCAACTGTTGCTATGACCAGCCTCATAAAAGGTGCGTCGCCGTAGCAGCAGTAGTCGTGGAGCAACTGCCCTTCGCGTCTGGCTAAACGCACGGGCAGAAAGCCTGGGCTGGTCGCGCATGCAATCAAACGTCACACTACATTAACCCCCGCTGCGTGCCAAAAATATATAAAAAAGGGCAAGTGTACTGCACAGCTCAGGCAGTGGCATCCCGAAGCCTCTTGCTTCTCAATCTTCGTTGTCCATCACATCTCTCTTTGAGCCGAATTGGCAGAAGGAACGAGCTAAATCTTCCCGCTCACTGATGTCACTTGCCTCCCATAAAATGTCTGCACAAGTTTTAGATTCACAGAACTTTGGGACAACGTAGCATGCCTCCAGTAGTAGTCGTTCAGTGCTTTCAGAGCACTCAAGGGCATCAACAGGTATTGCCCTTGGCGCCAGCACACGCAACTCTGCACAATCCAATACAGTCGACATAGGTTTCAATTTGTTTCAAATCATGTTGAGGATGAGACACCTCCTCCTCAGTCTCCAAAGGATCTGTCCGCATGTCCTTCTTTCTTTCGATGCACAAGAAGCAATGTGAACAGACCGGCACATGAAGAAGGCCCAAACTGCATTTTGGCAATCATTCTCATTCAAATCTTAGTCAGTCTACGCTTGGTATGTTTGACATCGTTTGACTATGTATGTATATATTGTATGTATATACAAAGGCAGCCTTCAGCCAGGCCCATTTGAGAGCGGCATCCAAGGTCAAGCGCTCTTGAGGGCTCGCCTAGTGAGAAATTAGTCCGCAAAGCTGCAAAAGGTGACTGATCACAGCTGAGCTCTGAGATCGATCCCAATCAAGAAGGGATTACTGTGTATATATATATATATATTCACAATGGCGAGCATGGGCCTTTAGCAAGGCATGAATCAGGTCCGCAGCTCCTGCGCGGTTGCGGTCTTTGTAGCACGTCCCCCACTGTCCAGATTGACAATGATTGATACAATTGCAGCAGCAGCGCGTTGCTTGTGCTTGAACAGAAATTGCATGCAATACACACTAGAATTTCAATGTGCTTTCATAGGCCAGCAGAAATGCCTTGTGTTATAATATCGTGAGAGGCTTGATGATTAACTTGATGATGCTTTGTCATTGTCTGACTCGTTTGTGTGTAAAGGTGCCTTTGGTACTTGTACAAAGCTGGATTGAACTCCTTCCGGTATAGAGACTGGCATGATGATGTCCACAGATAGGATGCGCCCCAAGACATGGGCATTGTTCCTCACCGTGGACAGATTTTGATTGAACACATTGAGAATCTGAACACTGAACTGTTTGAGACCTCCTGTCAGCATATGTCGTTGAATTCTGGATGTCTTGCCCTTCTTAGGACAAATAGACTGCCAAGGAAGCCAGGGTCCTGCCAGCAAATGGAGGGTCTCCTGTCAGCATCTCGTAAAGCAAAACACCAAGTGCCTGCAGGCATAGGCATCATGTATACTTGATACTGTATATTATATATCAACAATGCTGAAAATCATTGAACATCCTTTAAAAGGTCCTTTTAGTCCAAGTATCTCCGGCAATTAGCTGCTGAACGGCTTGAAGGCATGTCCACAATCCAACGTGCACGTTGTTTCAAAACATCTCTGAGAGTAAAGCCCAAATGTCAACTCGATGATCGTGTGGCTCCTGAGAAACCTAGCCCAAAAACAGGTGGCTCGGCAATCTTTGCTGCATGCATTTGCTTGCAGATGTGTGCAGTCTTCAAAACTATTGTCGTATCTGAGCCAATTTGTGTTTGGTTGTATAGTTGCGAAGCTGATCAGCGCTGAGTACCCATGCCATTTCGGGTGAAAGATAGTCCATAGTACCACAAAACCTCGCTGCACAGACTTAACTCTGGCATGTTGGCCACAGTGCGTGCACCCTCTGGGCAGTGCGTAGGGCTGACTATCACCGGCCAAGATGTTGCCATTGGAGCTTTTGCTTTAAATATGTTGCAAATGGTGCAGTGCAAACACGAGATCCCTCAAAAATTATCAGAAAGGAGGTCCATTCTCAGAGACCCAATATCCCAGCAATATTGCAAGTGGTAGTGACGTTTCAACGGGCTGCCACACGTCTTGCGCCCATCACTGGTCAGCTGTGCACACCTCAACTAGTATTTCATGCCCACTGCCCATGCAGCAAGCTTATCAGAGATATCAAAGGCTTCGTTGTGTGACTAGTGACTGGTGATGCACTTCCGGACGAGGAAAGTAGTTTCTTAATACCGGGTCTTATAGCCTCTATATATGTGGATCAGCCGGGGTCGAATTCAGAAATCCATTTCGTGTGGCTAGTGTAGGACGGTCAATGATCACCCGCTTTTAGAAACAGCTTTGGAGGAAGAAATTTCACCATGTCTGTGTGAGGTGAAATAAGAGTAAGCGTCTTGGTAGGATCCTAAGGGTAAACGGCTTTCATGTTGGAACCTTCAAGAAGAAACGCTTTTGTCCAGATGCAGCTGGGTCACATGCTCACGGTACCGTGAAAACAATCCCACATCAAGTGAGGTTCTTCTAGAGCCTTTAGATGTCTTTAGTGTCTTCATTCCCCCAACTATAAAATCATGCTCAGTTGAAACTGCTCTAGTTTTCTTGCTCGGCCCAAGCACCAGCCAAAGTCTGCGAGCTTCGCACGACCACCTGGAAAAAGAAGCACCTTAGAGCTTGGCTTGGCAAAGCATCCAAAGCCGTTCCACTTGACTTTTCATCACCTCACAGTTCCCTTTTGACAAGTTTCACTCTTCCTATTAAGAGTTCTTACGTTCTCAGGCTTTAGATCTCGATGAGCAATTCCATGCCTGAAGCTTTCAGCACTTCGGATCATATACAGTCATGGTGTTGACACTTTGCAAATGCATGCACACAAATGAGAGAACCTTAAGTCCAAATTAGAGAAGCTCTGTTTGCAACTCGCAAATTCGCCACGGTTTTGTCAGTGGCTCAGCAAGTCATGCTTCAATTGCTTGCAGGAATGTGCCGGGCCAGTGGCCATCAGCAGAACTGACGTAAACAAATAAACAAAACTATGAAAATGTCACAGATCCACCAGAATCAAGGCTCCGTCAGGCAGTGGATCTGGTGGTTTCTCACCTTCTGCCACCATCTGCTTTTGACACTTCAGCATTTCTGCACGCTTTGCTTTTGGAACTGGCCCTTCAACCGTCCCGTGGGTTCTCCACGCTTCACCTGCATGCATCTTGCAAAACTCTCCGTCTTCAGACCTGTAGTGTGGGCACCTTCCACCCCATCCTCTATTCCAAGTTCGAGCTGAACACTTTCCAAGCTCCTCCTTGGCCTCACGAATACGATCCTTGACTAGTTGCTTCCACTTCTCATTGCATTCTTGCCTCTCCTTCTGCTTCCCAAGCAAAGCTTGTGACAATCTTTGGCTCGATTTTGAAAAGGGGAATCCAGCATCCTGAAGCTCACAACACATCTCCAGTGATGCCTCAGAATACCTGCTGCAAGTGTAGTACACCAAACTAAAGCGGTCCCCTTCAAAGGGCTTTGTGTAGTGCAGCTTATTTCCATTGAAGTATCTCCACGTTCGTTTAAGGTCCAGCAATGATCCGATATATGTGACATTGCTTTCATAATGATACATGGATGAAATGCTTTCCTGGAGCTCGAAAGGGACGTTGCCGGCTTCGTCATGAACCCAAATGTCACCACCAGAGTAGTCTCCCAAAGCAACAATGAGGCTATCTCCCAGGTTGTTTCTGTCCACATGTGGACGGGAAGCATAATTCTTATTCACCTGGATTGAAGTAAATTCAAACTCTGGGTGTGACTTTCTAGCAAAGCTCGACAACAATCGAACAAGCCAAGGATTAGATCTTGAGGCATCTGTGATTCCAACATTTGATGCCAATGCATAGAAGCCGAGTAACATGCCCCTCACAGCATCTACACCTTCTGGAAGCACGTTCTTCCGAGTGCTGTTCATTGGGATGTCAGTCGCCAGCAAGACTTTGAGAACTGTCTCAGCATGAATCTCCCCGGACTCAACGAGCTGTTTGGCCATTTCCTCTGAGTGTGTTCTCTGCTGGGAATTCCTCACTTTGGCTTTCACACAGGAGGCACTCGTGTTCTCTTCAATCACTTCAGCTTTTCTCTTAAGATTTGATGCGCACTTCTGAAGGACCGCATCACGGCTCATGCGAAGTCGCTGCAGAAAGCTGTGTGATCCACATGGTGAGGCTGACATCGTGCATTGCACAATGGCTGTGCCAAAAAGCAAATCTACAGTACTGGTTTGTGCAACACGTTCTTCTGGACGGACTTGTGTGGTACTTCGTGTAGCAAAAGTTTACTCGCAAGATAGATCTTCGATTTATATATCTGGAACGAGCGTAGAAAGGAAGAGTGAGAATCTTATTTGATCTCACGACCAATGCTTCCAGGAAACTGTTCAAAGTGCCTTGCCTGCACATACGCCATGTTTGCGCATTTTTTCTTACAACGGTCTTGAGCAAACATGGCCGTGATATCAAGTATCCCATCACAGGATGTCAAACCTCGATTCTGAATGCAGGGAGGCACTCTTGAATCTTTGCACATGACGACATGGCAGGGTGTTTGAATATGCTCGACACACACACACCTCCTGGTCCAGGATCTGCCGCACAAGAAAGAAACACCCTAATCTACAAATGTTGGAGCAGCTCATCTGAGATTGTAAAGACTTTGAGCAAACCTGCCAGTTGTCCCCCCACGTCTCGCCTGTGCAAATGGGCCAAAGCTTCCGACACGTCAGTGAATACAGATGCTGCCTGGAAGCTGAGGCTTTGATTGGCGTGCAAATCCGGTTGCACAACATAACACATCAAGACATCTCAACCTGAAGAACGGATGAAGATGGATGAAGCATAAAATGCAAACACAAAATCGGATACATGATATCCCAAATGAAACATGTTCATCCAATCTAGGTTGGATTAAGATCATAAATTCAACCTACATTCATACTATATATTATATATATATCAAATACATCGAACGGGGAAACCATGTTTTATCCAATCTGGCATCTGGGTTGGATTAAAATCATGCCTTTCAATTTAAACTCATAACATATATCCGATACAGCGAATGGGTACCAAAAAATGCAACCTGTGTCTGTGTATTGATGTATTGCAAATTTAGTCTAAAACCTCAATGCACACCTGGAAGGGTTTTAAAAAACATGTTTCGAGGTGGTTGGCCTCTGCATGAGACAAACAATTCTGCTGATGGATCTTGCTGAAGAGAGAGCCGTCGGCAGCCTGGGTCTCGGGGAAGGTGCAGGAATGGTTGACATTTTCACATAAACATCTCATAACATCTCGAACAATTTTGGACCTCAGTCAGCCAAGCATAGACCCATCAAATTTGGTAAGGCCCAAGGCTCACGCAAACTCTAGAAGCAAATAGACATGTTCTTTGTCCTTACGTCAAGTCTTCAGACCTACCAAAATTTACCAACATCCAGCACTACACAAATTGATATCTTTGTTTTTGTGCAGCATATATATTATGATATATTATGTGGTCTATAATTTCAGTGTCAAAACTGGCTCCTCGAAGTACTCATAGAGCTGAACGATGTTGGGATGTTTTAGTTGCTTCTGTATTGCCACCTCGGTTTTTGAAGGAACACGATCATTGATGAAATGCACCAAAAATTGTGAAGTGAAGGCGTTACGATCCTAGCCATCCTCCACCCAGCCTCTCTTTCAATGTGATCATGCAGGTGCTTCTCCTTGACCAAACGGAGCGGGACGGTCTTCAATGCATAGACCTGCAAAAAGTATTGCAAGAGGTGCACAATGATGGCACACTTCAGTGAACAAAAATACTGTACTTTACTTCGAGAAATCAACACCATGACATTATGCCATGGCGAGGAGATCCCATGAAAATCACATGGAGGGGTCAGTCCTGGTCATTCTTTAGTGATTTCCTGGGGAATGATTAATGTCAGCTCCCTAGGAAATGAGGAACGCAGCCTCATGAAGCAGTGCTTGGCATAATCTAGTGAAATCACTAGAAAATGACGTGAAATTCCAAACACACCCTTGGACCTGTGTTTGGTGCGTCGTCTGTTTGGACCTGCTTCTGCCATGTTCTGGCGGATGCTCTGGTGTCCGGACGTGCGTTTGTCACTTTTTAGCGGATCCTGCTTTGATCCTGCTGTCTCCTACATCATCTACATGTTGTGAGGACTTCCAAAAGCAAACAAAGCATACAAAAGGTAGGTTGATTGAACAACAGCTGCTAAACTGCGTGGTCTGAAGAATGTGGGAGATTCCTCAAGAATTTTGACCCACGAGAAAATGAGGATACTTAGGCGTGTGAGTAGTGTTTCTCATTTTCTAGAAAGGGTTTGGATTTTTTCAAGGAATGTGGGAGATTCCGCAAACATTTTCACCCACGGCCGCCGCCGCCCCCGCCGCCTTCATTTCAACAGCCTCTGCGTCGGCTGCTGCCTTCTCA